>JAOTOM010004612.1:0-55000 GCA_034440615.1 Ashinkailepas kermadecensis | reverse complement strand
ACGCAATGTCCTTCCCACCTTGAACAAGGCGAACATTCTGCAACATTTCCCCTGACATGGCATCCTCCGAATTCCCCAAATATGATGAGTCACCGTTGACAATTTCAGTGGCCCTGACAACGCTGCTCGAACCGTGAGACTGCACATGGCGCGACGGGATTCCTGTGCAATGCCGCTTTTCCGCCTGCCATACGGTGCTTCTGTCCTCGGACATGAAGGTCACATAGCTGGATTTACCCAACATATTTCCTCTACTGGCTGGGCTGACTTGAGGTGCAACTAAGTTGAGTTAGCATCATGATATATTTTGTTGAGCGTGAGAGCGGAGGAACTATCAGGTGGAGCTCTCAGGTGGTATGGTGGTGGCAGAGCGCGCTCGATGGTCGCATGGTATTATTTGCCTCGTATCACCTCTCATGGTTCTAAGCAGCTCTGCTGCTTGGAACCATTGCAGCTTCCGCCATGCAGCCCATAATATCATGCAACTGCTGGCACATGTAGGGACTTCGCAGCCAGAAGCCGTCCATCGCGCCCCTCGCTCTGAGGCATGGATGATGCAACTTGTCTGCCCGGGGTTAACGTGGTGCGGCCATCGCCCTGTGGAGGCGAGGAGTCCGGTGATGGACTTGCTAGGAGTCCGGTGATGGCTAACCGTCAGCAGCGGTCAGTCGCGACCGATAGGCGCTCCGAAGAGCTGGCGGCGAGAGTCGACTCGGAGTAGGGAGTCACTGTGAGTTTGTGTCGGGTCCGGCTGCCGCCCGTTACCATTTGAAGAGCTGGCGGCGAGAGTCGACTCGGAGTAGGGAGTCACTGTGAGTTTGTGTCGGGTCCGGCTGGCGGCGAGAGTCGACTCGGAGTAGGGAGTCACTGTGAGTGTGTCGGTCCCCCCCGTTACCATGGTCCGGCTGGCGGCGAGAGTCGACTCGGAGTAGGGAGTCACTGTGAGTTTGTGTCAGGTCCGGCTGCCGCCCGTTACCATTTGAAGTCCAACAATACAACGCTGCAGCAGCGACGCTGTTGAACTTGGTTGTCAGCGGTCCAGACAATATATGTCTAGATATCACTCAAGCCACAAGAAGCTCTGAGGTTACCAACAGTCTCTATAGTTTCTCCGTAATGCGAGCTAAAATAATCTAGTTAGTTTAGTTCGGGCGCGAGGTGAAATGCAAACTTAACTAAATAAGAGGAAAACACCGCCGCTAACGGCGGGTGCCAACTAAAAGGAAGATCGTTCCTTTCTTACCCTTTTTTCCGAGACATGTCTTCAGCGTTAGATGATATTGGATGATCCATGAATGATATTTCGATAAATACCATTAGTGTAGACGAGAGGTGGCAGATAGGACGAGAGGTGGCAGAGAGGAGAGAATTTGGGACCGAAGTCCGGACCGGCCATTGGGCTGATGTGATGAAGCCCGGGTGGGCCCGCTCAAGATGAACTGAAGCCCGGTCAAGATGAACTGAAGCCCGGTCAAAATCTGAGTTAAAAGGCACGTCTTACAGAAATAGTGGCATTGGTATGTTCTGCTTAATTAAGTTCAAATACCCAGTTCACATCAAGTTGGAAATCCTCGTCCACTCGCAGAACATGGATTGCACATAAATATCCTATCAAAACATTCTCCTGTGTTGGCAGGTATTCATGCACTGCGAAACGCTTTGAGGAAACTTTACTAAGTAACCTTTTATATCAATCAGCCGAAGTATTTAAAGGTTCGCCATACTAATGTACAAAGTTTTCATACGAAAAGAGGGCTTTCAGAACGCTCAATGTTCTTCCTAAAGAACAGCCAAAAACTGTTATGTACAGAACGTCGTCTTCTGCAAGAAATATACTAGCTTCGCCTTTTGAAAGATATTTTTCATTCTTTAATTTAAATGGTCATTTTATGTGAGAATACGGGGCAGGTTCTCGTGTTCTTGGGCATAACACAGGCGTACATGTGCATGGTGCGCATGACAACGCGCGCATCCGTCATTTTTAATCATGTAAGGCGACGCCGACGTGGGTGTGGAAGGCGTCGCAACTATGGTAAGTGGCCAGCTGTGTACAGTGTAGACAAGAGTACACTGGAGACGACCAGCCAGCAGCGCGCAGTACAGCAGATACTGAAATATCGGTCTGTGCATGGCGTCGTTGTTTGATAGCCGGATCGATCTGCAATGAAGCGCGCGGCAAGTGATAATCGGTCTGTGATTCGTTCCGTTTCCGATTTCTCATCATTATGTGGTGTATGATTGCTCTGGGAGGATTTCGGTGCTTGACGTCAATTTCACCACTTCTTCTAGAATTGAATGTAAGGATTGAGATTGGGAAGATTCGGCCTCTTTTCCCGAATCGTATTTTTTTCAGTTCTGTGCAGATATCGGCCTTCCATGATCTTAACTGAGTGACTTGCGGCGTTCCGTCAAATTTTGGTGCGTGTGTCATGGCATCAGTTACCACCGGTTTCCGATTTATCATCAATATATGATTTATGATTGCTCAGGGTAGGATTGAGGTGGTATTCGCCATTGTCTCCCCGTGCTATATGGCTGAAGCTCAGGAATTGCATTGGAAAACCAAAGGTTTGCTGTCTATGCCCGCATGGTTTCCTCGTCCTTCCCAACATGATGTTCAGTGACCTTGACCGGAAGACTGGCAGCATTTCGCCAAGGCTTGGTGCGTGTGCGTCACGAGAGCTTGAGTCGCTGCCAGAATGGTGTGGTTTCGGTGGGAAGGTTTCATGTGATATCATGTTTGTCATTAATATACGGTTTGTGAGAGTAACATTAAGTTCATAAGTTGTGTGAAGGTAATTGCCAGTGATGCTTTTAAATAGATATGCAACCGTATCCAACGACTTTAGTCCATGAATTGCTGTTCAATGCAGCGTGAGGTATGTCCAGAATACTAAACGAAGCAAATTTGAGGCCCATTTCGGTTGTGTAGAAATCGTGTAGGGCATCGCGTCAGCAAGGATATCATTATTTCATCAGAAAGAGGGCTAGGTATTTCGAAGAACATTTTTCCTACCAAGAAGACATGACAGCAAGCCGAAAAAATCAGCTCTGTCCCACCGTTCTTACAAAAGAAGGGTGATCTGTGAGCGATACCTTTACTGTCGCTGCCTCTGTGTTTTTTAAAAGAAACTTAGAACCGTAGTGATACTTTTGAAATAATTTTGTTAAAGCAAAAACCTTTTGGGGTGTTTCATAATGCTGTCATATTTGAGTAGGACAAAAATCCTGCGTGTTCATAGAGAACCCCAAGCGGTGGCAAGTGCTTCTCAGTGATAGTGCTGTCATATTTGAATGGAGCAAAAAGAATCATGAGTGTTCTTAAAACATCTTCAGTGGACTGCGGTGTCTATCAGTATGGGGACAACAAGATGGTTACTCAATAATGTTTAGAACATGTAGGTATTCTCATTACCTACAATCCTCAGTCTAGTACACAAGCAACCATCAAAATTAGGAGTAGGGAAAGCAGGGCAACTCAGGGACATTGAACGTTCTATGGCTTCTGGCGCAAACATATCGGCACATATTCAAGAGTTTTTCATTCAAGCTGAACTTTGGAACGTCTAGTCTCATCGTGTACCGCATTGGCCACTTGCATAATTCTGCAAAAGCTCTGTATTGGTGCAAGGTAGACTTTTCCCTTTTCCCATTTCGCCCCACCTACGGGACAAAATGGGACGGAGGACAGGGAAATATGGTATAGCTAACAAATGTGCAACAGCAAATAATGCGAGACTGTTCGTTAGCTAACTATTGACAGTTTATGTAGATCAGTGTCCTGAAATTCATTGTTTTACATATTGGAAGATAGCAGGCAAAGACAAAGCCCGTGATGATGTCGAAACAAGTCCGCAATGAGATACACGAAAGTGCTGCCAAAAGATGTCTGCATCTACTGGTAAGGTTGTCATGGCACAGGTTCCGCACGGCACCTGTGGCACGGCACGGTACCTGTAGTACGGCGCTGTACCTGTGGCACGGCACGGTACCTGTAGTACGGCGCTGTACCTGTGGCACGGAACCTGTGGCATGGCACGGTACCTGTAGTACGGCGCTGTACCTGTGGCACGGAACCTGTGGCACGGCACGGTACCTGTAGTACGGCGCTGTACCTGTGGCACGGCACGGTACCTGTAGTACGGCGCTGTACCTGTGGCACGGAACCTGTGGCACGGCACGGTACCTGTAGTACGGCGCTGTACCTGTGGCACGGAACCTGTGGCACGGCACGGCACCTGTAGTACGGCGCTGTACCTGTGGCACGGCACCTGTGGCACGGCACGGTACCTGTAGTACGGCGCTGTACCTGTGGCACGGCACCTGTGGCACGGCACGGTACCTGTAGTACGGCGCTGCACCTGTGGCACGGTACCTGTGGCACGGCACGGCACCTGTGGCACGGCACCTGTGGCACGGCACCTGTGGCACGGCACCTGTGGTACGGTACCTGTGGTAGGCACCTGTGGTAGGCACCTGTGGTACGGTATGTGTGGTACGGTACCTGTGGTATGGTACCTGTGGTAGGCACCTGTGGTAGGCAACTGTGATACGGTATGTGTGGTACGGTACCTGTGGTATGGTACCTGTGGTACGGTTCCTGTGGTACGGTACCTGCGGTACGGCACCTGTGGTACGGCACGGCAACACGGCAATGGACTGCATTGGGAAAAATTAGCAATAACTACAGCCCTGTGGTGTGAAGGACTGGCAAAACGGGGTACACTGTTTTGCCCCGTCCTTCACATCCCGCTATGGCCCAAGTGACGCATTTGATTAGTTAAGTATACCATCATCTTTGAGCACGACTCCAGATCATTTTTCCTTGCGATATGGGAGACAAATAGAGAAGCTTCCAGTATTGCATTATTAGCCTCAAAGCAAAAGGCGACTTATAAACCTCCAATCACAAAAGCCCGTGGATGCCGAAATAACGTCAGTCACTGAAAAATACAAATGCGTGCTTTGCTCGCTTCACGCCATCTCGGTCTTCATTCATCTCGGTCTTCATTCATCTCGGTCTTCATTCTCTCGGTCTTCATTCTCTCGGTCATCTCGGTCTTCACGCCATCTCGGTCTGCTTGTCACACCAAAAAAAGGACGGGAAATGGGAGAACTATTAATTCACAAGCGTGACACCAGGTTATATTACTAATGAATGAGCAATTGCAAAATCTCATTTTGTCTCGCTACCTCGTTTTGTATTCCTTTCACCTGCCGAACTTTAAACTTTGTACGTGTTGCAAGGATATGTAGGCGAAATAGTACGTATGGCAAATGTACGTACGCGTAAAGGTTTGCAAGCGCAAATGTAAGCATGCGCAAATGTACGTAAGCGCAAAAGTATGTATGAGCAAATGAACGTATGCGCTAATGTGTGTCATTGCAAATGTACGTATGTGCAAATGTAATTATGCGCAAATGTACGCAAGCAGAAAAGTAAGCAAGAGCAAAGGTAGGTATGCGCAAATGTATGTAAGCACAAATGTGCCTAAGTAAACACAGAAGCACGTAGGGGAGACAGGGTATATCTAGTTGATACACGGAATGGTTGATACGACAGCATTTTCTCCAAAAGTATGAAGCCGGTTGCCATGGCTACCACACATGTTCTACTGGCACCCTCTTCTCGCAGCAAAAACAAGTGCAAGTTTTTCAACCTGCGGCTGCGGAATGGTGACGATATAACACATTCTTGGAGTGACAGTAAAATTGCAATGTCTGTGCTTCGCCCTTAATTTCCTATTTCTCGCCAAATTTCCAACTTTTTAGGTGTCAATTATAATTACCAGGTTCTCTTAGTTTTGCGACGATCAAATGGTAGTATCGTTTGCCGCTACGCTGTGTTCACAATATTGCATAATATGTTGCAGCATGCACCCGAAAACCTGCGGGGTAAATTGATACATCCTGCATCAAATTAATCAGAATATCAGAAAGTCAGAATATCAGAACATCAGCCTTGTATCAACGTTTTGTGGACTGGTAATGAAATAAAATAACCACAGAATTTTCTATTTTTATTAAGGTATTTGCTAAAACTGTCAAGATAATCGTATTCAATATTTGTTTCGGTCATTTCCCATCCGACAGAAAAGACCGAACGGATGATGAGGTACAGTTACGGAATTAACGTTTGCTTACTCCATAATTGGCATAAACCATGAGCTATGATCAGCCAGGACTCAAGCCAGTATTATTACTGTAAAATGGAAATATGGACATCTCAGATGGCGTAAGCTAATGCCACCTATAGATCATATATTTTATTTAACTTACACTTTATCAACTTACCCCATCGTCAGAAACAACTTACCCCTATACCGGGGCAAGTTGATGAACCGGTAGTTGTGCGATGTTTGCCCTCTGTTAGAAAGCCCAGATGACACGATAAAAAAAATCGGGAATGTTACCAGAAGGCTTAGGCTTGACGTAGGTGTAACTATCGCCTCGCTACCCTTCCAAAGTGATGAGTTATTTTGATTTACGCCAAAATTGTATCAACTAGACCCGGTCTCCCCGATGCGAAAATGTGTGCATGCGCAGATGTACATATGCTAAAATGTAGGAATGCACAAATATACGTAAGTGCAATCGTTCGTAAACGCAAAAGTACGTAAGCGCAAATGCACGAAAGTTCAAAAGTAGGTAAACGCGAATACATACGTACGCAATTGTACGAAGTGCAAGTATCTGTAAGCGTTTTGGTTACATACGTTTTGGATTAGGTACATTTGCGCTTGCGTACCTTTGCGCATTCGTACATTTGCACTTATATGCATTTGCGCTTGCATGTTTTTGCGCATACGTACATTTGTACTGGCGCATATTTGTGCTCGTATGCCTTCGCGCCTACGTGCATTTGTCCAGTTACCGACATTTGGGCTTACGTACTTTTGCGCACCTATGCTTTTGCTCCAGTGGCGTACCGAAGGGGGAGGCACTGGGGCCTGTTGTCACCCCCCCCCCCCCCCTGAGAGGTTGTGGATACCAATTACAATGTTGCCCCCTCCTTTCTTACATTGCCGAACATCGGAATCCACTTTCGCTGCAAAGCCTTCTCGGTGACAAGCACCCGGAGCTCCTTGAGCTACTTTTTACCTTTCTGCACAGCACCAAACTTGAGCAAGTAATTTGAAGTCAAACGCTATCATTCTCTCCGTCGTCATAAAACACATACATATAGGTTATTTTACACTAGGTAGGCAGGGACCGATCCAATTTGGCCAAAACTGACGGTTTTTCCTGTACGATTGCGCTTGGTTTTTACCTACGGGTTTTCCAAGTAGCTTGATTTTTCACCTTCTCAGGTTTTTCCAAGCTTTAACTTAAACATACACCTGCACATACAAGGTCGGGCCTGACGCCCACGACTCGCCCTGGGCGTCGGGCCTCCGCTCCGTGTCAGGTCGCAAGTGGGCAGTGGAGCCTCTTCGTAGGCTGTGAAGCTGCCCACCCTCCAAATGTCCTTCTGATTGTTATGCATGTATGTATGTATGTATGTCCGTATATGAACATGTATGCTATGTATGTATCGGCCCTTTACGTCACGTTCTTTGTTTGCCGGCGTCTCATCTTTCCTTTCTGGCTTCTTTGATATAACCGGATGCTACATAAGCCGGATTAACGTAACCATTTCTTTAACGTAGCAAATATCTAGCGGATGGCACTCTGCCACTGCTAAAGATTAAAAAAAGGTTCCCAAGAATCGCGCCGGGGTTGGGAAAAGTTACTCCAGGCTCCCAAAAAATCCCACTGGGGCTCACAAAGATCGCACCGGGCCTCTAAAATCACACAGTGGGCCACTCAAAATCCATTGTGGCCCATAAAAATGACATCGGAGGCCTCAAAAAGCCGCGCAGGGGCCCTTGAAAATGACGCTGGGGCCACCAAAAATCGCACCAAGGCACCTGAAAATCACATTGGGATCCCCAAACATCGCTCAGGGGTCCAGAAAAATCACCCTGTGAGCTCGAAAAGTGGGACTGGAGCCCCTGGAAATACCGCTGGGGCCCCCAAAAGGCGTGCCGGGCTCCTCGAAGATCACGCTGGGGCCCAAAAGGTCGGGTCGGGGCCCCTGAAAATCACGCTGGAGGACAATATGTCATGCCTGGGTCATTAAAAATCACGATGGGCCCCAAACACGGGCTGGGCCCCTTGAAATCACACTGGGGCCCAAAACATCCGGCAGGGGCCCCTGAAAAAAAAAACGCTGGGCCCCCAAGAAGCCGGACCGGGTCCCTAAAAAAATCACGCTGGGAGTCTCAAAAGTTCGCGCCTGGGCCCTTGAAAATCACGCTGACAGCCCAAAAAAGTCATACCGGGGTTCCTGAAAATCATAACGGGAACCCGACATTCCCTAATGTACATTTGCGCATACGTACATTTGCGTTCACGTACATTTGCCATTCATACATTTTCTCCTACGTACATTTGCCATATGTTCATTTGACATGCGAACCTTCGCGCTTGTGAACATCTGCGCTGACGTACCTACATCTGCCATACGTTCTAGTGCGCATGCAAACATTTGCTTATGATCTACCATACGAACATTTGTCCGAATGTACCTTGCGTATTCTTTACATCCTGGAATCGTATTCAATCAGCATATGCGAGTCTGAATGAGTGTTGATGTTATCAAGGACGGATAAATTATCATATCTGAGGGTGAAGCGTGCGGGTAAGCAGCGTGAAAGATACACAAGGACCAAACAAGCGCTTTCTTTATCAAACAAAACTTATAAGCATGTCATCTTAACCTCTTCCGGTCTTTCCGGTCGGATTCTCGCACCCATTCTCTGGGGGAGGTTGATACATGCCCCCTTCAATCTCCAAACTAAACTTCGCGCGAAAACGAAAGAGGTGTCATCGGAAAGCGCTCGACGAGTGGGGCCAGAAACCACCCCCAAAATTGTATCCCCACAAGTGACGTCACTGGGGGGGGGGGGGGTCTATGTGATCACGACTGACATGTTTTTGGCTCCGGGTAGTTCATTTTGTGGTGATTTGAAAAACAAAAGTTATTCGGAATCAGAAACGTAGGGCGAAATCGACCATGGCCCTAAGATTTTTGTCCATCCAAAAATCATTTTAAACAAAACATTGTATTCAACATTTTGAGTTTTCAACTTTCTTTAATTCTTCTTTTTTAATGGGTAGAACGGACCGAAAACGTTGTTTCAAGTTAACTTGCTCTCATAAAAAAGGGTTACTTGACCCAGAATCTTCGACTTTAGCCCTCATGGGGCAAATATGGAAAAACAATAAATCAAAAACGAAAAATCGCATTCCTACGGTGCGTTTTGTTCCATCCCTAAAGATAAGCAAATACTGAAAGTTGCAATCAAATATATCTATCCGTTAAAGCATGACGACTGGTTGAACTTTTCTGGAGGTGACCTCAATTGAGCTTGACTAACTCGTTGACCTTAGATGACCTGACCTCAAAATTTTCACACAACATGCTAAATTGGTGTAAAAGAGGTATGCCAAATTTCGGCGGGCTACCGGGTGCCGTTCTTTCACTATCCGCGGAAAACCTTATGAGGCGCATATCAACCCCCCCCCTCCTCCCCCCACGAGATGGAGCGGGTTAAATATGACCTTCATTGCACGAGCCCCGCATGCCACGAATGTTCTGCATTTGGCATATATGTCTGCATCTTTGCATCTCTGATGATGCTGGTAGACCCAACGAAGCATTGCCCAATGTAACCCAATGTAGGCGCGATGCTTCAATGCTTCACCTCATGACAAGGGTGCTATCCAGTAGCTTGAAGGTCTCGCGTCAAAGGAGATCAACGAGTAGTATGCTGCAATCTTCAATTAATACACACACACACACATACACACACACACACACGCACACACACATACACATACACATACACATACATTTATATATATATATATATATATATATATATATATATATATATATATATATATATATATATATATATGCATAGCATTAGTAAATTTCAAGAAACACTCACATCTGTGGTATATAGCAAAGGATCAATACGTGCATAGGTCCCGGGTTGTACACATGAAGCACGCAACTGTCGGGCGCGGGGAAATATTGCAGTCTGCGGCTCGGCAAGGCCGTGCGGATGGCCCACCGTTCACACCGTGTGCCCGTTGTTCAATAATCATGTGGCTGGCTGCAAGCCTTGCCTATAAACGGACAGATAAAAAGGAAAGTGTCGTCTACTTTTATGTGCGCTGTCTTCAGTTCAAAGACACTGAACACGACTGTCACGTGACGTTGCGTGCAGGCAGCCTCTGTCTGAGCCGGCAGTCCATAAAGGCGGCTGCAAAGCGTCCACTCGGACAGTGCAACAGATCGACCGGGAAGGTGAAGACACTAGTAGAAAGTGTTCGCTGCTGCTGTGAATCGACAGCAGGTCCAAGACGATGCCGTGGTGGCTGCTGCTCATCTTCCTCCGGTACTCCACGAAGGTATCTCCGGATTCGTACGACTACACCAATACCAACAGGTGGAAGGATCAGTTCCCGATGTGCGGAGGCCCGATGCAGTCGCCGATCGCGCTGAAGCCCAACCGACTGGCGCTCAGCCGAACGCCCAAGCTGACGTTCGCCAGTGGCCTGGACATGGGTGAGGTCGAGGCGGTCAACACGGGCCGCGAGATCAAGCTGAAGCTGTGGCCGCGGAACAGCACCGAGCCGCTGATACAGCTCACCTCGTTCAGCAAGCCCCTGTTGGGCGTCTACACGTTTGTCCAGATGCACTTCCACTGGGGCGACCACCGCACAGCACGCGGATCTGAGCACGCCTTCGGAGAGAAGTTCGCCGACGCCGAAGCCCACTTTGTCTTCTTCAACCAGCGCTACGGAAACTTCAAGGAGGCGGTGCGCAACTTCGACGGCCTGCTAGTCATTGGTGTGATGTTGCACGGGTCCGAGACCAAAAAGCCTTTCATGTTCCCTACACTAGGACTTGAAAAGCGGATGTCGGAGCTGTCACAGCCAGGTAAGAAGATCAAGCTCAAGACCGACCTGACCGGCATCCAAGGGCTGCTGCGGCGCGCCGTCAGCAAGTTCTACAGCTACCACGGCAGCCTCACCACACCGCCCTGCAACCCTGTCGTCACCTGGATAGTGTCCGCCAGCGGGAGCCCCATCAGCGATTCGTTCCTAACGAGTCTGAGTACCGTAATCTTCGAAGACGACGACGAGAACGAACTGCTAGTGAACAACTACAGGCCCGTCCAAAACCACCTCGGCCGCATTATTACCAAACATATCAGCATTGGATGAGTCGTGCACTGTGGTCTGTGTTGGCACCGGTCGACTGCCCACGTGATCAAAGCAGAAACGCTGCTGCATTTTCGTATCAGGACATGGATGACAAGACACAGTTCTGGTGTCTGCTATCTGAGCAACATGGGCATATTCGCAAGTCATGTGTGAATGTCCGTGCTGAGTTACTAGCGATGCGTGCATGTGAAACATTTATTGATGGTATTAATGATATCATAGGATACCGACAGTCACACCGAAGTACTGAAGATGGCTGTCGACAGCCGAATCGATGCCAGGATATTGTTGGTCGTGACTGCCTTGCAAACGACATATGTTTAAAGTTACCATGTGCATTTTTGTTATGCTCGTGATCGTTGCACATTCCCATATCATCAACATGGTCATTCATCCAGTACTTGTACAATGTACATACATGTAGCATATGCTGTAAATAAAATGAAAATGACATTATCTATTTTCGTGGCATCACAACGAAAAAAAACCAATCGTAGCAATTCGAAGTGAAATGAAGTCACGCCCTTTTCTAGCTATTTGTTCAGCTTGTCACGCGACTGCAATGCATTTGGTAGACATCAGTTGCTCCTGGAAAGGCTTTCACTTTGGTGCAAGGACAAACTCAGTGCATCTAAAAAATAATCTTTAAGCACATTGGCTCACGGCCGCTTATGAAACAGACAATACATGCTTCAATAATGTTCCCCCCCCCTCTCTCTCTCTCTCTCTCTCTCTCTCTCTCTCTCTCTCTCTCTCTCTCTCTCTCTCTATCTCTCTCTCCCTCTCCATATCTCCATCTTCCCCTATCCCTATCTTCCTCTCTCTATCTCCCTCTCACTATCTCCCTCTCCCTATCTCCCTCTCCCTATATCCCTCTCCCTAACTCCCTCTCCCTATCTCCCTCTCCCCATCTCCCTCTCCCTATCTCCCTCTCCCTATCTCCCTCTCCCTATCTCCCTCTCTCTATCTCCCTCTCCCTATCTCCCTCTCCCTATCTCCCTCTCCCTATCTCCCTCTCCCTATCTCCCTCTCCCTATCTCCCTCTCCCTATCTCCCTCTCCCCCCCTCTCTCTCTCTCTCTCTCTCTCTCTCTCTCTTTCTCATTCTTTCTCATTCTTTCCCATTCTTTTCTCTCTATTTCTCATCCTCTCCTCCACTCTCTGACGGCCATGATATTGTCTCTATTTCTCAATACAAAAAATGCGAACTGCTGTGATACCAGATGGCGACAGGATTGTTGTCACGTTATCCCTAATAACCTTTTCGGTACTGTTATCGTTTGCCAGTATCGTTCGTGTCCGCCAATCAGCTCGTTAAGCTTTCCGTATATGGGAACAACAACAGCAGAATGTGAACAGTGGCATCTGGTAGCGTCGGACGCATTTATATTTATGGTGGATATCAAATATCGTTAGAGTATATTTACTGTTCCAGAAAAAAAGATGAGATATTCGGTTGCTTCAGCGATGGCGAAACAAACAGCCCAGCGATAGCTGTGATGATGGCCGCTCCAGCGATGCCAATTGCTTCGCCTTGGACCTGGGTGACATCCTTTGAGCAAAAAGAAATGGGAAAACATGATTTGCAGGATGCTCTGTGCTGGGCATAACTGGTCAGGCATTTTGCTAGTCCTTCCCCTGTCCACACATTTTGCATTTATTTTTCCTCACTGTATTCAAGCCTCATTTTGAGAACTGATGATGGTCTTGAAAGGACGCCGCAAGTATGTGGGCCTCACCCTTATCATGAATACCCTCACTGTCAAGCTAAGTTTGAACATGAACGGTCGTATTTTACCCAAGCCAATACATATCCATTTCGTCACTAAATATGTGTTAATGTCTCTTTTCGTAATATATTTTATTTTTCTTGGTTGTTGTCGGCAGCTAAGCGGTTGGATTTTTCTGGTCTTTATCGGATTGTCGACCTTGATGGCAGGTCTCGCATTAGTCACGCCATTGTGGAGTGCCTTATTTTCCAAGGAATTTAAGCATCTTTGCTGATATATATATATATAAAGATAGGAGCCCTTTGAAAGTAATGTGACGGAAATCCGATGAGTTTCGAAAAAGTGTGGGGGCCTAAGTAGGTAGGTGCCCGCTTCAGATGTTTGTCCCTCCCCCTGGACCAAATCCTGTCTGCGCGATTGAAGGGGCGACTTTTCTCTTAGATAGGCGCCTTTGGCTGATAAGAAATCCGTTGAGCGATGGGGGAGGGGGTGAGCACGAGGCTTCCCGGTTGGGCACCACTTCACCATGAAGGGAAGTCGGCGCATGGCCCTCATTTCCTCCCCTCCCCCCCCCTATGTATCTGCCCCTGGTACAGTAAAACCTTCGTAACAGAGCGCCACTTTCCGATCGGTTAGGAGCCGTTTTCTGATCGTGGGAGGGGCAGAAATTCGCCCCGGTACCTTCACTCTGATGCATGGCCAATCACTCAGTGTTTGTATAATGTGCATGTGCATATAATGTGCACGCCTGTAGCATATGCTGTAAATGCAATGAAAATTACATTATCTGTTTCAGTGGCATCACTACGAAAAGAAAACAGTAGCAATTCGAAGCAAATCCACCAATAGGCAATGGGTCCTGACAGTCTGCCATCCACTCTCCCTATTTGGAAGTGGATGGAGAAGCGCAATCCCATGATTCTTCCAAAGAGGAGTAGTAAAGTGACAAGGAGCGATAAAGATAAAGTGATAAAGTGAGAAATAAAGGAGTGATAAAAATAAAAATAAAGCCCAGTGATAAAGGTTGTAATTTAATGATTAAGCAACCGAGGGATACAAACATAACTTTTTGGGGGTTAGGGGATTTTGACCTTGTATCTTACGCAAATCCTATGAGGTAATGTAAAATATCATCCTATTGTGCGATGAGAGACGGAAAGGTTTACGTCTCCGTTGGTGCTGTGCCCCGGCAGGTGTCTCTTTGTATCTGAGGAGCTTCCCAATATTTTCATAGCTTAACATGTCATTCAATATCCGGGCTTCATGAATGGTTTCGCATCGTGGTGCAATCCAATGCTTCCCACAAATAATTTTCATGAACATACACACCTGCTCTTTGTATGATATGCCTTCCTCCTACGCCGCTGGAAGCAGATGTTCACGGCAGCTGGGATCACTTCCCCTTGCTTTTTCCTTCTTTGGCTGTGCTATTGGGTAAGGTGGTTGGATCACGGCCGAAGTACTACTAAATTTTCAGAGGGTCGGTGTAAAAAAAGGGAATGCATTGGCATATTACGTCGTGAATAAGTCGCCAGCCTCCACCCAATGTTTCAAATCATTATACTGCCTTGTCCCTCACGTCATTGGTGTAAAGATGCATACAAGTTGCGGTGGCCATCGTACCGGGCAAGGTCCAGAAGACTCATTGAATTTTCAGTTATATCATCAACGCTATGTTTTGCATGCAAAGAAATGGCCTAACCTGTTGTTGACCTAACCTGGGACCAACAGTGGTCCTAGGAGCAGATCCAACATTTTTCCACAGGGACTGCTCCTGCCATGAGCGCCAAAATTAACAAAATTATTCAGCTGCACCCGAGCAGTTCAATTAAACTGTAGTCGCCTCCTAAAGCCGCGGTAGCTAACATTAGTACAAAATATCCTGGAGGGAACCTGATATTTTTTAAAGCGAAAATCGCGGAAAAGGCAGACATGGGCCGTACATTAGCCAAACATTAGCCAAAAAAGCCGCAAGAATCCCAACAAAATGGAGCCTCGGACTTGGCAGCCTGAGGCCGTTCAACCCGACGTGATTCCGTCCACTCGAGCCTGGAATCCGGAAGCCGACATCCAGCCGCGACTCCACCGCCTTCACCACCAGTTTCGACCGTGATGGGGCCGCCTGAAACCCCTCCCCACGTCGAGCTGGCCGCCCTCCGATTTGTCCCCCAGCCTCGAACCGCGTGACGAGTCGGGCTCTGCTGGGGGCGGTGTCACCAACCGAGTTTGGCAGTCCGCGGTCACGGCCGCGGAGCCAAACACCACAGCATGTGAAGCCGGGAACAGGCGATATCTAACTCGTCTTCGTCTTCCCCGTTTTTAGCCCACAACTTTCACCTTTATATATTTGACGTATGAGTTTAATTCTCCAATAGAACTGCAGATGTTTCAAAACCAGCCTCAACGACCTCCAAACCATCTTACACTCACGAGTACCACTAGCAGTTTGTCTCCAAGAGACTAAGCTTTCTCCTAATGCACATTTCCACCGGAAAACTACGCCGAGTTGCGTAAGGATGTTACTTCTCGCACTATGGCGCATGTCGGAGTACTTATTGCCGCGCACAATTTATTCCTTTTCAGCAAACATCGGTCTCTTCAAATATTCAGTGTGTCGCTGCTCGTATGATAATAAATCACCAAGCTGTTACCATATGCAGCATATCCCGGGCAAGATGCTGCCACTTTCTGAGCTACCCCAAGTGGTGGGGCAGCTCACTCCACCGGTGATGGTGTGCGGGGATTTTAACGCCCATCATCCTCTTTGGAGCAACCTAACCCATGCCGATGAGCCGTGGACATGCAACGGAACGCTTTGAACAATATTTCCCACTCTGTGTCCTTAACACAGGAAAACCAACCCATTTTACATTGCCGACCGGGCAGAGAACTGTATTGAATGCTGCATTGTTTGCTATTGTCATCAATTATGTGGGTTCCTCATTGCCAACCTCCGTAGAGAAAGCGCTATTTGTGGATGATTTTACCGTGTGGTGTTCTTCGCGCACTGTGCACACGGTTAGAGAAGCAACTCCAGCTGGCTGTCCGGAAGGTGCAAGATGGCGTGACAAAGCAGGTGTCGCTATGTCCACATCGAAGACCATCGCTGTTCACTTCTGCGCAAACGCTCTTGCACCGAGCCGGTGATTATGATGAAGGGAAGCCGTATTCCATTCAAGCCAACTGTCAAGTTTCTAGGTGTGTGGATTGACCGCCGATTGACATGCAGCACCCACATCAACGACCTTGCGCGGAAATGCGCAAAGAGACTGCAAGTGATGAGTACTGTCTCCAGATGTTCGAATGGCTCAGACAGATATGTCTAACTTCTTATTTATCAATCTCTTTTGAGTTCTAAAATTGGCTATAGGTGTTCTATTTATGACGGAGCATGCCCTAATGGCGGCCAACACGAAGCGTCGTCTTTTGTGATCCACAGTGCAGCTCTTCGTATTGCTACTGGAGCATTTCGTGGGGCCGCGGTAGCTCAGTCGGTAGGGTGTCGGACTCTTGATCGTAAGATTGTGGGTTCGCATCCCGAAACTGGCGGGATTACTGAGTCCACCCGCGACCAATCGGCATGAGAGGTTGGCGACGCTATATGATCTGGCGGCTTAATGCGTCGTAAAAGAACCCAAGGTTCTTCTTCTTCTGGAGCATTTTGTACTTTTCCGGCTGATAATGTAATGACAGAGGCAGACGAGCTACCCTTGCGCTGCGCCGTAAATTATTGAGGGCGAGTACGCACACAGTGTCGCCAAAATCGAAAAATCCAGCCCACCATTCTCGGGATCATCAAGCCAACGTCAAAGGGCCCACAATTAGCGTGGATTAACCTTCTCCATTCACATGGTTTCGACCCTCCTTCACTGTAAGATTAGGTCAGGTTGTGTGTCACGTGCTTTTACGACACAACATATTACGAACATATTACGAATATATGTCACGTGCTATTACGAACACTCCCCTAGCAGATTGGTCCAGTACAAATTGACGTATCTTTGTCCTGTTCAAAGAAAGGACATGTAAACCCGGCGGAACTCCGCTCATTGGCATTATAAAAAGCACACTATTTTCACGATTTCTCGCGGATTTACACAGATGGTTCCAAGTCCGTTTCTGATGATGGATGTGCTTATATCAGTCGACACCGTGTTCGATCTTCCTGTTTACCAATACACCATCAATTTTTATACCAGAATTTTTGCGATTCTGCAAGCCCTGCATTTTATATTGGAAGGCCAGTCCACCAAGCACGTGGTTTTCACAGACTCCCTGGGCAGTTTTTGAACATTGAAATCCCTTAACCAAGATGACAGACTTGTCCGCAGGATTATCAGAGTTGTCAAATCCCTACATGACATCGACAGAAATATCGTCTTCTCCTGGATTCCCAGCCATGTCGAACCTACTGGGAATGAAGCTGCTGACATAGCTGCCAAGCACGCTACTAGTAACAGCCGTGATGTTCACTTACGGCTCCTTGCAAGAGACCTATATCCAAATACATTGCCAAGTATGCGGTCAGAGTGACAACGAACCTCGAGCCAGCCAGCCAACAACCAACGACCAATAACAACAACCACCGCGCCTGGCTAGTAATGGTTAAATGAAGCAAAACGTTTCTTCCTAGCAACTTCCCCATAATGCATTCTCCCTTGGCGGTATTATGATTAATGAGTGCTGTTTAAAAATTATAAAGCTTTCACCCAGATCCTCAGCAAGCAGTTAGACGCTTCAATTTCTGCACTTGAATACATAGTTTGAACAAATTTACCATGCTCCTTTTAGTCCTCCGTGGAACTTCCCATGAGGAAGTATTAAAGTATTAAACAACTCGCATTCACGATCTATAATTATGTTCGAGGTAAATGATGGCAATTGCATTAATACATAGCAACTGACATATGTCCTAGAAGCTTACCTCCCTATGACCGTCTGGGGCCGAAGAAGAAATGTTTTACTTTCAAAATAAACGTCAATTGTCCTCATATTCAAATATAACTCTTTTTTATTTCCAATTCACTGATATTATGAGTGCTATTTCATTATTCAACCAACGAACCGTGTTGTAAGCCGAGGGTTTTAAAACCAGCTCTAGGGCTGTTGTGGTCCTCACACCGAACACAACGACGGGAGGAAGTAATACTCTGCCGATTGAGGACACGTCACACCATCGCGACACATGGCTACATCATGACTGGTGGTGACGTGACCAACCGCTATGCCCACATTGCTCTAGCCCTCTTACTGTGTATCTCGTTTTGGTAGGTTGCGGCTGGAACAGATACTATGTCAGATTTTAGGACGGCTGAACGCCGACACTTCTTTGCATACCCTAGTAGAGTCGTGACTCGACTCTGATGTCGTGGCGTCTGGGAGCATTTTTACCTTCCTTCAGCAAGCACGCTTCGATGTGATATATCGCCACACGTGAGAATATGAACTGGCTACTGTAGCAACATTTTAGATTATTTGTAATACAGTTCTGGACGCAAAATGACCTCGGTATTCACGGCGCCCCAAAACTCCAATTCATCATCATATTGCATCCAAAAATGTCTTGCCTATGTTTTTCTTTATTCACGCATCACCGTAGTTACTTCCTCCAAATTCAACAGCCACAAATTGGATTCAACATTTCATGTGTCTCAAATTGTACATCTAAGTACAGGAATTTAACATTTTTCTCCTCCTTGGCATTTTTATCTTACATCGGACACATAACTAAAAATAAAGTTGAGAATACTGGCGCGTTTAGACCGATTTCCTGCGGTGCGAAAGCTAAGCATAGCCTGACAGGTAAACGTGCATAGGATAATATTTATTATTGGGGCGAGTTTCTCACGCCAGACGCAATCTTGAACTTTTTGAAACTGATTCAGCATAATCAGTATTTTCCGATTTAATAACGCACAATCGCCTCCTTTACATTACTCAGTGCACGGCAGGCTTCCACACGCTGCTGCTTCCGATTGCTCTAACGCGAACTCAGTGAAGCAGCAGCCACTAACCGCGAGTTGTCCAGACAAGTGACGTAGGTGTAGTAGGCAGCAACGCCATCTATTGGCGGTTGCAGATGCTATAAGGCGCGCTACCAGGGAAAGACGCCTTAACGGCCGCCAGTAAACCTAACATTTATGTTTTTACCAATATCTAACAAACCTGGGCAGCCAAGGACGGAAGACGAGGAAATCATGGTGCAAAAAGTTGAGTTGGTTTGCCTTGAGCAGTCTCCGCGTCGCCGTTAACTGTTATGGGATTACCTGATTGGAGCTTACTGCCTACCATTACCTATGATGAGAGGTGTACATGGCAGAAGGAAGGGCACGACAGAGTAGAGAACATGGCACGGCGGCGTTCACAGCGAGACAAGGAAGGGCGCGGCAGTTGACACGGCTAGGCACCGTGAGCACAGGGGAAGACAGGAGACAGGTGCAGTGCAAAGGGCAGGGCCCGGTCAAATAGCCGACATGGCAAAACGTGAGTCACGGCAGATCAGTGGGCGGAGGAAGGCAGAGAGAAGGGCAATGCAGAGGGTGGGAGCACATCGTTATGGAGCACGAGGGAAGTGGGAGATTCGACAGGGAAAATGGCGGAGCGAGGCAAAGGGCATGTGCAATGCAGTGTGAGGCGGAAAGGAGAGTGCGGTAATGCGGAAACCCCAAATAGAAGCACAAGGTTGGTGACAGGGAAGGCAAGGGGGGGGGCGCATGTTAGAGGACAGATACAGGGAAATGGCGAGGCAGTTCAGCAACGAGCAGAGCATAGGACGGCACTGCGCGGTGATGTTCAAACCGTTATAGGAAAAGTCAGAGAAATTGCATATTTTAATTGATTGGTGGGAATTGCGCTGATTATCTGGGCGATGAGAAAATGCTATAGTGTCCTGCCTCTGAGATACCAGCATGATTTACTAGTGTTGATGAGCAATGCATCATCCTCCTGCAGCCTGGCAAAACAAAACAGACGGCTGGCCGGTACCATCGCATGGCATATTTGCATTGTTAGTAAAGTTAATAGTGGACCAGCACTACTGCTGCAGGCATACATACCAGATAACTTGGCTTATGACTCCCCTCGAAAGGAAGCCAATCACATATATAATGTTCATTAGCATAGGAACCGTCGTTTTATATAACGATGCCACCTAGTATGTCATTGCATGTTTCCTGACATAGCCCACCACATTCTCGATGTCGAACCACAGCATCCCCAGATTGGTCGGACTGACTACTTTTTGTTGTAATTGTGTTTGTTGGTTACCACTTGCCAGCGCTTGCTTTGAATTCTGAACTCTCGTCGTCAGTGATAAAAACAATATACATGAAAATCAAATCCAAGGGCGAAAAACGTATGGTGCCTCCTGATACGGTAAGTGGGGTACTTTTCCTGGTTCGTTGGCACGCCGGGGATCCTTTTTGATTCGAATTTTTGCAACAGTCTTAAATAAGGACTGGGAGCGGGTTTTCCAAGGCACATGCGGACAACATTGTTTGCCACATCGCAGCCCACTTGACTTGCACTGCATCATCGAAAGTATTCCACCGCTCTTCGTGAAACTTGGCAGCCCGTATTACGACGCCATTCGCTACACGACTTCAGAGCTTGTAGTCCTAGTACTTGCCAGAGGCACGTCCCGGGAAGGTAAGAAAGTGCAGCGAAGTTGGCTTCGCAGCACCTGGCATGGCGCACAGCTGCTGAGCCGGCGTCCATGGGCCGATAGCTGGCCGACGGCCCGTCGTCACTGCGGCCCGGCGTGACGGGTAACACGTGGTACGGCCGCCGGTCAGTGCGTGGCGGAAGCCCAACTCCCAAGGAGCCGCTGAGCAGTTGTGGACGCGGGTGGGCTGTCACGCTGCTCTGAGCAGGGAGTCGCTTGCAGTTCACGACGGCAGCCGGGCAGAGTAGTCGGCGGCAGTTCCTTCGAACCAAGTTACCGCGATCCAGATGAGGTTTCCCAAGACTATCACTCAAGCCACAAGCTCTGGGGCTCCCAGGTGAATACCGATTTCATACAAGGGAAGAGCAGACTATTGCCGAAGTTCACGCCTTTGGTGATATCGAGCAGCTACGGAGTTACGTTGACCATTATGGGACATCTGAGGATGCTTCTTTTAAAATAATTATTAAAGCGGGTCTCCATCAAGGTCGGCTTCAGGCACGGCTTTTGGGAGGAGGGCGAAATGAGACTATAATCTGCCTTGGTATGATCACTTGAAATGATTTGAAATATTCACAGACAACTTCGCTGCACCTCTTGTAAGGCTATTGCAGAGTACTAATACATAAATGTATAGGTATAACTTCACGCCGATGCAGGGTGGGTACTTCAGTGGATTGAGTGTGGTTCTGCGGGTAAATAAAATCATTGAATTGGGGTTTTTAGATACATTTGAACATGAGAACAATTGGCGCTTATTTTGGATTTAGAAAAACGAGAACGGCATGTTAGAAGCCCGTGCTTTATCTACTGGAAGGTAGTGAATTTGGCCACATAATTATTTGCCTGCGATAATTCCCTCCTTTTCTTTTCGCCCGAGATTCATTTGTGCGAATAATGTTAAGATTCCGACAACTTGCAGAAGGAAGACAACCCTTGCTCAATACCCACGCAGCGGCAACGCAAAGGTTAGCTTGAAGGATAATTTCGAATCTAATCACATTAGTTGCTTTGGTTTCCTATTGGAAACAACACAAGCTTGACCCCTCAGGAATCGGCACCGTTTTTCTGCGGAGCCAACGTTTCTGGATGAACGGAATACGAGGTGAACAGGGTACAGAATGTTATTCTTGGCCAATGCATTTCATTTGAGCCCTTTTCAGAATCTTTGAGCATAGGATTTATTTTGGTCTGTTTTATTGATTTCGGGCATGGGAAAAATGCACTGATGGAAAACATACCGCGCGTTGGAACTCAGGTGCACGGTGATGCTGTAAGCAAGCTTCAACCGATCATACGGCGGTGGGTTGTACGTGGCGGCCATCTCGCCTTGTATTCGCCAACTGGCGCAGTCAAAACTTGCTGACAGCAGCACTTCCAGCTGAGTCCGAACGTGGACATAAAGAATACATCATGCGTTTCACAGTATGCCGTGTGACTGTGTTAGAACCCAGCGGAAACGCGTTCGAGGCGTGTTTGGCCGATAAGAAGGAGGAACATACGGTCCTTCATAAGCAATGTCCTCCACTCTGAAGGCTGAAGTAGAAGACCGTCCCCTCCTCCACCGAAGGTTGGTAACGGGGTACACGTCCTCGCCCCCTCCCCTGCGGCGGAATCCTTGCGGGACAATATTTGTGTTGCTAGTTGATTGTGAAATGATATGCCTTTTCAGGCACTATTGAAAAACCCCTTTGCATTTACCAGATTTAACATATGTAATGGAATGTTTGGCGTACGCTGGATCTGATGCCGTTGTCTGTCAACAGTGTGCTATATTTCGCTGGCAAGGGTTGTTTCAGTATCGACTCAAGGTCACATATCTTGGCGCCTATTGTGAGCCTCGCAATAGCTATATCAAAATCTCAACGCATGTTTTTGCGATCACGCAAATTATTTTATGGGACATTGAAACAGGTATGCGTTCTCCCAGTAGGCGTCAATGCAGTGTTCCCTCAGCGCTGGCCGCCGATTGGTTCGAGGCTACGCCGCTTGGTGGCATGACCGCCACTAAGCACCCCCTCCTTGACCCCTAGCATAAACCGTTAGACGTATGTGCTGCGCTCGTCTGTGAACAACACTCCATCAGCTTCAGACGGGCACATGTCCTCCCCTCGCTGACGTCGCAGAAGCGTCCACAGCTGATCGGTCGGATACAGCATTCTCAAGGGAAGGGGTTCATTTCCGCAAGGAAATGAATTTGGAAAAACATTCCATTTTTAGCAACAAAACAAAGGAAAACATACAAAACAACACTCCAATTTTGAACAACAAAACAAAACAAAAACAAAGAAAAAAACGACGAGAAAACATTCCGTTGGCCAAACAATTCGTTGAGCGGTGGGGGAGGGTGTACTTCAGCCTTCTTGTAAGGCCGCCTTTACCGACCGGAGGGGTGCCACCTTTCCTTGGGGGGACATACCACCGGTGTCCCCTCTGTATCTGCTCCTGCAGCAGACCTAACTGACACTTGCGAAAGATTGGGTTTTGCTGAGCTGATCACCCCAGGCGAAACAACCAAAGCCCGATCCTGAACAACACACGAAGTCTTCCTGTGCTGCCATCCCACTTGAGATAGGACCGCGCAGAACACAGCTCGGCCTGGTGATAGCGTTTCGATGCATTGCAACGCGCCATTGCGCAACCGGTAGCCTTTGAGAGGCCGCCCGTGTTTGACTACGACGCTGACGTGAGCACATTAGCAGCAACACACACGCCTGGTCCTGATAAGGTGGCGCTGGTAGGTGGTGCTGATTTGATGAGGCTCCGGGGGGGGGGGACACGCAATAGCTGAGACCAAGTCCAACGCAGTGGGCATGCAATGACAGTTCGGATTGGGCTGCGAATGCCTGGCGCCGGCATATTGAACGGGTCCAGTTTCTGGATCGCACCACACGGACAATAAAAACATTGAGACGTTCTAGACTCGCAGGCCAGCCGCGGCCGCCAGCGAAGGACCTGCGCTGTGTAAAATTCCCGGACCGACGCATTCTTTCCCTGTACAGAGTCTATATACGACGAGTACAAGGACACAGCTGGGACGTGTTTCCCTTCTAATGTGAGGCGCTGGCGATACGGCCAAGCGGTTCAGGGCGAAGTGTGCTGGCCGGCAACGGACGGGTGGGACGTCTGCTCGTGCGCACTGGGCGAGCTTCGATCGATGCAGCAAAGGTGAAATTGCTTCGCTCCTGTCCCGTTTAGAGGACAATCTAGTTGATCCAGGGATTATTGGCAATTGTGACAAATATCTCAAATTTTTCTCACTTCCGTCGTTCCGACGTAGTTACCACGGCTATCTGAGTGATGACCTCGCGTGCAAAGTACATTATTTTAAGTTGCCGTTCGCTAGCTATTATGTGGCAAATATAGAATATGAATGATGGCTACCGCACCATAAGACGCATTATAAGACGCAATAAGTCACTGTCAGGCGCAATAAGACGACGCAGTTCCAATGCCCGGCCTCTCACTGCTCGAAGCGTCATACCACGCCGTATAAGGTACTTGGAAAAAACACCAAAAACATCAACCACCCGGCATTCAAAGTCAGTTGTGCTATAACGCTGCTAGAACGCTGAGCTCAACTCCACTTCCATATGCCAATACAGCCGAACGATGGACATTAGGAAACATTATGTTTGCATATGATATTGCGAAATAACCAGGCGCACGTCGGAAGTTGGACGCAGCCAACTATATATGGATGCCAAATGTTACATGGGACGTCATTTGCGATATCGCTAAAGGAGGAACTCCTGCTTTCGGCACCTCCAGATGGTGACGAATGAGGTACATAGGAGGGACACCTCTTGAAGGAATTGCTTTCGATACCTCCCGAGTGCATCGAATGAGGGATATAGGAACTCCACCTCCACCTCCATCTCTTGGAGGAACCCCTGCTTTCGGGACCGCCCGAATGCATCGAATGAGGGATGTAGGAACTCCACCTCCACCTCCATCTCTTGGAGGAACCCCTGCTTTTGGGACCTCCCGAAGCATCGAATGAGGTAAATAGGATGGACACCTCTTGCATGAGCTCTATGGAGTTCATACAATGTATGAACAATAGCTTGTGTATGTGTGATGTATGAACAAATAGCTTTCGAAGCAACAATACAATACAATACAATAACAATACAATTCGAAAATACAATAGCTTTCGAAGACTCTCGACAATTTGTACTAAACTAGAGGCAAAGATTCCGCCACCTGGGATATCACTTGTTCTTCGCATATCACCGTTAGCAGCAGCTAGTCCCAGTAGCACCGACGAATGCTTGTGTAATAAAACAACTAATTAGGGCCGTGGGGAATACATGAACAGCATCTAATTCCGCATCCGCAACATTGGTAAAATGAACAAGTCAAGAGGTTTCAAGTACACTTGCTCATATTGATTGGCAAACTGTCGCTGACATCTCGCCGATTAACCTTTAAGAGTGGTGTTGTCATGCCAATGTTTAAAGCTGGTGATGTTAGCAGAGTAGAGAACTGCAATCCAAGTTGAATCCTTTCCACATTACCTATGGTGTCGGAACGAATAACAGATAACAGAATGGTCTCCTATATGGAAGAACGGTTCGCCCGTTAAGGCACTTATGACAGTGCCTCACCTAGGTAGAGCTGGAAGGTAACTTTTAAATATTATTTCCGTACAAATCGATGCTCTTATCCTCTGAAAATTTACAAACTTCAAACTGGATGCGACAAAAGCATGGGCTATTCGTAATTGTGTGCATAATGCAACTTTAAGTTTATATTTGCACATACAATTTGAAACAGCCCTGTATCTGCTGTAAAATATTGATGAATGAGGAATGCCTCTGGCAGATATCGCCATATATTGCGCTCTCGTTTCACAACCAGCGCTGGGTATACGGCCTTCACAAGAGAAACGAAAACTTCTTTTGGAGTGCATTGTGTCCTGAAAGGAATTTCCTATTTTAGTTCACTTTCGAGTTATATCGGGACATGCTTCAGACAGAAATTTCTAAATGATACTTGAAATTAAGGGATATGCGACATTGTGTGGTGGGAGCAAATTACGTCCCTGCTTAGATACGAGAGGTGGTAAACGCTAGGACAGAAAGCTCAACTAAAAAGTGTTGAGGACCGGTGGGCTCTTAGACTGGGCTTTGATGTGGTGCTTGGTCACCTCAGTACTTACCATGCATTCACCAGCGGATCCAGAAGGGCCACCTCAGCTATGTCCCCTCCCCAACAGCCTGCTTTGCAGCAAAATTGGTTTTTGATCATAATTTATGCAAAACTTGTAGCATTTGATGCCAAATACAAGCAGTGCTAAAGTGTCAGTAAAAGGAGAGGAAAAACTTGCGATTATTATTTTTTGTTTGACCATATTGAGCAACCCGACACCAGCTTTTTTGATTTGCCAAGCCAATCAATCTGTACTGGTATGTTGAACTCGTCCCAAGTAAAAAAAAAACAGGCGAGGTCTCACCAAGCGATTCTTGGTCTGATCTTTGGTCTCATGATTGTGTACGTGTCCCTCATAGTAGGTAGGCAAGTGCCAAGGCAGCTTGGTAAGGAATGTGGAAGGGGATGTCGGCCATCTTCAAATGTG
This sequence comes from Ashinkailepas kermadecensis, assembly GCA_034440615.1. Lineage (NCBI taxonomy): Eukaryota > Metazoa > Arthropoda > Thecostraca > Neolepadidae > Ashinkailepas > Ashinkailepas kermadecensis. The sequence continues at coordinate 28,744 of JAOTOM010004612.1, read as the reverse complement.
ATCATCGATGACTGAATTTAATCATTTGTAGATCATTGTGAAATGCTTGTAGTTGCTTTTTAGCAGCAATGCACGCATAATTAATGTGCTTAGTTATTATTAATATCTTCATTCATGAAGGCTTAACTTGGACAACATTTTCTTTGCAGATGATGTCGGCATCTTCATTCCTGATCCATATGATATTCATTCATGTTCACATGAAAGCGGTCAACAGCTTACGTGTTCATACTTACTGGTTGGAATCCAACTGTCTTACAGTGAATTCCTCCGAAGCTTGATACCCGCTAATTACGTCACATGGACCGTTTCTTTGGAACAACCTTTTCCCTTGTCCATATGCCATCCCAGCCATCACAATCATGCAGAACACTATCAAGGAAACCTACTTTAATCTATGAATACGAGTGTGTTCCTATATTAGTCCAAGATCCCTAGACGTCTTAGGCAGTGCCTCATCTGGGTAGAGCTGGAGGGTATTTTTAAAATGTTGTTTTCGTACAACACGATGCTCTTATCTACAAAATAATCACACACTTTAAAACTCGACGCGAAAAAGCGCCGGCGACTTGTAATTATAGTGAGACGTTATGCTTAGATCTACCTATTCAACTTAAAACAGCTCATCAGCGACATACTGGCCTCTGGCTTTGGCTACCCCGCTACATGGGCTCGTTGCGAGTCATGCTGGTTTGTATGTCCATGTGGTGTTTTTGGTTATCACAATGGATGTCTGACCATACGAAATTACCAATTAGAAGCATGGAATCAATATATGAAGGCTATGCCGCCTCTCAAGGTGCCTTCTGCATGCCATTCTACAAGCACCTATGCACCTACAGAAGCAGTTATATTCTATAACGTGTTATAACGTATTAATACAGATTAGCTATAACAAATTTGCTTAACTAACCTATTGGAGTTCATAGAGTATGTTACTAAAGAAATGGACAATCAAAGCAGGATGGATGTTGTGTACTTGGACTTTAGCAAAGCTTTTGATAAAGTTCCACATGGAAGGCTAAGTCATCAACTACAGCAACATGGGATTGTTGGAAAAGTTATAGGTTGGATTGAAGCATGGTTGAGGTGATTGAAACAAAGGGTAGTGTTAAATGGATGTAAATCTGACTGGAAGGGTGTTCTGAGTGGAGTACCACAGGGCTTTGTTCTAGGGCCACTTCTCTTTATCATCTTTGTGAATAATATTGAGGTAGGGCTGAAGAATAGAGTATTCAAATTTGCTGATGACATCAAGCTGGTAGAAGTGGCTAACAGTAGTGATCAATCTAAGAATATTCAACTAGACTTGGAGGACCTAAAAAGGTGGGCTGATCAATGGCAGATGTCTTTCAACTATGATAAGTGTAAGGTTACGCATCTGGGGTCTGGAGGTGAGACTTTCAGATATACAATGGGAGGGAGGGGACTGGATGTTATTGAAGAGGAAAGAGACTTAGGTGTGTTGGTTTCAAAAGACCTTAAAGCAGAAAAACAGCGTATCTCAGCTAGAAATAGGGCAATCAGAATGCTGGGACTCATTACTAGAAGTGTGAGATATAAGTGCAAGGAAGTCATGAAAAAAAAACTGTACTTAGCATATGTGCGTCCCCACTTGGAATATTATGTACAAGCATGGAGCCCCTACCTAGAAAAAGATACAGATATGTTAGAAAGAGTGCAGCGCAAAGCCGCTAGACTCATCAACGGAATAGGTAACTTAGAATACGGGGAAAGGCTTATGGCATTATATATGTTCTCACTCAAGTATAAGAGATTAAGGGGGGATATGATTGAAATGTATAAAATTGCTAAAGGGCTAGATCAGGTCAATTTGAATGATGCTCTTCGGTTTAGAGCATCACATAGGGCTCATCAATTTGAGAAGTTGAGGTGTAGGACAGTTAAGCGACAACAGATCTTCAGTCAAAGGGTTGTTGATCAGTGGAATAGGCTGCTTGCTGATGTTGTGGGGGTTCCTCATTGAATGTATTTAAAAGTAGGGTGGTCACATTTATTAGACAGGAAAATCTTGTTTTTGAATTCTAATTAGTGATGGATGGGGTGATATTTATGCTAAGTAAGTGTGCACGGCACAGACCCCTTTAAGCCGGCATGGATGAAGTCTGAAAATTATTGGTAAGGCATTCAATCCACATGTGTTAAGAGGGATCAAGGGAATAGGGCTGGAAGCTAGGGTAGATAGGCATTGATAGGTGTGTGGGATGTTGGTGGATGGTTTCCTTAGGATGTGGTCATGGTTGGGGTGGGTATTTTTACCGGGCTTATAGTATCTTCCATTTACAGACTGAACTGGATGGGCCCTTGTGGCTCTTATTAAGTCTAAACACTTCATGACTTTATGACTTTATGAGCTATTCTCATCTGATTCGTAGTATTATCGCCTTGCTTTACGTAGGTTCAATTGTGCAACTGTATGTGTACCCGGCCAAACGAGCTGGCTGAAACCGGTGGTTGTGCCTTGATCGTATGCCAACTGTTGGACTTAATGCTAGGACAATCAAATATATCACCTGAGGTTTCATTATTAAGAAAATAGAGTGGCAGGTAATTATTTATATTTTAGAAATCAAGCCGGCATTTTATTTCCTATATAAGTGCATTGTCCAGTTGTAACCCGCAAACATCAGTTCGGCTTTTAATTTTAGCGAGCCATTTCATTGCTAAGTCAGAGCATAAATTAGCTGAGTGGAAGCATAGATACGTCAATTGTGAAGCATGTAAACATGTCATGCTGATTGTAGATAAACACAAACAATAGCGCATGCCTATGAACACGCAGGGAAAATAGCACAGCGCAAATACCCAAAGGAAGTGATTGCATAGCTGCATCTGATATTGGCATGCGGATTCCGTGAAGAGAAGCAAGTGCACTCAGCAGTTGACAAGTGGCGCTGCGCAGCTGTGGCGGCTATTGCCAGCCGCGGCATCGATCATCAAATCAAGGTCCGGGAGGGCACCACGTGGGACAACTTAGGGAATGGGACATTGGATAGAATATAGGGTACGGCAGCATGGGTGTGTTCCTCAAAAGATGGTGTTGTTCCCTACTATTTAGGGGAAAAGTCTCTGACAATCGGCATATGAAACTCCTAGCTTCTGCAGTTTGACTGATTCGATTTCGTTGTCCATAATTTAATGCTAGAAGAGAGGATGTTTCAAAGGCACCGCGCGATTTTACTTTCTGGAAGGAATGAATGAAGGTTCGAACCTTCGATAAGCCCTTTTTGTGAGCGTGCATATGCGTGTCTCGAATATCAACTCCTGGCAAGGTTAGGCTTGGTTGTAGAAAAAGCGCCAAGATGTCAGCATCTTCCAGGACAGAGCTTTGAATGAATTAGATAGCCAACATTGATTTATCTTTCGATGTGATGCAAAGCGGTGCCATTTTGTGGGGTTGAAAGTTTATGTCGCGTGTCATGTCATCACTGAACAGCTGATACAAGTGGTTCTGAATGATTACTGCGTCAGTAGGACAGCTAATTTAAAGTTAAAGCTTGTCATCGTCAGAAACCATCAGGCAAATATGTAAACAGGGAAACGTACAGCTAGTATTTCTTGGAAGATGATAGACACCCAGCAAAAGAAACAAAAATGTCAAGAGTCAACCCGCTGTGATACCAGATACACTGGGCACCAGTCCGTGTCTTTGCCATCGATGATTACGCGCAGGCAGATGTAACTGTGGCAATACCTTCTGAAACAACACGATGCAGCTTAAATCATACGATGTGGCTTTTATGGGTCGCACAATTTCTATAAGAGATTTTCCAAGGATCTTATCGAAAAGTTGTATCAGAGAAACGGACTTGAAGTTGATGGTTTGTTTGCCGAAACTTCTTGTGGGATTGGGCGATGTTCGTTTCATTTCGTCTACTTCGAAAGGTGCCTCGGTTATATGATAGAAAACGTGGCTATTCCATACAAACAGAAAGTCCTTCACAGCGCTCGTCAGCTTCTCCTCGCACGAATGTCGTTGAACCCACATGTCCCATTCCCATTGTCCCTCATACTACCTCGAGCTGCGTCCACATCATACTCTATCCCTCTTAGAGGCGAGGTATTTTGCAATGAAGCAACAGAAAACACAGTGTCACAAGCTTTTGTGATCCTTGTAGCCAAAGCGCCAGTTGAAATGGTGACTCTCTCTCTCTCTCTCTCTCTCTCTCTCTCTCTCTCTCTCTCTCTCTCTATCTCTATCTCTATCTCTGTATCTGTATCTGTCTCTGTCTCTGTCTCTGTCTCTGTCTCTGTCTCTGTCTCTGTCTCTGTCTCTGTCTCTGTCTCTGTCTCTGTCTCTGTCTCTCTGTCTCTGTCTCTGTCTCTGTCTCTGTCTCTGTCTCTGTCTCTGTCTCTGTCTCTGTCTCTGTCTCTGTCTCTGTCTCTGTCTCTGTCTCTGTCTCTGTCTCTGTCTCTGTCTCTGTCTCTGTCTCTGTCTCTGTCTCTGTCTCTGTCTCTGTCTCTGTCTCTGTCTCTGTCTCTGTCTCTGTCTCTGTCTCTGTCTCTGTCTCTGTCTCTGTCTCTGTCTCTGTCTCTGTCTCTGTCTCTGTCTCTGTCTCTGTCTCTGTCTCTGTCTCTGTCTCTGTCTCTGTCTCTGTCTCTGTCTCTGTCTCTGTCTCTGTCTCTGTCTCTGTCTCTGTCTCTGTCTCTGTCTCTGTCTCTGTCTCTGTCTCTGTCTCTGTCTCTGTCTCTGTCTCTGTCTCTGTCTCTGTCTCTGTCTCTGTCTCTGTCTCTGTCTCTGTCTCTGTTTCTGTTTCTGTTTCTGTCTCTGTCTCTGTCTCTGTCTCTGTCTCTGTCTCTGTCTCTGTCTCTGTCTCTGTCTCTGTCTCTGTCTCTGTCTCTGTCTCTGTCTCTGTCTCTGTCTCTGTCTCTGTCTCTGTCTCTGTCTCTGTCTCTGTCTCTGTCTCTGTCTCTGTCTCTGTCTCTGTCTCTGTCTCTGTCTCTGTCTCTGTCTCTGTCTCTGTCTCTGTCTCTGTCTCTGTCTCTGTCTCTGTCTCTGTCTCTGTCTCTGTCTCTGTCTCTGTCTCTGTCTCTGTCTCTGTCTCTGTCTCTGTCTCTGTCTCTGTCTCTGTCTCTGTCTCTGTCTCTGTCTCTGTCTCTGTCTCTGTCTCTGTCTCTGTCTCTGTCTCTGTCTCTGTCTCTGTCTCTGTCTCTGTCTCTGTCTCTGTCTCTGTCTCTGTCTCTGTCTCTGTCTCTGTCTCTGTCTCTGTCTCTGTCTCTGTCTCTGTCTCTGTCTCTGTCTCTGTCTCTGTCTCTGTCTCTGTCTCTGTCTCTGTCTCTGTCTCTGTCTCTGTCTCTGTCTCTGTCTCTGTCTCTGTCTCTGTCTCTGTCTCTGTCTCTGTCTCTGTCTCTGTCTCTGTCTCTGTCTCTGTCTCTGTCTCTGTCTCTGTCTCTGTCTCTGTCTCTGTCTCTGTCTCTGTCTCTGTCTCTGTCTCTGTCTATGTCTCTGTCTCTGTCTCTGTCTCTGTCTCTGTCTCTGTCTCTGTCTCTGTCTCTGTCTCTGTCTCTGTCTCTGTCTCTGTCTCTGTCTCTGTCTCTGTCTCTGTCTCTGTCTCTGTCTCTGTCTCTGTCTCTGTCTCTGTCTCTGTCTCTGTCTCTGTCTCTGTCTCTGTCTCTGTCTCTGTCTCTGTCTCTGTCTCTGTCTCTGTCTCTGTCTCTGTCTCTGTCTCTGTCTCTGTCTCTGTCTCTGTCTCTGTCTCTGTCTCTGTCTCTGTCTCTGTCTCTGTCTCTGTCTCTGTCTCTGTCTCTGTCTCTGTCTCTGTCTCTGTCTCTGTCTCTGTCTCTGTCTCTGTCTCTGTCTCTGTCTCTGTCTCTGTCTCTGTCTCTGTCTCTGTCTCTGTCTCTGTCTCTGTCTCTGTCTCTGTCTCTGTCTCTGTCTCTGTCTCTGTCTCTGTCTCTGTCTCTGTCTCTGTCTCTGTCTCTGTCTCTGTCTCTGTCTCTGTCTCTGTCTCTGTCTCTGTCTCTGTCTCTGTCTCTGTCTCTGTCTCTGTCTCTGTCTCTGTCTCTGTCTCTGTCTCTGTCTCTGTCTCTGTCTCTGTCTCTGTCTCTGTCTCTGTCTCTGTCTCTGTCTCTGTCTCTGTCTCTGTCTCTGTCTCTGTCTCTGTCTCTGTCTCTGTCTATGTCTCTGTCTCTGTCTCTGTCTCTGTCTCTGTCTCTGTCTCTGTCTCTGTCTCTGTCTCTGTCTCTGTCTCTGTCTCTGTCTCTGTCTCTGTCTCTGTCTCTGTCTCTGTCTCTGTCTCTGTCTCTGTCTCTGTCTCTGTCTCTGTCTCTGTCTCTGTCTCTGTCTCTGTCTCTGTCTCTGTCTCTGTCTCTGTCTCTGTCTCTGTCTCTGTCTCTGTCTCTGTCTCTGTCTCTGTCTCTGTCTCTGTCTCTGTCTCTGTCTCTGTCTCTGTCTCTGTCTCTGTCTCTGTCTCTGTCTCTGTCTCTGTCTCTGTCTCTGTCTCTGTCTCTGTCTCTGTCTCTGTCTCTGTCTCTGTCTCTGTCTCTGTCTCTGTCTCTGTCTCTGTCTCTGTCTCTGTCTCTGTCTCTGTCTCTGTCTCTGTCTCTGTCTCTGTCTCTGTCTCTGTCTCTGTCTCTGTCTCTGTCTCTGTCTCTGTCTCTGTCTCTGTCTCTGTCTCTGTCTCTGTCTCTGTCTCTGTCTCTGTCTCTGTCTCTGTCTCTGTCTCTGTCTCTGTCTCTGTCTCTGTCTCTGTCTCTGTCTCTGTCTCTGTCTCTGTCTCTGTCTCTGTCTCTGTCTCTGTCTCTGTCTCTGTCTCTGTCTCTGTCTCTGTCTCTGTCTCTGTCTCTGTCTCTGTCTCTGTCTCTGTCTCTGTCTCTGTCTCTGTCTCTGTCTCTGTCTCTGTCTCTGTCTCTGTCTCTGTCTCTGTCTCTGTCTCTGTCTCTGTCTCTGTCTCTGTCTCTGTCTCTGTCTCTGTCTCTGTCTCTGTCTCTGTCTCTGTCTCTGTCTCTGTCTCTGTCTCTGTCTCTGTCTCTGTCTCTGTCTCTGTCTCTGTCTCTGTCTCTGTCTCTGTCTCTGTCTCTGTCTCTGTCTCTGTCTCTGTCTCTGTCTCTGTCTCTGTCTCTGTCTCTGTCTCTGTCTCTGTCTCTTCTCTGCTGTCTCTGTCTCTGTCTCTGTCTCTGTCTCTGTCTCTGTCTCTGTCTCTTGTCTCTGTCTCTGTCTCTGTCTCTGTCTCTGTCTCTGTCTCTGTCTCTATCTCTATCTCTATCTCTATCTCTATCTCTATCTCTATCTCTATCTCTATCTCTCTCTCTCTCTCTCTCTCTCTCTCTCTCTCTCTCTCTCTCTCTCTCTCTCTCTCTCTCTCTCTCTCTCTCTCTCTCTCTCTCTCTCTCTCACTCTCTCTCTCTCTCTCTCTCTCTCTCTCTCTCTGCCTTGTTGCTTTTAGCAAAACTCGATACTATGAACAACAACGGTCGCTTAACATGCACCCAAGTGGCAATCAAATGAATACTGGATCACCTATAAGCCGTGGGCATAAACCGACCAAAGTAAGACAATTTGTAGTCCCCAATTCACTCCTTGAACTGAAATATGTGTTCCTTGTGTAAATTCGAGATTCAAACTTTGGGAATAATGGGAGCATTCATGCATGCCAATTGAGGCGAAATATAATGATGTGCTAAAGGGACGGAGAGATACGAAATTTCAGTTTTGTATGTTCCTGAGTCCGTCGATATCATGTTTTTCTTCTAGGTTGAATGAGTAGGTTTTTGTCCCAGTGAAGACTCGTGTGCGCTATTTTGTGACGTAATTGGACGGTACGTCTCTTATGCCTCAAGAGAGAACCCTGTTCCCAGGCGCCTCGTCCTTCTTTAGGTTTCAAGGGAGAACCCTGGCCCCCGGCGCCTCGTCGTTTTTAGGCCTCAAGGGAGAACCATGCTCTTCAACGCATAAATCACGCTGAAATGACCGCACAGGCTTGTGGTTAGAAACACTTAACTTTTAAAACGAACATGGGAGTGTTTCATTGTTGATGGAATATAGTCCCCCTTTACGGAGTGAAAGGGGTGTCATATTAATTGCATCTTAGTAAATCCTATCATATCCCAAAGACATTGGCACACTTACACTGCGTGGAACACTTATACATATACTACTTGGAACACCTTTATTCCTCGCTGCAAATGTTACGCGACCAAGATTGTTGCTGAAAAACAAGAACTTCAAAACTCGAATGCATGGTCCCATAAAATGGAATATAGGTGAAATATAAATCAAAGCCTCGCAACCTAAACCATCCAAATCAACTAACACAGGAAATAATACGTTCTTGCTTATTTGCAGTCTAGGGCAAAGCGTTGAACATTTTCAGTTCACTTTGCGACAAAATCGCTCATTTGTAACTTATGGTAGAGTACGGAAAAGCACCCGCTGCAGCTCAACCGCCCACTCCTGTTGTCTCCGGAATTACCGTCAGTTTGTGAAGTTTTTTATAGCCATTTTCTGGGAAGCAGAACGATGTCCTTATGTCGTTTCCTATGTGGTGTTGGGTGGAGCGAGAACGCTTGCTTTGCTGTGAGGATAAGCACTTTTGAATGATTTTATCTTTGTTTGCAGCTTCATTTCCGTATATAGGGTACGGTGGGGTGAGTTTGGCCACGAAATAGGTCAAAACAGTCACTTTCCCTGTCGCCAACATTTAAACATAAATTGTGTTCGTGTTATTTTGTAATGGGCACCCGTTTTTCTGTGCACACCTTTTTCCGCTGTTCCAATATAACAGAGATCAGTTTCGAATGGCATGACATATTAACATTTCATTCATATTAGCATTTCCGTGATTTTGGCATTTTAGTGCATTTCTAGGTGTCACAACGAAACAAAATTGCTTAAGTAGCAAGGCTTGTGAACAGGTTTTTAAAAATATCCGCTTGTGATCCGTGTGAAATAATGCAACTCCTAGCTAGGTATCGACATGAAAGAATATGAAATAATAATTACCATCTTTCGGCTGACAACACTGATGAGAGGAGGACACGGGCCGGGATGGCGCACTTCGCTCCGTAAACGAAGCCTTTACTATCTCAACAATGAAATACTATCAGTTTTACTGAACGCTTACGTATGAAGGTATCCACGCCAGCGACTGTGATGAACACTGTCCCTCAAATTATGACCAGTGCGATGTTTTTCATCTTTAAATACCTACTTCCGGAGACCGGAGTACTTTAATTTGCATTGGTGATACAGCAAAATATAATGAAACGTGAAATATGTCGGTATTTCAAAAAGGTTGTGAGATTAGTGTAGTATCAGCATAATGCCTGATCCTTTGAGAATACACACACATAACAAATGTTTCGCAACACAACACGTGTCAACTTGGCTGAAGCCTGTGACGCCCAACAGACTGCCGCTGCTGCCGGGGTACCAGTTGTACCGGGCCGATCGCCCTGACGGGCGAGGGTACGGCGGAGTGGCGCTGGCGCTGTCCACTATCCCAACAGGAAGCTGGAGACGGTATGGATGTTGGTTAAACCAGACAGTAAGCGCCTATTCATTATGTGCACCGTATACCGTCCACCTATAAGGAATGTGACTGACATGAAAACGGACTTTGCAGATCTGGAAGCACAATTTCAACGTGTGATTGTGGACTGTTCCAAGTCCAAACTTGTTATTTGCGGATATTTAACTTGTGACTTGCGTAAACCAGACTCAGATCCAGGCAGGCGTGCGCTATCTGATTTTATTTTTGATTACTCGTTATTTCCGTGTGTGACCTCGCCCACCTATTCAACCGGCTCTCTTCTTGATGTGGTTATCACCAACTGTGGTGACATTGTGAAGCACTGCCGTACAAAATTGTGCAACTTTAGTCCGCATATATTTATTCGTGTTTCTGTCAATGTGCCTTGATTTAGACCGAGCGGCGCCACTGTTCGCTCCCGATGTTTTCGCCGTACAGATCCGAATGTTTTGCTTCATGATCTTGTTTTGGCTGACTGGAGTTCTGTTTTTAATTCTCCCTCCGTCACGCTCAAGTGGGACTGTTTTATGGCCATCTTTTTACATATCATTGGCATCCATGCTCCCATCAGGACTGTTCCCATGCGCCCCGGTTGTATCGGATGGAACCAAAGCTTTAATGTGTCGCCGCCGTGGTGCGCTGGCTGTCTATGGACACTAGGGTGTACCATTTTTGGGACTTTTTCGAGTTAGGCAACATCAATCAAGGGCATGATGCCTTTGCATGAGAACATTCAAAATCTAAAGTTTTAGATTTTTATATTAATATTTGGTCGATTGCACCAAGGTTTTGTTTTAACATATTTGGCCGCATTTAAAACATAGGGTTTGCACTATTAGAGGTCGTGCGCTCTCGGAGTCTGGATTTCGGTCACATTAACACATTATAATCCTCCAGAAGTGGTGTCTTCTGAGTTCAAATGGGGGTGGGAGCGTCGGACACCGGTTAGGGGGTGGAGTTAACATATTTGGCAGCCATTAAAACATAGGTTTTGCACCATTAGAGGTCGTGCGCTCTCGGAGTCTGGATTTCGGTCACATTAACAGATTATAATCCTCCAGAAGCGGTGTCTTCTGAGTTTAAGTGGGAGTGGGAGCGTCGGACACCGGTTAGGGGGTTGGGGGCGGGTTAACATATTTGGGATCCATTAAAACATAGGTTTTGCACTATTAGGGGTCGTGCGCTCTCGGAGTCTGGATTTCGGTCACATTAACACATTATAATCCTCCAGAACGGTGTCTTCTTAGCTTAAGTGGGGGGTGGGAGCGTCGGACACCGGCTATGGGGGTTGGAGGTGGGTTAACATATTTGGCATCCATTAAAACATAGGTTTTGCACCATTAGGGGTCGTGCGCTCTAGGAGTCTGGATTTCTGTCACATTAACACATTATAATCCTCCAGAAGCGGTGTCTTCTTAGTTTAAGTGGGGGTGGGAGCGTCGGACACCGGTTAGGGGTGGGTGGGAGGGGGGGTTGATACTCCTTCGCCCCACAATCTCAGCAACCTCAGCCTTCTTTTACATATTCTGTTCAAGCAGCGATAGACAAAACGGTGTAACATTGTTGCACCGTTTTGTCTATCGCTGCTTGAACAGAATATGTAAAAGAAGGCTGAGGTTGCTGAGATTGGGGGCGAAGGAGTATCAACCCCCACCCCCACCCCCTAACCGGTGTCCGACGCTCCCACCCCCACTTAAACTAAGAAGACACCGCTTCTGGAAGATTATAATGTGTTAATGTGACCGAAATCCAGACTCCGAGAGCGCACGACCCCTAATGGTGCAAAACCTATGTTTTAATGGATGCCAAATATGTTAACCCGCCCCAACCCCCTAACCGGTGTCCGACGCTCCCACCCCCACTTAAACTCAGAAGACACCGCTTCTGGAGGATTATAATGTGTTAATGTGACCGAAATCCAGACTCCGAGAGCGCACGACCTCTAATGGTGCAAAACCTATGTTTTAATGGCTGCCAAATATGTTAACCCCACCTCCCTAACCGGTGTCCGACGCTCTGACCCCCACTTAAACTCAGAAGACACCATTTTTGGAGGATTATAATGTGTTAATGTGACCGAAATCCAGACTCCGAGAGCGCACGACCTCTAATAGTGCAAACCCTATGTTTTAAATGCGGCCAAATATGTTAAAACAAAACCTTGGTGCAATCGACCAAATATTAATATACAAATCTAAAACTTTGGATTTTGAATGTTCTCATGCAAAGGCATCATGCCCTTGATTGGTGTTGCCTAACTCGAAAAAGTCCCAAAAATGATACACCCTAATGGACACCTGTCTACGAAGTACAGGGATGCCAACCGAGCTGTATGGTGGGCGATTAGGCGTGATAGCCGCAACGATGTTGAGCGGCGCATCCGTGAAGATGGGCGGAGGTCAATGTGGCGCCATATCAGGTCATTCGTCGGCGGCAAGCCGGCCATTTGTAAGCTGCCCGACGCGACAGCTGATGACCTTAACCAATTTGTTTTGGCCGCGTAGGCCCGCGTGCGGCTGATGAGGTTAGGAGTATGAGAGCGATGCCGTGTATTTCCTGCCGTTTGCCGCGTGTCGGTGCCTGTGCGTTCACTCTGGTGCCGTTGTCGCTAGCTGAGCTGCGAGCGGTCGTCTTCGGGATGAACGGCTCGTCGGCCTGCAGCGAGGACGGCACCAGCATCCACATGTTCTGGATGTGTTTCGACTCGATAGGTGCGGTACTCCTGCATTTGGTCAATTCCAGCATTACTCAATCCGATGTTCCTGATTCTTGGAAGCACTCCCTCGTTCATCCCATCTTCAAATCCAGTGATCCAGTGATCCGGTGATCCTTCAAATTCCAGCCCTTCCAATTTCCGTCATATCTCCATCGTCCCAGTCATTGCGAAAATTGCAAAGCGTGCCGTCCACTAGCGGCTCTACAATTATCTGTCCGAAAACCATCTCCCCTCTCCAACTCAGCACAGTTTATGTTCTCGTCACTCGACGGAAACCGCCCTGATCTCCATATCTGACCAGATTCTATCCGCATGTGACCATGGAGAGGTGCCCTTCTCTGCCTGCGGGATCTGAGCACATGTTTTTATGTGATAGACCACTCAAAACTCCTGTCAAAATTAAGCTTCCACAGCATCGATACATCCTGGTTTTCGGCTTATCTTCAGAACCGCACCCAGAGTGTTAGCGTTATTGACAGTCTGGGTGTCGTCCAAAAATATGCCCCGTTACCCAACAGCATCGGCGTTTTTCAAGGATCATCTCTCGGACCCCTCCTCTACTGCGTCTTCGCCAACGACCTTAGCCTTTTCGCCGAATGCACAGTGGTTGCCAGTGGTTACGTCCAATACGCCGACGACACCCAAATTTTGATCAGTGGTAATGAATCGGAAATTCAAAATGTCGTCGCTCATATGGAAACAGTTTTGGCCTCCCTCGACATCCGGTTTCGAGCAAATGGACTGAAAATTAGCGTTGCTAAGACACAGCTGATGCTATTGGGTAACCCATAAAATCTGCGTCCCTTACCGGATATCACGGTGAAAATTAGCGATCACGATCTACCCACAATTTCGGAATGCAAAAATCTCGGTCATATTTTCCATCTCTCGCTCAGCTGAAACTCGCACGTCTCAGAAGTGACTCGGCGTTGTTTTAGAGTTCTGGGTGGTCCATCGCATCTAAAGGGGCACCTTCCACCTGCTGTCATCTCCGCGCTGGTCAATGACCTGGTCTTCTCGCAGATCCGCCACTGTATTTCTGTGCACGGTAACGGAACCAAAAAGAACCCATCTCGAATGAGAAAAAAAAATGAACTACTCGGCAAAAGTTATGTTTGGCCCCAAAAGTGTGATCATGTTTCGGATCTGCTGAGGAGACTGGTCTGGCTTAGTGCAGAAAACCTGGCCAGATACCACACCCTGTGCCTCACGCACAAGGTGCGTCGTCATGGTGAGCCAGAGTCACTGGCTCATGACCTCACCACCGTGGCGGAGATTCGTGACCGGACCACCCGTCAGGACTATCACTTGTATGTCCCCCGGTCGGCACTGAGGTGGGGAAGAGGCGATTTAGCTCCAGAGCACCACTTATGTGCAACTCGTTGCCACCCGAGCTGATGCGGCTTCCCATGCCGATCTTTGGTCGCTACCTACTGCGGCACCTTTTTAACGTGCCACCCGTGCCGGACCAGAGTTAAAATAATGGTTTTTCGTTAGGTGTAAGATGTCGAAACGAGCACAATAGGATGTCGAAATTTGCCATGGAATTAGTGTCATATAAAATGCTTTTGATGTCCTTCAGACCCAAATTTGAACCAATGATATAGGTACTTATGACTGCACCTTTATTATTTGTTTTGAGATTCATAATCTAGGAAGAGCTATATTCGAGATAGGGAGAATAATCCTATGCTATAAACTGGCAGTGTATGCCTTATCACATTGCATAATCCATTTACCTGAAATTGCGTTGCGAAATATTCGTGTATTGCCATTCCTTATCGAGAGCGTGGACATGATACTTCTGTAAGTCCGTCAGTCACGTGGTTTCTCCCAGAGACCGCAATATGGCGCAGCTCCCGCCTCCAATCGCATCATCTTACCCCCGTGTGGGTTGTTGTTAACAAAGGGTAAGTTGGTAATTGTGTTCTCTAAAGCAACCGGGCTTATGCAAGCAGCCATCTGCCATCTTTGGCATGGTTGTAGGAATGCACGATCGTGAGGTTGTATTGTCTGTGGTTGTACGGGTAACATCATCTGGTTACACATGGTCTGAGGAGTGCAGACAAGCCACATGCATTGCGGTCTCTCACTCACCTTAAGTTTCCTTCCTTTCTTTATTTCCTGATGTCTTTGGGCCTCGACCCGGGATATAGTTCAATCAACCCAAAACGATGCATGGAGTTGAATTCTGACCAAACAGCAATCAGCCCACTTAGACACGTATATCTCTTCGCAATGAATATATTTATCCTTCAACTGAAAACAACTTTAGGTAACTAGTGGCTTCCTCTAACCACTGACATGAAGCAGCATGGATAATGGGACGAGGTCCACACTTGGGCTGCCACCGACTTGAGTTTTGATTACATTTGCTAGCCCCTGAGGGCGGTATTTTCAATTAAGGGAAGTGGGAAGAGATGCCCTTGGATAGCCCTCATCGAGACTAGTCCAAACAAACGAATTTCGCAGTATCATCCTTCGAACCTTCGAGATTGTAGAAGCAGCGTGTGCAAAGAGGCCATGCAGTGTTTCGTCTCGTTGCACCCCGCAGTGCACATACACCAGTTCCATGATTCACAACGCCCCATCTGCTGCTGCATGAACTCAGGGCCTCAGTTCAACCTGTATTTTCTGACAAAATAACACACAGAACATTTAAAAAAAATGGGTCCGACAGCTGCGAACCTGCTAACTAGGTGTGTATGACCTCGCTTTGTTCATTCCTCACTGGAGCCAGTCGGCATAATTACCGACAAATATCACACACACATGAGCCACGCTTTTTTGCGCCCTTACAAGGCTCGCATATCCATCCATTGCATCGATCGGATCGGATCTAAGTTTCACAGGACTGACTGAACCGCATTCTGCAGATCGAACAGAACGTGTTTGCGCTCTTCTTTCCTTTTGTTTTCATTGTGTCCTTGGATGTCCTTTCCTGTACTGGGCTGTCCGTTAGGATTTCAGCGAGCGTCTTTCCTTTACTTGTCTTGCCTCTCTGTGCCCTGGCCTTTGGAAACAGCCTGAACATTTCACGTGGCCGTCCCTGATCTGGCAGGAATCTCCACAACGGCCGCTCGGATGCGCTGAGGAGTGATTGGGCCATGGACGTCGACACAACCTCGAGCTGGGTGCTGGAGGGCTGCGCACCCAGGACGAGGACGGCGCCCGAGGCGAGGACTGCGCACCCAGGGCAAGGACTGCGCACGCAGGCGAGGACTGCGCACCCAGGGCAAGGACTGCGTGCTCGGGAGCTGAACGCCCCGAGCGAGGACTGCGCCCAGGAGACTTCGTGTCTGAGTGCTGTGCGCCTGGAAGCTCCTCGTCGGATTGGTCGGTCACGCAACCCCTGGGAGGTTCTCGTCGCTGAATGCACCCAGGCTGCACGGATGAATGCCGACGACTCTGAAGCCGGCGGTGACTTCGCCGACCGCTATGACTGAAGGCTGCCAAGAGCGGCGACGGCATGTCGAATCTGGTCAGAGTGCGCCCCGGTGACCTCTCATCCGCCCGTCGCATCACTGCTTGTAGTACCGTTTCAGTGGGCTGTATGCTGAACCATCAATAGGTTAGAGTTTGTTGGAGCAGTGAGGTGGATGGGTGAGAAGCGCGATCACGTTCTGCTGGCGGAACTCGATGACTTCGATGCTTAGGTGTGGTGAGTGATTGCCCATTGTCAGGGGGAGAGTTTGTCAACTGTGGACCTTGTGTGCGCGTCGAAATACTTGACGAACAGCAGGAGGAAGGTGCTGTCTGCCATCCAGTCAGACGGATGTGCACTCCCAGCGGACCCTGTTGGATCACCACTCAAGAAGCGGGACTTGGAATAAGTTATTGGGAATACAGAGCAGGGTAGCAGAGTGTTACTCGGGGCGTTCACAGCCATCAGTATCCACAAGCTCACCGTCTGCCGAGGTGATGCCGCTCAGCTTTCTAGTCCCTCTTCCGGACTGCATCACTTGCGGCATCTGAACTGAAATAATCATGTCTCGCAAACATCCCATTTATCTTCAGTTGGTAATTGTGACTTGTATTCTCATATCCCCCAGTTTGTACAAAAAGGCGTTTGCCTGTCTCCATGCTGCACGCTGTAAACCCGCGGCAGGTGTGTCGCATGCGCAGTCCTCAAACTTAGTCAGAGTGCCGCCGCCTGAAGCTGGCGAACCAGTCAGTGTCAGCCATCTTCTTCACTTCCCAGGTAGATAGCATCGGCGTTGTATTCTTCTTTGGGTATTGGGTTACGCATATGTCAAAGTATGCATCTCCTCGCTAACTGGCACGTGGTTTGCACTTTGCAGCATTCACAAGGTAGGTTACGAGCTTTTGGTTCCATTTCATTCGATAGAACTTGACCATCCACTTTTAGCAAACCTCTTTTAGTCCATGTTCGCCGTCCGCATGGCAATAGCCACGTCCATACGCGTCACAAACATGAACTTCTTTGGTCTATATATTCTGTATAGCATAATTGCATTGCATGGCGTCTCTTTATACATGCTGCATTTTATTATTAATTTGTACAGCTGCATTTATTGATATATTTTAAAACCGGACTTGAAAATCATGATGGGTCCCAAATGGTCGCGCCGGGGCCCCAAGAGTCACATCTAGCCCCGAAAAATAAATCCCGACCCGGAAAGTCCCTGCGGCCTTTGAAATTGCGTGAAAACCCCCGCCGCCCCCCCCAAAAAAAAATGTGTCGGTTACCGAAAGAAAATCTTGTCCAAAGGTGATTATTTTAGTGAAAAAAGGCTCCTCGGAAAAATAGTGGCCGAAATCCGGTAACTTCTTTTTAAAAAAGGATAGGATGGGTCCATTCAGATCCGTTTGCCTCCTGACAGAAATCATAGGCAGGTCACTGCACACACCCTCACACACACCCACACATGCAAACATTAATACACAGACACACACACACATACACACACACATACATACAAACATTAATACATACATACACACACGCACACACGCACGCACCACACACACACACACACACACACACACACACACACACACACAC
This sequence comes from Ashinkailepas kermadecensis, assembly GCA_034440615.1. NCBI lineage: Eukaryota > Metazoa > Arthropoda > Thecostraca > Neolepadidae > Ashinkailepas > Ashinkailepas kermadecensis. Next base: position 11,511 of record JAOTOM010004612.1, on the reverse strand, counting down.
ATAACAAACACAAAACACAAACATTATTCTTGCGCGTACACCTTTGGAATGTGGGCGCCCATAACCCTTACATATATGCTACGCCGATGCCATATGGATGCGTTTTATGTGCCAGTACTACGATCGGATGGTGAGATACGGGACGTGATTACCCACGAACGACCGATATTTTGATATCTGCGTACATATGCCATTGTGTACTTTATCTGAACGTCTTTCTGCAGCATTTTAGAAGGTGGCGTAGATGTAGAAGGTACAGATGGATTTTGTGTCACATGTCAATCTCTAAATTTAAAATGATCGGTTTCATGTATTTTCTTTGGACATCTTACTGAGTATCCTGATGGAGGAGTTAAGGCGAAACGTTTGTGTTCTTCTCCGGTGAATATAACATCTCGTGCCATACCACTTTAATATATAGACGAATGAGCTTTAATAAAGGGATTGGTTCCTCATAATGAGAGTATTCCAAATTGTTGGTAGCGTTGGTACGTCTTCACTTCAGCTCTGCGTTGCCAGAAAACGACAATGGTTAATTAATCAGTGAGTTCAAGATCTCCAAAAATTGGTACTTCGGTTTCTTTCCTCACGCACTGTACATTTCCTGCACCACGGGTGGTATTCATTGCCATACAGCCCATAACACCCAGATATATAAATGTCACGCCATGGTGTGCAGACTGCGCCAATACTGTCATGTAGCCCATAATACCAAGATATGAAGATGTTACGCCATGGTGTCGCATGACAAAGTTGAAAAATGCCCAGTACGATCTCATTTCCTGTCATTGGAATCTTCACATTGCTGGGAATAATTTCTATAATCTGGTAATCATCTACTAACATAAATAAAAAAAACTGCGGCTTGTCAGATAGATTATTTTGATAACAGTGGATGCAATGAAACCCTTCTGCAAGTGAGGGTAAATAAGGTTTCCTAGCTGTATTCAGCAATATGGACCTTACTGATTAACATTGGCGTACAAACTCTCTAGTTGATAATCTAGGCGTTTGTTTTCTGAAAGATGAAAGCAAAGCAGTTCTGAAACTTCATGTTGCCATCACCTGTTCTTTGTTTTTTAGTTGCGTTGTACACTTACTGTGAAGGAAATATTTCGAAGTTGCCAGTACCAGTACATCAGCAAATACAGGAGGGTGAAAAATGTGTCCTCAACGTTTTCTGGCTTTCATAGGGCACATTCCTTATTTCCGGTTCTTCTCACAGTAAACAAATTAAAATATGATGAATGATGAAAAATCAAACTTAACCAAACGTAACAAAATGCATAACTATCTTTATCTCACCACCTGCTTCTGCTTTAACGAGGGAATGTGAAACACTTAAAAAAAACTATTTGCTTGGCATGCGAGATTACGCATATGGGTATTGCATTAAAGGAATAAATTTAGTACTAAATGCGACTGCCCCCTCCCCAACTTTTGCCAGTGACAGGGTACCTGGGCACTGCCCTCCCAAAGCATGATTTGTCCATTTGTTTAATCCAAAATATAGCATCCTTATGCCTTCAACAACCAAAGCGTACGAATTGAAAGAAGAAACATTAACCGCTACAGTAGCGCCATACAATGTTCCCATCCTTCCATACCACACATTTCCATCAGTACTTGTACAGTACAGTACAAACACAAGCACGAGTCATCATCGCATCATCCATCAGGGTCCTTTAAAGGAAAAAATGTATATACAAATGCAATGCAGGATTTCACGTGCAACCTGTCCGTCGCCGTGTTCTCGCCATGCTCGTCATCTGTGAGGTCACCACCACATTTGTGTGATGATTACGTCATTTAACTGCATTTAATTCATTATGTCGTAAATGCTCATCATGTTGGTAAAACACTGCAGTTGTGTCCATGCCATATTGTGCCAGTGGTTGCGCAATTAAAACCCCACAACGTGAAGCTTGCCCGTTTACTCCTTGTCCGCACAGCAAAGATCCCTGGATGCTTTTCGAGAGGGGAAGACCATGCTGGATGCTTTCGAGAGGGGAAGACCATGCTGGATGCTTTCGAGAGGGGAAGACCATGCTGGATGCTTTCGAGAGGGGAAGACCATGCTGGATGCTTTCGAGAGGGGAAGACCATGCTGGATGCTTTCGAGAGGGGAAGACCATGCTGGATGCTTTCGAGAGGGGAAGACCATGCTGGATGCTTTTCGAGAGGGGAAGACCATGCTGGATGCTTTCGAGAGGGGAAGACCATGCTGGATGCTTTTCGAGAGGGGAAGACCATGCTGGATGCTTTCGAGAGGGGAAGACCATGCTGGATGCTTTCGAGAGGGGAAGACCATGCTGGATGCTTTCGAGAGGGGAAGACCATGCTGGATGCTTTCGAGAGGGGAAGACCATGCTGGATGCTTTTCGAGAGGGGAAGACCATGCTGGATGCTTTCGAGAGGGGAAGACCATGCTGGATGCTTTCGAGAGGGGAAGACCATGCTGGATGCTTTCGAGAGGGGAAGACCATGCTGGATGCTTTCGAGAGGGGAAGACCATGCTGGATGCTTTTCGAGAGGGGAAGACCATGCTGGATGCTTTCGAGAGGGGAAGACCATGCTGGATGCTTTTCGAGAGGGGAAGACCATGCTGGATGCTTCCGAGAGGGGAAGACCATGCTGGATGCTTTTCGAGAGGGGAAGACCATGCTGGATGCTTTCGAGAGGGGAAGACCATGCTGGATGCTTTCGAGAGGGGAAGACCATGCTGGATGCTTTCGAGAGGGGAAGACCATGCTGGATGCTTTCGAGAGGGGAAGACCATGCTGGATGCTTTCGAGAGGGGAAGACCATGCTGGATGCTTTCGAGAGGGGAAGACCATGTGGGAAGACCATGTGCCGGCACCATGGCAAAATGAACGCAATTTTCCCAGTCCCTTCCAAAATACAGCTTACCTTGCGCCGGAGTAAATAAACTAACATTTATTAAGCCGTCTGAACTGCTGCCAGACGTTCTTTTCTCGGCCGCTTTCAACACCTTGGCGGGTACACACAATATAGCGTAATGTTCCCATTAACGTAAATAGTGCACATGTTCTGACTTTGCCTGCAAGACACACTCGCATCAAAAGTGGCGCGACGACCTTCATGGTCCGGCACGCCGCAAAACACGCTGACACTGGCTGACAACCGTTCAGGTCTCTTGAGAAATGAAGGGATGTCACCAATAGCAATACCGCGGAAAGGAACTAATCCGTCCGTGGCCTTCGCTCAACTTCACCTAGAAATTGCTAGACCTATGCGTACGTGCGATGGTCCTAGGGCAAGATATCGCAGCAGTAATGGTGACGCACGCGTGACTCAGGCCGCGCGGGCAGCATTGGCCCAGGGCAAGATATCGCAGCAACAATGGTGACAGACGCGTAACTAAGGCCGCACGGGCAGCATTGCCGACCTTGGAAAGCTGCGTCCGTCTGACAGCGGCCTTGTGACGTCACCAGTCAGCTGTCACCACACCCGTCACAATTCAGTACACATGGGAAGCACACTGCCCGATCGGCGTGTGAAACTGGCTGTCCTAAAGCAGCTGCGTACACGTGGCGCCATGACGCCGCATTTGGTGGTGGCGTTCCGTTTGTGGCTCACTTTAGATCGGATCTTTTCCTGCTCCTATCGCTTATCCAAAGATGGTGGTTCAACAAGGACAAGCACCGCACCGCCCAAAAGTATCGAACCGCTGGCGCCAGGGTCTGGTTATCGGTGCCTGCAATATAAATAATAAAGGGAAGAACATGGCTGCAAGTCGCTAGATAACAGAACTGAAGACGTTTTCTAAATTCGGATATGGAAAGTGCTTTGCTGACAGTCAATAGAGTATTCCAAGGGAGCCAACGCGACAAAACACCCGTACAAAAAATGTCCTGTAACGTCAATCATCTCTTCCCAGACCAAAGCCAGATTGTGTGCATTGACCCCTCCCAGTCCCAACTTGTACAGCGATAGTTTCGCTGCTGGTCTTGGAGGATCTGCAAGGGACAAATTTTACTTTCTCTAAGTCTAAGATAACAGATATTTCACAAATACTTTTGCATGAAAATATTAAGTGTGGCAAATGTCTGTTTACAACATATTTTTGGGACAGGTCTTACTGATTCTCTGCAAATACTGTTATCCTTGTCTGCACATGGATTATCCTCCAATTATGGCCGATGTTTGCGGTTAAAAACATGTGCACAATGCCACCGAACTGCAGATGTGTGCAAAAACTTTCAGAATAAGGAAACTACATCTAATAAGGAGCATAGTCACAGCTTTTTCTAGCCAGAGACGGCTGTGGCTGCGTGACAATGCTGTCATAGTCACAGCTGACTCTAGCCAGAGACAGCTGTGGCTGTGTGACAATGTTGTCACAGCTGACTAGCCAGAAATGGCTGTGGCTGTGTGACAATGCTGTCACAGCTGACTCTAGCCAGAGACAATTGTTGCTCTGTGGCAATGTTGTCACAGCTGACTAGTGTAAGGAAGCTTACATTTTTTCGGCCTGCGATTTTCAACATTTTTCCCATCCGACCAAGCCGCCAGACGCCCGGCCAGATCTCGGCCACCCTTCCCTCCCCTCTCATAATGCCTTCAAACACCGCCGGACCGATCCTCGGTACGTGTCTTCTTCAAAGGCGACATGACATAAACAAAGCCATCAGCGCCATCAGCTGGACGAAAACAACCGAAGGGTTCCCGGCCAGCTGTGAGCCAGGCCCGGTGAAAACCTCCCCAGGCGGCTTCGCCACGCACACTGCCTAAGGGGACGAAAAAAAAGCACTCCCACCAATCAAGAGGCAGACCCCAATCTGGAGCCCTGGGAGTGGCTGAAAATTAGAAAAGGCGGAGCAAAGGAATTGAAGACAATTTGGCAGCCAGAAAGAAGAGCAGGAACAGAAGGAGGAGGAGAGGAATCTCTCTCGGATCTCGTTCTCGGACGGTCTCTCTCGCTCAAGATCTTTCTATCACTCTCACGGACTTTCACACTCACTTAAATGGAGGCAGACGTAAATTGAAGTGCCGGGAGGCGCAGAGTGACGACGGCTGGAGGGCGACGACCATCGGGCATGTGAGTGTCATACATCTGACATGTCTTCCTCTTTTCCAAACCTTTCCGAACCAACCTAATTTCTATCACCCAGCTTCTGTCTCCTTCACGTCATTCATTTACTGAAAGGGGCGACCTGTTTTATGGGAGGGACCAAATAGGATAAATTCAGGGTGGGGAGGGAGTATGTCGCGGAGGGAGTGTGTCACGGAGGGAGAGTGAGTCGCGGAGGGAGTGTGACGCGGAGGAAGTGTGTCGCGGAGGAAGTGTGTCGCGGATGGAGTGTGTCGCGGAGGGAGTGTGTCGCGGAGGAAGTGTGTCGCGGATGGAGTGTGTCGCGGAGGGAGTGTGTCGCGGAGGAAGTGTGTCGCGGATGGAGTGTGTCACGGAGGGAGTGTGTCTCGGAGGGAGTGTGACGCGGAGGAAGTGTGTCGCGGAGGAAGTGTGTCGCGGATGGAGTGTGTCACGGAGGGAGTGTGTCGCGGAGGGAGGATTGAGATGGCGAGTAGTGTGTGTGTGTAAGAAACTTTAAATATACTAGATTAATGATATAAATTATGTGGCAGCAGTCGGCAGTGATGGACGAGAACAGCGGCGGAGCAGGAACAATAATGCCATATAAAGTACATCCCCATATAAGCGAGGAGTCGACCTGCCAGCCGTCCTCTCATGGACTAAACGTTCCCGGGTAAGGGTAATGAGTGTGAAAGCCAGTTGTTAACTTGACTAGAATATTAATGTTGTTTATATAAATATATATGATCTGCGTTTGGATGATGTCCAATTGCGATAAGGGGTGCGATGACCGTATACTTTGGGGGCATTAAGCACATGCTCTGGTTCTTTGACTGCAGAAGCCCGCTGGCGTCTGTGACCCAGGCGTGCAGCTGGGGGCGGGCACAGTATGCAAGGTCGGATGGGCTGTCGAGCCCCACCTTGCGTCCGTCGAGTTTGGCGCCAAACACTAGGTTAAAGCAAAACACTGCAAGGTCGTGAGTCCGCCCCCGTTCGCTATACGTTTCGGCACGGAACCGTGTAGCTTTCGGGGCGGGGGAAGGTCGGACGGATTTGGCGTGCCATAAGCCCCGAGGCTGAAAGGGTAGGGCAGGCTAGGTTATAAAGACGGCCAGGGGACGTGCCCAACGTGGTAGGGATCCGTGCCCGCTCGTGAGCACGTTCACCTGGTCGCACAGTATCAGTATACGGCGGATAAGGCCCGGCGCGGCACCGACCTTTCTTTAAAAGCTAGGGTAGGTCGGTCAAAGATACCAGAGCACTTGTATAAGCCCTCGGAGTCAGTACGATGAGCCCCCCCCTCGTAGCATTAAGCCTTCATCCAGGCGAGGAACACTGTCAACAATGGCGAGGCCAGCTATAATGGCAGTGGAAGATTTACATATTCAGCCAGCCTACCTTCAAAAATAGAGCAATGATCCGTCGATATATGTGTTTGTGTACCGCTGAGAGGGGAGGGGGGGGGAGCAAAATTTGGGGACCAAGTATTTCATTAATTAATAAGGATAGAATGAATGAGACGAGCGAATGTGAAGTGAATGAGGAGAATGAATGTGCTTTAGGTAGCTTTAAGGACCAGCGGAAGCCACTTGGGGCTCAATCACAGGCACCTATTTCGTGCGGTACATTGTACAAAATTATACTACTATTAGCATCCAAAAGTCCCATCTAGGAACAATTCATTGTAACCAAGGGCAAATTGCCTTATCATTATTTTATAAATACAACGTAATCTTTCTAATTTGGCTAGACGCACTCATTTACCTATATGGTGTTCCAAAAACTTTGACTCGCACACATATAAATTCGTGTTAGGGACGGTAGCTCAAACATCATCAAGCCGGCTGGGGTTTGGGGAATGTGTGGTGGAGGTGGCGGGGAAACACAGCACAACGCACCCCCCGACAAAGGCACAATCAGCAAAGGAGATAATTAGCCCAGTCTAAATCTAAAGTCAACCCATGTTCAGCCTTGTAAAGTGCAGTCTCAGTTAAAATAAAGCCCCATAGTTAAATCAAGAGTCAGCCCAAGTGAATTACTTATCACACACTCATCAGCTCTCCCACTTCACACGACTCACACACGCAGCTCCCCCTTTACACACCCCTCACCAGCCACACCCGCCAAACCACCGAAGCCACCACCCCACACACCCCACTACCCGAGACGGCTGAGCTTAACAGCTACCCTACCAGCGCCATCCTCCTAGCCAGAGACAATTGTGGCTGTGTGACAATGTTGTCACAGCTGACTAGCCAGAGACGGCTGTGGCTGTGTGACAAATGTTATCACAGCTGACTCTAGCCAGAGACGGCTGTGGCTGTGTGAAAATGTTATCACAGCTGACTCTAACCAGAGACGGCTGTGGCTGTGTGGCAATGTTATCACAGCTGACGAGCCAGGGACAATTGTGGCTGTGTGGCAATGTTATCACAGCTGTCTCTAGCCAGAGACGGCTGTGGCTGTGCGAAAATGTTGTCACAGCTGACTCTAGCCAGAGACAATTGTGACTGTGTGACAATGTTATCACAGCTGATGAGCCAGGGACAATTGTGGCTGTGTGACAATGTTATCACAGCTGACTAGACAGAGACGGCTGTGTGCAATGTTCACAGTGGCAACAATTGTCTGTGTGGCAATTTTCACAGCTGTCTCTAGCCAGAGACGGCTGTGGCTGTGTGACAATGTTGTCACACCACAGCTGTCTCTAAGCCAATACAACAGTTGTGGCTGTGTACAAGGTGCTGACTCGCCAAACTGCGGTGGGCATGCACAGCCCAGCCAGAGGGCTGTGGTTGTGTGACAATGTTGCCCCCTGTCCCCGCAGTTGTGGCTGTGACAGACTCGCGGGGGGGCAGAGGGGCCGCCCTCCCCCTGAAATTTGAGGAGGCCCCTATCCGGAAATGCACAGGGAAAAAAAGCGAGCAAGGAGGCCGACGAGACATGAGAGGAGGCCTCCAAGACGTGAGAGGAGGCCCCTAATTCGAAGAAGGAGTCACCTAGGAGAAGATAGCAGGCCCCAGAAATCAAGAGAGTGCCAACAATTGGCACGGAGGCCCACAGGAATGCAAAGGAGGCCCCCAGGATTGCAAAAGGAGCCCCCGTGATTACAAAGGAGGCCCCCAGGATTATAAAGGAGACCCCCAGGATTGCAAAGGAGGCCTCCAGGATTGCAAAGGAGGCCCCCAGGATTGCAAAGGAGGCCCCCATGATTGCAAAGGAGGCCCCAGGATTGCAAAGGAGGCCTCCAGGATTACAAAGGAGGCCCCCAGGATTGCAAAGTCTCCAGGATTGCAAAGGAGGCCCTCGGGATTGCAAAGGAGGACCCCATGATTGCAAAGGAGGCACCATGATTGCAAAGTAGACCCCTAAGATCGCGAAGGATGCCTCCAGGCTAGCGAAGGATGCCTCCAGGCTAGCGAAGGAGGCCCCCGGATTGCAAAGGAGGCCCCACGATTGCAAAGGAGGCCCCCAGGATTGCAATGGAGGCCCCTAGGATTGCGAAGGAGGCCCCCAGGATGACAAAGGAGGCCCCCAGGATTGCAAAGGAGGTCTCCAAGATTACAAAGGAGGCCCCCATGATTGCAACGCAGGCCCCAAGGATTGCAAAAGACTCCGGGATTGCAAAGGACTCCAGGATTGCAAAGGAGGCCCCATGATTGCAAAGGAGGCCCCAGGATTGCAAAGAAGACCCCAGGATTGCGAAGGATGCCTCCAGGCTAGCGAAGGAGGCCACACAGGATTGCAAAGGTAAACCTCCATGATTGTAAAGGAGGCCCCCAGGAGGATTGCAAAGGAGGCCCTCAGGATTGCAAAGGAGGCCCCAGGATTTCAAAGGAGACCCACAGGATTGCAAGGGAGGCCTCCAGGATTGCAAAGGAGGCCCCCAGGATTGCAAAGGAGGCCCACAGGATTGCAAAGGAGGCCCCCAGGATTGCAAAGGAGGCCCCCAGGATTGCAAAGAGGCCCCCAGGATTGCAAAGGAGGCCCCCAGGATTGCAAGGGAGGCCCCAAGGATTGCAAAAGACTCCAGGATTACAAGGGAATCCCTCATGATTGCAAAGGAGGCCCTCATAATTGTAAAGGAGGCTCCCATGATTGCAAAGGAGGCCCCAAGGATTGCAAAGGGACTCCAGGATTGCAAAGGAGAGCCCTCATGATTGCAAAGGAGGCCCCCAACACAGTATTGCAAAGGAGGCCCCAGGATTGCAAAGGAGACCCCCCAGGATCGCAAAGGAGGCCTCCCCAGGATTGCAGAGGAGAACCCCCAGGATTGCAAAGGGGGCTCCCGTGATTTACCAAGGAGGCCCCATACCAGCCAGCCCCCATGATTGCAAAGGAGGCCCCCATGTGATTGCAAAGGAGGCTCCCATGATTGCAAAGGAGGCCCCAAGGATTGCAAAGGACTCCAGGATTGCAAAGGAGGCCCTCATGATTGCAAAGGAGGCCCACAGTATTGCAAAGGAGGCCCCAGGATTGCAAAGGAGACCCCCAGGATCGCAAAGGAGGCCTACATGATTGCAAAGGAGGCCCCCAGGATTGCAATGGAGGCTCCTGTGATTACAAAGGAGGCCCCCCATGATTGCAAAGGAGGCCCCCATGATTGCAAAGGAGGCCCACATGATTACAAAGGAGGCCCCCAGGATTGCAAAGGAGGCCCACATGATTGTCAAGGAGGCCTCCAGGATTGCAAAGGAGGTCCACAGGATTACAAAGGAGGCCCCAGGATTGCAAAGGAGGCCCACATAATTATCAAGGAGGCCCCCATGATTGCAAAGGAGGCCCCAGGATTGCAAAGGAGATCCCAGGATCGCAAAGGAGGCCTCCAGGATTGCAGAGGAGACCCCCAGGATTGCAAAGGGGCTCCCGTGATTACAAAGGAAGCCCCCCATGATTGCAAAGGAGGCCCCCAGGATTGCAAAGGAGGCCCACAGGATTACAAAGAAGGCCCCAGGATTGCAAAGAGGAGGCCCACAGGATTGTCAAGGAGGCCTCCAGGATTGCAAAGGAGGCCCCCAGGATTACAAGGAGCAAAGAGGCCCACAGGATTATCAAGGAGGCCCCAGGATTGCAAAGGAGGCCCACATGATTGCAAAGGAGGCCACAGGATTGCAAAGGAGACCCCCAGGATCGCAAAGGAGGCCTCCAGGATTGCAAAGGAAGCCCCCAGGATTGCAAAGGAGGCTCCCGTGATTACAAAGGAGGCCCCCATGATTGCAAAGGAGGCCCCCAGGATTGCAAAGGAGGCCCACAGGATTACAAAGGAGGCCCACAGGATTGTCAAGGAGGCCTCCAGGATTGCAACCTAAAGGAGGCCCACAGGATTTCACAGGAGGCCCACAGGATTATCAAGGAGGCCCCCAGGATTGCAAAGGTGGCCTACAGGGTTGTCAAGGAGGCTATCACATCAAATATATCACATCAAGACCTTTAAAAAAATAGAACTCGATGGCCAAAAGTTCACCCCGAGACTCGATCGAATGGACCCCAGCACCGGAAAATTAAGAACAGTTCCGGAAAAAATTACCCGGAGGGCTTTATATACTCCGAAAGGTGCCATCGGCTGAAAAAAAACTCCTTCGGTGGCCTCAGTGGCATATCAAAGGGGAAAGTGCCCCCTCCCCTCCTAAGAGGATATGCTCCCAAGAATCGAGCTGAGGCCCCCAAAAGTCGCGCTGGGGCCACACAATTCGCGTCGGTCCACCAGAATTCGCGTAGGGGTTCCAAGTAAATACGGCGGGCCCCAGAAAACTTGCTCCGAGGCCCGAAAATCTGCAACAGGAACCGCCAAAATCGCGTTGGGGCCACAGCTAAGTACAACGTGCCCCGAAAACTCGAACCGGTCGCACCAAATATCGCGCTCGGACCCACAATTCCCATCGGTAGTACCACAAATTTGGTCTGGGCATCAAAAATTCACGTCGGGGCTGCCAGCAATTGGCGTCTAGGGCTCCACATATGCACCGTGTGACCCCCAAAGTCGCATCGGTATCCGAAAAAGAAAGCTGGAGCCCTCCAAAATAAGGAGGGATTCCAAAAAAGTCCGGGTCAGGAAAATGGTCCTGAAGCACCGAACATATCATCAGATGCCTTGACAAATAGCGTACGGCATCGAAAAACATACCGGAGCTCGAAGAAAATCGAGGTGAGATGGAAAAACATGGCGCCAGGGATTCGAAAAATCAGGCCGAGATTCGGAATTTAAAGAAAATTCAGAAGAGGTCCACAAAAATCGCGTTGAGCCCAGATAACTGGCGTTGGGTCCCCGGAACCACGCGCCTGGGCGTGATAAGTTGCGCTAAGACTCAGAAATATCGCACCGAAGACCCAAAATCGTACTGGGCCCCACAAATGTGCGTCAGAAGCCCCAAATAAACACAGCAGGGCCCTAAGAGCACAACGGGGACCGAAAATGTAACTGGCCCTCCAAAGCGCAGTCTCGCAAAAAAGCGACA
>JAOTOM010004611.1:345000-363852 GCA_034440615.1 Ashinkailepas kermadecensis | reverse complement strand
GTGTGGCGGCCACCAGATGTGATGGTATGTGATGTGTGGCGGCCACCGGATATGATGGTATGTGGTGTGTGGCGGCCACCGGATGTGATGGTATGTGGTTTGTGGCGGCCACCGGATGTGATGGTATGTGGTGTGTGGCGGGTACCAGAAGTAATGGTATGTGGCAACTGAGGGCCATCAGATGAAAAGGCCTGTTTATGGCAGAATTCCGGCAGAATCTTGCCTCGGCATACTCGACGTTCGTGACGTCGGGTCGTTTACTGCGCCGCAAATGGTCCGCTGCAGTACTAATTGGCTCAAGTGATACCACTCGGTAGTATCCAGATAGCATTAATTCCAATGTATTTGGTACTAGCTCACCACAAGAAGGGCTCTTGCACATCAATGGTCATAGTTTTTGTATGGAGGACGTGGTAATGAGTTTGCGATAATAGGAAGCACAGGAAATGTCCTGTTAAAGAGCTGAAAAGGGTGCCGAAAACTAAAGTGTCGAAAACTGCTATATACTACCAGGATGGGGGACAAGGGCGCAGGAACCGAACGATGAGGGGGGTTAGGGGACAACGACCCAAACTCTGAGCAAGTCGATTATTAACCGTATGAGTGTTACATAGAAAGAATCGACTTCCAGTCGAGCGATTGTCTGCTCCGTGTTATAACACCGACCGTGCCACAGTCGGGCGACTGTCGGCTCCTTGTTATAACAACAGTCGGGCGGCTGTCTGCTCAGTGTTATAATACCGACCGTGCCACAGTCGGGCGACTGTCGGCTCCTTGTTATAACAACAGTCGGGCGGCTGTCTGCTCCGTGTTATAACACCGACCGTGCCACAGTCGGGCGACTGTCGGCTCCTTGTTATAACAACAGTCGGGCGGCTGTCTGCTCCGTGTTATAACACCGGCCGTGCCATAGTCGGACGACTGTCTGTTCCGTGTTATACACCGACCGTGCCACAGTCGGGCGACTGTCTGCTCCCTTGTTATAACAACAGTCGGGCGGCTGTCTGCTCCGTGTTATAACACCGGCCATGCCACAGTCGGGCGACTGTCTGCTCCGTGAGGCCATCATCGTTGGCTCGGTGCTGGCCAAGAACTCGGTGCCCATACTGCACTCAGCGGCGGCCATGCTCAAGATCGCCGAGATGCCCTACACGGGCGCCAGTAGTCTGTTCCTGAGGGTGCTGCTCGACAAGAAGTACGCCCTGCCGTTCAGGGTGATCGACGCTGTGCACGCCCACTTCATGAGGCGAGTGCGGCGGTGCTGGGACGAGCAGTGTACCAGCCAGATGACGTCACCGCGGATTATAAATCGTACACTGTTGTGTTTGGTCGGGGCGTTTGAACTGTTGTTTAGCTTTGTTTAATATCATTGAAGTTCTTATCTTAATGGCAGTCTGCGAAGTCTTAATACAGACTCGGTGCCCGATTTTGGATGACCCGACCCTACTGCAGCACCCCTATTGTGATGACCCGACCCCACTGCAGCACCTCTGTTGTGATGACCCGACCCCACTGCAGCCCCCTGTTGTGATGACCCGACCCCACTGCAGCACCCCTGTTGTGATGACCTGACCCCACTGCAGCACCTCTGTTGTGATGACCCGACCTCACTGCAGCACCCATATTGTGATGACCCGACCCCACTGCAGCACCCCTGTTGTGATGACCTGACCCCACTGCAGCACCCCTGTAATGGTAACCCAGACTGCGACCAGGTTCCACATGGCCCCTCTGCAGTACCCCTGTAATGGTAACCCGGACTGTGTGACCAGGTTCCAGGGGCCGCGGTAGCTCAGTTGGTAGAGCGTCGGACTCTTGATAGAAAGATCGTGGGTTCGAATCTCACAACCGACGGAATTTACCGAGTCCACCCGCGACCAATCGGCGTGCGAGGTTGGCAACGCTATATAACCTAGCGGTTGAATGCGTCGTAAAAGAACCCAAGGTGACCAGGTTCCATATGTCCCCCCTGTTGCACCCCTGTAATGGTAACCCGGACTGTGTGACCAGGTTCCACATGGCCCCTCTGTTGCACCCCTGTAATGGTAACCCGGACTGTGACCAGGTTCCACATGGCCCCTCTGTTGCACCCCTGTAATGGTAACCCGGACTGTGACCAGGTTCCACATGGCTCCGCTGCAGTACCCGGTGCTGTGGCACCAGGCACTGCTGACCCTGGTGCAGCGCTACAAGAACGACATGTCGGCTGAACAGCGCGACATGCTGCTGGAGCTCTGCAACAGTCAGCGCCACCCCGTCATCACACCTGAAGTCAGGTACGTGCCGACGTCACCCCGTCAGCACACCTGAAGTCAGGTACGTGCTGACGTCACCCCGTCATCACACCTGAAGTCAGGTACGTGCCGACGTCACCCAGTCAGCACACCTGAAGTCAGGTACGTGCTGACGTCACCCCGCCATTACACAAGCAGACGTCGAGAGATGGCGTTACTGAGTGGAAGCTAATTCATAGCTGGTGACGTTGCTGGATGGAGGCTGATAAACTAAGCGCACCGTGCTTGTCACCACTGGAGGATGATGAGACGAACTGCAGGTAGTGCCGGTGGGCGGTGCGGTCAGTTATCTGGTCTACACGTGCTGTAGAATTGCTTCATTCTTGAGGAGTGGGAAGCTCCGTAGAAATGGCTTCGTGCTGCGTAAGGCTGGTGCAGGATTAGGCTAGTAAGTGTGGGCACGAAGTACGTTTTCTAGGCTCAACGGCAGGTGATGGCAAGGCTTTATTTAACATGACCCATTGTTTGTGGAATTTTTCCAGCGCAAGCTTTGTGGTTCCCAAACTTCCAGGTGGTGCAGTTGGTGGAACGGGTATCGTGGTGCAGCTGGCGGTATGGGTGGTAGTATGGTGCAGCTGGCGGTACGGGTATCGTGGTGCAGCTGGCGGTACAGGTATCGTGGTGCAGCTGCCGGTACGGGTATCGTGGTATGTGGGCAGCTGGCGGTACAGGTATCACGGTGCAGCTGGCGGTACAGGTATCACGGAGCTGCTGGTAGGGTATCGTGGTGCAGCTGCCGGTACAGGTATCGTGGTGCAGCTGGCGGTACAGGTATCACGGTGCAGCTGGCGGTACAGGTATCACGGTGCAGCTGGCGGTACAGGTATCACGGTGCAGCTGCCGGTACGGGTATCATGGTGCAGCTGGCGGTACATATATCGTGGTGTAGCTGGCGGAACGCAATGCGCAGCACTCGAAATAAAGAACCGAACGACACAACACAACAACACATGGACAACACAACAACACAGGACGTGTCGGTGGGCGACGCCTGCCCGGCACTTCTAATGTCAAGCACAGGGTGACTTATAACATTAAAATGCAAGGGCAAAACAAGTAATTTGAATCTTGCAATGCCATATTTCCGGGAATAGCACAAGAAATTCGTGAGATTACCAGCCCGCTTCTACTTGCTCATACTTGCGACGATCATCACTGACCGAAGAAGGCCGCCCGTCGCGCAGGCGCCTGATGAGAAAATAGTTTTTTTTTTATCACAAAATTCGTCATTTGACAAAATTAGAGGACATTAGAGGAACCAATGCCATGGTCGCCGAAGAAACGTATCTCACAAACTTATTTTTCAACAGCCGCTCCCATGGCAAAAACGTATGACTGCACATACGTTTTTCCTCAGGTACATCTTTGCCTTGGCAAGACGGAATAGCTGGGACGTACCAGGACATATTTTGACATCGGTGCCGGTATTTCCGTGACTAATTGTTTTGTCTGTGTTCGGCTGCATTATCAGACCGTTACGCCTCTATCCGTGTAACATTGTCCCCGTATTGCAGGAGGGAGCTTCTTTGCGCGAAGGACCGCACTAACATCGCTGTAGAGCGCAGCGAAATGGAGACTGTATGATCTCCCTCCTGTGGACGGTCTCATGGGGCGAGATCACGGGATGGAGGCACTGGCGTGCTCGACGTGGATGTTCTCCCAGTACCAGAACCTGGAGTATGGGGCATGAAGTGTCTTCGAATTTGTTGCGTGGATGGGCAACGCCTGGAGATACCGCCAATGCTGAGGAACGTACAGGATGCAGGTGGCCTGAGGGCCAAACGTGTGTGGGGCGATGGAGTTATGGAGGCACGTTAGGCATTGGCGGCACCACTCGAAAGGCTGCCAGCTATAAGACAGGCATTAACTTGACAAGCCTTGGCGTGCGGTCTGTTAAACATCTGCCTGCTAAGGACGCTTGTTGATGGGTAGGTGGGGAATTGAAGGCGGTGCGGTGCTACTGGTCTGTCTTGTTGATGGGCAGGTGGGGAGTTGGAGGCAGTGCGGTGCTTCTGGTCTGTCTTGTTGATGGGCAGGTGGGGAGTTGAAGGCAGTGCGGTGCTACTGGGCTGTCTTGTTGATGGGCAGGTGGGGAGTTGGAGGCAGTGCGGTGCTTCTGGTCTGTCTTGTTGATGGGCAGGTGGGGAGTTGAAGGCAGTGCGGTGCTACTGGTCTGTCTTGTTGATGGGTAGGTGGGGAGTTGAAGGCAGTGCGGTGCTACCGAGCTGTCTTGTTGATGGGCAGGTGGGGAGTTGGAGGCAGTGCGGTGCTACTGGTCTGTCTTGTTGATGGGCAGGTGGGGAGTTGGAGGCAGTGCGGTGCTACTGGTCTGTCTTGTTGAGCGCGGCGACACGCGATTGTCTGTCGACTGTCGTGTGTCTGCGGAAGTACTTGTGCACTGGTGTTCAAATGTTACCGTATTAATGATGATCGAAAGGTCCCGTTTCGTGATGACATCTGCGTGTGCGAATACTGCCGTGAATACAATGCTTTTTGTGCTCTGGCTTGGTTTTGTATTCACGTTGTCATGCATGTAGAGGGATGTCTCCTCTTAGACGTTATCGTTTTCTCCTTTATCCATTAAATTATTGGGAATTTCTGGCTTGAAAAATTCCTGTAAATCCTTGATATCTAAGAAGACTTATCGCCTCGTATTTGGATTATAAGGTTGATGGATCATGGAGTGGCAAATAGATTATTTGAATATATCAAACACTACGGGACTGTTGGCAATATATCAAACACTTCGGGACTGGTGGTAATTTCTTGATGACTGAACATAAGCATACCAGAGAAACACATAGAAGCCTGTGTCTTGGAAATCCTAGAAAGGCTGACGTCGAAATTATTATCAAGCGTTATTTCCACCTGATAACTACTTCAAATAACCTGCAATAGCTTGTTCAATGGTTCTGCAATAGCCTGCTACACGGTTGCTGAATTGAAAGTACAAGGAACCTAAGCGGCAAGATCAAACATTAAATGTACAGTATTATAAATGAGAATAGTCCTGGGCAGTATCGCATACACCGGTGTTGATTTATGAAAATTATTGAAGGATGGCAAAAATGCATGAAGGGAGTGTGCGAGCCCGAATCAACAGGGACACACTCCTTAGGGCCCCATGCTAAGATTAAAATTTGTGTGGGCAACATTAATGGGGTACTTCCCCTTAAAAGTGTATAAGACAACACCCCTGATGACATGCATTAGCAAATGTCGATATCCCGTATGGGGCTAGGGGAAAATTTGCACGCTCATCGATTTAGTGAAACCGCTCAGAACTGATCTCTGTTGTCACGCAAGCGATTATCCTCCGGTTTGCCAATAGTACTAGTACAATCTGATACGGTGCTTAACCACAATCCAGTCGGTTCTCGGGAAGTCGGGACATTCGGCATAAAGCTCAGCAACATTGGCCCAAGAAATAAGAAGCATCAATGTTGACCCAGATGACATGGCTAGCTTTAACGTAGTGTGCCTATATTTACCAATGTTCCGGTCATGGATAATGCAAGCCTTCAACGGCGTCTGCCATCATAAAATGCCACAGGATTACACTAGCAGTTCGGACAGACTTAAATGTGGAATCTATCAGAACACTAATGCTGACCTCGTTACTTACGCCGCATGAATCACTTCTATGTGCAGAAAGATGGAGCTGCCACGGGTCGGAGCCTATCTGTGGTACCGGCAAATGCATTTATGGAACATGTTAAAAAAACGGTGAGCAGCCAAACGGCCGAAGTTGTCTAAATAGTCCAATGGAAGCGGTCACTGCCACCGACTGACTACCCATGAACGTCATCAAGAAAACGCTGAATGCAACCCGTGTGGCACAACAACACCAGCAGCGACACCACCACTACCCACAGCCGCAGCCACACCACCAGCAGCGACGCCACCACTACCCACAGCTGCAGCAACAGCACCAGCAGTACCACTAGCAGCAGCCACATCAACAGTGACACCACCAGTAGCCACAGCCGCAGTCACAGCACCAGCAGTACCACTAGCAGCAGCCACATCAACAGCGACACCACCGGTAGCCACAGCCGCAGTCACAGCACCAGCAGTACCACTAGCAGCAGACACATCAACAGTGACACCACCAGTAGCCACAGCCGCAGTCACAGCACCAGCAGCGACACCACCGGTGGTCACAGCCGCAGTCACAGCACTAGCAGCAGCCACATCAACAGCGACACCACCAGTAGCCACAGCCGCAGTCACAGCACCAGCAGTACCACTAGCAGCAGACACATCAACAGCGACACCACCGGTGGCCACAGCCGCAGTCACAGCACCAGCAGTATCACTAGCAGCAGCCACATCAACAGCGACACCACCAGTAGCCACAGCCGCAGTCACAGCACCAGCAGTACCACTAGCAGCAGCCAAATCAACAGCGACGCCACCAGTAGCCACAGCCGCAGTCACAGCACCAGCAGTACCACTAGCAGCAGACACAGCAGCAGCAACGACACCACCAGCAGCCACATCCGTAGCCACAGCCGCAGTCACAACATCAGTAGTACCACTAGCAGCAGCCATAGTCGCAGCCACAGCAGCAGCAGCCACAGCTGTGGGGTCAGAAATTGTCACGGGGAGGCACTCGTCTGAAGGGTGACCACTGCGGAAGTACTGGGAGGGACGCCTTCGGCTGAAAATCTGTTGAGTGGTGGTGGTGGTGCACTCGAATAGGGCGCCGTTTCCCGGCCGGATGGGCGCCATTTTTCCGTGGGAGGGGGCACATACCCCAGCCCCCTGTGTCCGACACTGGCCATAGCTACAGCCGCAGATGCAGATTTTTCTTAGAACATTTGTTTTCGTTTGGAAATACCGCTCGATGATAATTCCGTCGCCGAATTATCCTATATTTCGATGGTTGCACAAAGCATAAGCTCGCATGCTCTCTTTGCTTTGAATGTCTACGTTCACAGTGACCAAGGGATTGCCAAAATTCTCGAAGTAGGTGCATGTGATATATTTCAGGTATGCTATTTGTCACCTCATCATTCCGTAACTTTGCATTTGTTTCTCCCATGTTGTGCAGCTTTTTAACTCGCGAGTCAGCGAGTTGGGTGGGATGCTTTTTGCCCCATTTTGGTTTATCTGCCATAGCGCTAAACCAATTAAGACAGCAGCTTGAGACTTTCAGTGGCTTGAAATAAAATCGAGGGTAAGTTGTTTAAAAACATTGACCTCAAGGGCATTTCAGGTCATGTTGTAATAACGTCATGAAGTCGTTCGTAGGCTTTGTTTTTAAGCTCTCAAACGGTTGCTTGTTGTTATGAGATGCAATCTGACCAATGCATACTGACATATCAATACGGGTGCAGTTGGTGTACCCGAGGTCAATTTGTTACCGTGTGACCTCAACTGTGTCATATTATTAGGATTGATTTCATTCAAATATGACAGCCTAGGATTGGAAAATATATTAAAATCGTTATGAAATCGATATATCGGTTACCAAGGATATCCTTACATGTGAGTTCATCATAGGGCAAGCATACATATTTATATGTTGAGGTACATTGCCAGATCATGTTATAATTATGCTATGTTATAATTATAATTATGTAGTGATTATATAATTATAGTCATCTTATACTTATAATTATGTTATCACGTGACTGTGCCGCAACCGCCACTTGACAGACCACGTGACTGAGCTACAAACTCGATCGCAGGTGCTACTTTTCCCGCCTGAAACGGTTGCTTATTGCTATCCAACACAATCTAACACTGGCAGGTCAATCCAGTTGTAATTGTTCTTGAGAGGTCAGTGTCAACCGCGTGACCTTAAGTAGGACATACTGTACCCAGTATGTCCTACTTAAGGTTACGCGGTATAAGGAGGCTTACATTCTTTCGGCACGATGTTTTCAATATTTTCCTACCCGACCAGTAGGAAGACGCCTGGTCAGATCTCCAGGCCGCAAGACGCCTGGTAAGATCCCAGCCACCAGCTATCATCCTTCTCATTTGCATGTTTTTTTTAATCCCCCCGGCCGGACCCAATCAGAGCACATCTGTGCGGATCAATGACTGGAGCGAAAACTCTGGAGCAATTACGTGCTGAACCCGGGTTAATCACTTCGTTCTGGCCCGCTACCCCGTCCCAACCAGTCAACAACAATGATGGTTTGAGGACAAGCCGGTCCCGATCAACATAAGGAGAAAGGCCGGCCAGCTGTGATATCGGTGACCCCGGTGAAAACTATCAGTGGAAATTTCCAGACCTACAGACTGTCCTGACAGCCCTAGGCGGCTACACGATACACGGCCTAACGGGAAGAAATAATGCACTCCCACCAATCAATAGCAAGAACTTAGTCCGAAGCCCTAGGAGTGGCCAGAGAATAGAGGGGGCGGAGCTAGAGCGAATGAGGAAAAGCTGGCTGCCTGACAGAAGGGCTTCTCTCTCTCTCTCTCGGACGCTCACACTCTCACTCTCGGGGGACAACCGTCTCCGAAGCAGTCCAGAAGAAGAAGATGCACCGAACCACCAACAAAATGTGAGTGCCGTCGGTCTGCCATGCTTTCTTCCTTCTTCCAAACCGGTCTAATTCCTATGACAGCTATTTCCTCCTCAACCTAATTCACTGCTGAAAGGAGCGAGTAAATAAATGGTAGTAAGTAAATGTATGTGAGTAAGTAAATGGAGCGACGCTGGCGTAGTAAATACGTCAGCGACCAGGTGGACGGAGGGGAGGATATTTACGTCCAGAATAAAAATGTCTTATGGGGGGGGGGAACAAATAGTATAAATTCGAGGTTATTAGCCGCGGAGGGACGTGCGAAATGGCCGGTGGCGCCGACGTCGCACGCCTAGTGCAGAAAGGCAGGGTATGTATGTATGTATGGGGGGGGGGGACTGGACGGAGAAGGCATGTGCCAGGAACGAGTACCGGTCCTGTTGGCGTGCAGTGTAAATACATGTAAATATATTACCCTTGATGATAAATGTTTGAGCGCACCAGCAGAGACACGGAGCAGCTGCCCAGCCTTTGACAAGCGCAATTAGCAGTGCAAATAAATATTTGGGATACAAAGGAGGCATAGCTTGGGCTAACGATCAGGGATGCTAGGTACAAATCGGATCCTACCATCCGTCCTACAGGACCTCGGGCCGGAATGGGTCGTGAAAATGACCATAGCTCGGTCTGGTATGCCGCACGTTGAAAACTGTACGTGCAACATCCGCCTCGCAGGACCACCGGGCCAGATCGGTCGTGAAAATGACCATCGTTCGGTCTGAGAGTAAGCATGTAGAAAACTGTGCTTGCAATATCCATGTTTCCCCCTCCTCGTCCAAAGCGTTCGACCCTCACATCAACCGGAGCTAAAGAAGTAATATTATAGCCTAACTACCCACCGTGTTGCGAACTAATTCAAAATCCAATAACCCTGGGGGCGCCCTCCAGCTGTGCGTTCAGTGGCGTAATTTTCGGGATAAACCAGATGGCATTGAGATAAAAAGCCGATGGACAGTCAGTGACCCTCCTTAGGGATTAACATCAATGGATGACGAAAGAGATACGACCCTCCTGGAGCGACGCTGGCGTAGTAAATACCTCAGCGACCAGGTGGACGAAAGGGAGGATATTTACGTCCAGAACTAAAATGGTGGGCCGTGCCTGGCGGGAGGGGGGCTGAGGGGCTCGTGCCGCACTTTTCGCTGAGGGGTACGTGCCACGCCTTTCGCTCGGATAGACGAGAATAGTACCGTGGATACTGTCCCGATACAAGGGATGATTCACACATGATTCACACATGATGCTTGGATATGTGCCTGAGATTAACTTGCCATATGAAGTAAATCTATAAGCGAGGCAGCCGACCTGCGAGCCGTCCTCCTATAGACTGAACGTTCTCGGGTGATGGTAGTGAGTGTTCAAGCCCGTCCAAATTATCTAGACTATTGATGTTGTCATATATGATTTGCGTTTCGATGATGTCTAATTGCGAGAGGGGGCGATGAACGGAGACACTTCGGGGGCATTAGTTCACATGCTCTGGTTCTTCGACCGCAAAATCCAGCTGGCCTCTGTGACCCAGGGGCGCAGATGGGCTTCGGGCTCAGTATGCATGTGGGCCGTTAAGAGAGGCACCACATTGCGTCCGTCGAGTTTGGCGCCGAACAATAGGATAGGATATTGCAAAACACTGCACGGTCGTGAGTCCGCCTCCGTTCGCTGTACGTTTTGGCACGGAGCTGTACAGCGTTTCGGGGGAACGTCCGGACAGGTTTGGCGTGCCGTAAGCCCCGGGGCTGAAAGGGTAGGGCCGGCTAGGTTATATAGACGACCAGGGGACGTGCCCAACAAGGTAGGGATCCGTGCCCACCCGTGGACAAATAAGCCTGGTCGCAAGTGTACGGCGAATAAGGCCCGGCGCGGCATCGACTGTCTTTAAGGCTAGGTAGGTCGGTCAAAGACACCAGAACACTTGTATAAGCACTCGGAGCCAGTATGATGAGGCCCTCGTAGCATTAAGACTTTATCCAGGCGAGGAACTCTGCCAATAATGGCGAGGCCAGCTATGCCGGCAGTGGAAGATTTACATATTCGGCCATCATACCATGAAAAATAGAGCAATGGTCTGTCGATATATGTGTATGTGTACCGCTGAGGGAGTGGGGCAAATTTGGGGACCAAGCAATTCATTAATTAATAAGGAGAGAATGAATGGGGCGAGCGAATGTGAAGTGAATGAGGAGAATGAATGTGTGTAGGTAGCTTTAAGGACCAGCGGAAGCCGCTTGGGGCTAAACACAGGCACCTATTTCGTGCGGTACATTGCACAAAAGTATCCTACTATTAGCATCCAAAGGTCGGGACAAGTCATTCCAATCAGGGAAAAGTTACATTCTCATTAATTATCTAATGCAACGCATGAATTCTAAATTGGCTAGAGACACTCACTTACCTATATGGTGTTCCCAAAACCTTGACCTCGCACACATATAAATTCGTGTTATAGGGACAGTAGCAAACAACACCAAGCCGGCTGGGGTTTGGGGAATGTGTGTTGGAGGTGGCGGGGAAACAACACAACAGACTCCCGAGACGGCGTGGGTTAAGGTTCAGTCTAAGTTGAGATCAAGCCCCAATAGTTCAATCAGATCAGTTTCAGTTTAGGTTGGGGTTGCCATTAACGCACACACACACCGACACCCCACACCCGCCACACCCCCACACCCCCACACCCCACCGACGGTAGAGCCGCCACCCCTACAGGTACGACAGAACACAACAGAACATGATAGAGAGGGAGAACACGATAGAGAGAGATATCATGGGACAGAGGGAGAACACGAAAGAGAGAGATATCATGGGACAGAGGGAGAACACGAAAGAGAGAGAACACGAGAGAAAGAGAGAGAGATAGAGAGAGAGAGAGAGAGAGAGAGAGAAAGAGAGAGAGAGAGAGAGAGAGAGAGAGAGAGAGAGAGAGAGAGAGAGAGAGAGAGAGAGAGAGAGAGATAGAGAGAGAGAGAGAGAGAGAGAGAGAGAGAGAGAGAGAGAGAGAGAGAGAGAGAGAGAGAGAGAGAGAGAGAGAGAGAGAGAGAGAGAGAGAGAGAGAGAGAGAGAGAGAGAGAGAGAGAGAGAGAGAGAGAGAGAGAGAGAGAGAGAGAGAGAAAGAGAGAAAAAGACAGAGAGAGAGAGAGAAGGTATTTTGATGTTTCGTGGAATGCCTATGCGATATATACACCTTTTTGCGTCCAATTTCGCCGCTTGTGCATCAATTTCAGCGATAAGCCCATCCATTTTCGACAGTTCGGCGTAGCGCATCCAATTTACAAATCACAGGTCCACCTTCGGCCCAGCAGCATTCATTTTGGTACTGGTGCAACCTATTTCGACAGAACTGCATTCGAATTCAGATTTGCAGTGAATATTTCGGCATGTGTTGATAATTCAGTGGGAGTGCGATGAATTTCGGCAGAGTGCAAGCAAGTTCGACGCGGAAAATACTCCGCTATGAGACTTGTTTTTCTCATATCTGGTTGAATATGTATCCATTGTCCAACAGAGAGGCATTTTTTGACGTTTCGTGTATGTAATTGTATATCCAATACATAATGCGACATTGGCCAGCGGGTAGTTGCTAAGCGGCGCGTCTCAGCATGGCAACGCATTCAACCAATCAGAAGCCAGTAATATTTATTTCAAGCCGAGCATGCCGCAACGAAAAGGTCAGGAGGTCACAGCTCGTCTAAACGTCGTCATGCCACGTGGCGAAGGACGTGCGAGGAGGCGGTACAGGAACCCAACCGAATTGGGGAAAGATGGGTAATCATCAATGCTCATCTTTCTGGGTACTTCCTTCCGGTCTGCGCAGCCCGTGAGAACATTATCGGCTCAGTGACTGTCGCCCACGGACAAGGTAACTTTGATGTACACCCTGCGCTCTGGCGTGTAAGTGCGCGGTATGTGCCCTTCATTGCGAGCACTTCGCTGTTTGTACCCTTCGTTGTAAGACGTTCATGCGAAATTAATGACATTTTCAAATACGTGTTATTTACATATCTGAATATTGTTACATATGCACAAGTTTAAAGTGCATACGGTTTCAACGTAGCCAGCAATGCTACTTTCTACACAACATATAAATACAATAAAGGACCAAATTGTCTTTAAAGACTTTATTGGACAATGGATACATATTGAACCAATAACAGACCAAATTTTAACGTTTTATGTACATAATACGATAGCGGCCGGTGGGTGTTTCCTTAGACATCACTTCCGGATATAAAACGAGGGTGTGTGAGGGGGTTAAAACCACCCTCTAGTCAGTAGTGTTCGATTCAGTATCGCAGTACCTGAATAACGAGTTGACGCATCAGAATATGTAGAAGGAAGCCGTTATCGTAAAAATCCAACTAGTATTGGAGGTAATACGCAGATGCGTTTATGTTGACCAGTTTTCATTTTTGAACCGTAATTTGTGCGTCGAATTTGGTTGCACACAGCCGAAATCGGTTGTTGCCGTGCTGAAACAACCCTGCATGCCGAATACCATGCTCATTTCACTGAATTATAATGCACTGTGCCGAAATTGATTGCACTATTTTTGAAATGCCCTCTGCCCGGCCGAATTTTGTGTCTTGTGTCATATTCGGACGCAACGTGCTGAAACGCCGAAATTGGATGCGCTTAATACTGAATTCCGTGCAGTTTGTTCAAACTTGCACGGAAAAAGGTGTAGACCAACGCCGCCACCTGACAGACCACGTGACTGTGCCGCAGCCGCCATCCGACAGACCACGTGACTGTGTCGCAGCCGCCGGCGTGAGGCCACGTAACTGTGCCACAGTCGCCACCTAAAAGACCACGTGACTGTGACAAAGCCGGCGGCGGAAGATCACGTGACTGGGCCGCAGCCACCACTTGACAGACCACGTGTCTGTGACACAGCCGCCGGCGGGAGACCACGTGTCTGTGACACAGCCGCCGGCGGGAGACCACGTGTCTGTGACACAGCCGCCGGCGGGAGACCACGTGTCTGTGTGACACAGCCGCCGGCGGGAGACCACGTGTCTGTGACACAGCCGCCGGCGGGAGACCACGTGTCTGTGTGACACAGCCGCCGGCGGGAGACCACGTGTCTGTGACACAGCCGCCGGCGGGAGACCACGTGTCTGTGACACAGCCGCCGGCGGGAGACCACGTGTCTGTGACACAGCCGCTGGCGGGAGACCACGTGACTGTGACACAGCCGCCGGCGGGAGACCACGTGTCTGTGACACAGCCGCCGGCGGGAGACCACGTGACTGTGACACAGCCGCCGGCGGGAGACCACGTGTCGTTGCGTCGGTTGGTGCGAGAGCTCGCTATAGGCAGCAGTTAAGCCTTGCCTGACACCCCGGTGATTGTGTGTACATTTTTGGTCACGTGGGCCGTAGGCAGGTAGCCACAGCCGGCCGGTCAGAACTACAGGTGGGCCCGGGAGTGGCATTGCAGCGGTGGGAGGTAGCCATAGCCCGCCGGTCAGAACTACATCTGGGCCCGGGAGTGGCATTGCAGCGGTGGGAGGTAGCCATAGCCCACCGGTCAGAACTACAGGTGACTCCGGGAGTGGTATTACGGCGAAGAGACGTCATAATCAGAATTAAGGACTGGCATGTAGTGGATAATGATAATTCTACGTTTTGAAAGAGGCGGCAAATATGATACTACTTGGTCTGTTGTTGGTAACTTTGCGATATATGCATTGAAACTAAATTAATGCATGCCGAAAATACCCTCTCCTTTCCCCATTCGGGATGCTGAAGGGACAGATATAATTATTTCAAGCGTTTCTGTACATATTTTTATATGATAACATTTTTGCACCCCAGATTCAAACAGAAGCGCAAATAATGCTAAAAGCAAACGTAACATGACACCTATAAATGGCAAGATATACCACTCACCGTATATACCACTCACCGTATGTACCTTTCACCGTATATGCCACTCACCGTATATACCACTCACCGTATATACCACTCACCGTATATACCACTCACCGTATATACCACTCACCGTATGTATCATTCCAGAGCGCCGCCTGCGCACTGGATAAAACGTTCTCCGGTAGCTCAGATTTTGGCAGGGCGTTTCCAGAAACTTGCGCTCAGCCCACCATATAGTGGAAATATTGAGGTGTTTTAGAGACGTTATCCGGAACAACCGGGGAACGCTGATAGAAACAGGCTCCTGTAGCGCTTTTCTGATCGTAAGTCTAGCGGCAACCAATCGATGTAAAGAGTACTGTTGCTATGACATTATAAATATTAGGGAATTTGATTACACGTTGAACACACGGCCAAGTGTGTTCAGCATGCTTCTTCATAAACACAAGGGTGTGTGTTCCGTCGGCGGTCCAGCTATTGAATGTTGAGTGGTCGGGGCTTGATCTCTCCATCCATCCCTATCACTCTCTCTCTCTCTCTCTCTCTCTCTCTCTCTCTCTCTCTCTCTCTCTCTCTCTCTCTCTCTCTCTCTCTCTCTCTCTCTCTCTCTCTCTCTCTCTCTCTCTCTCTCTCTCTCTCTCACCGTCACCGTCACCGTCACCGTCACCGTCACCGTCACCGTCACCGTCACCGTCACCGTCACCGTCACCGTCACCGTCACCGTCACCGTCACCGTCACCGTCACCGTCACTGTCACTGTCACTGTCACTGTCACTGTCACTGTCGTCACTGTCACTGTCACTGTCTCTGTCTCTGTCTCTGTCTCTGTCTCTGTCTGAGATCGGATGCATACCTGCCAGCGTGGGTGTATGAAGTGTATTTTTTCCTATTACGTATATGGTAAGGGGACAATACGTTAGCGTTTTATGCCTTCCGACACAAACAAAAAATATAGGAACCTGTTCAAAATGGATCGTCTTGAATCTGATCTTCGGAAAGGCCAGTCGCAGCATGCGCCACATTGAACCACCTACGGCATTTTGCTAAACTGAGCACTGGTGCAAAGTAGACTGTTTTCCTTGTTTCCTATTTGTCCAGCCCGCGGGGTAAAATCAAATAGAAGACGAACAATATGGGGTAAACAGCATAAGCGTAGGAACGTCTCAAAAAGTGAATGGACCAGGGTCAACAGCAGGGGTGCACCCAGGAATTTCGCCAAGTAGCGTAGTTGCGCACCTTTTGATAGAGAACCCAATAATTTTAATAGTGAACACACAACCTTCACCGCTGGGGGGGCAAGCCCCTGGGCGCGCCTATGGCTAACAGCAACTTGTGGTACTGAATAAAAAACTATCATCGCAGCATAAGTACTTTCAAATTCACACTTCTCGCTGGACTTGGAACTCTTTTCACGACAGATGGATTCTTTTGTAATAATATAATCTTCCTGGTGCGATTGAAACCATTAGTATTACTGTTCTAGCAAAATTTCCTCAACTTCCGCTATGTGCGTGTGTGGGGAGGGGGGTGCAAGCTCATTACAGCCTCACTAAAGGGTATGTGGTGTGCCCTAGTTTCCATGATATAATACTCTATGCGTCTTTAAGATGTCCCCTGTTGTAAATGTTCACCGTTGTTGGTGAGGAGAAATAATTAACAAGAACTTAGCAACTTAGCTTACTTTCTGGCCCATGACAAAAGAAGTTTCATGATGGATGCTGGAGAGGATGAGAAACGGGAAAGGCGGGTGATCGCTGGTTGAAAATTATTTGATCTAATGTGTGGCAGACCAAGATTGGCAGGCTGACAGACTGGGGAAAAGAAAAACGCAATAAAAAATACATAATATTGTGTTCGTCCTCAGGGCTTAACTCCAACACATAGGTGATCAGTCAACTCAATCATCCCTGTAGTACACATCGTGCACCTTAGAATATCCGCCACTTGAAACGAAATACTACAACTACACCATGTGGCACCCGACTGAAACGGAATGTAAGCGCTTATTTTGGGGACCCACAATTCAGTGCAAAATAGCTGACAGGTGACAACACACGGCACCTCATAAAGCCATAACGTGTTCAGACTTAAGAGACATAAGGGCCCATCCTAAATTCAATTAGATGATTAGTTCTCTTCTTCTCACGTTTTCTGGTGGCTAAGAAATCCGGATACCCGCTGAGCTTTGATTCACCTCATCCCTTTGGTTAAATACGCTCCCAGATTGGCTACCGAACTGAGGCTCCAGTTAGGTGTTCTTTTTTAGCCTCTCTGTTTTTCTTTGTGTACGGATGTGTTTTAGGGCTCCATAACTTTTTTTTTGTTAGGGGCCCAGTAAATTTTCTTGGCGACCAGGCTCTTTTTTAAGAGTTTTGTTGCTTTTTTGTGCACCGACTATATTTTTTGTAGGTATCGGCCTGTTTTCGCGGACCCCGAAGTGATTAATTAATGTCCGGTCTATTTCTTCCTTATCTTGGACCATGTCGAATTTTTAGGGCCCCGCCTGTTTTTGAGGCCCCTTGCGGTCTCAAGGCCTCGGTGTGCTTTGAGGGCCCCATTGTGTTTTGTTATTTAGCTCCCGGTGTGTGTATTTAGAGGTGCAACGCATGTTTTGAGGCCTTGCCGCATTTTGCCAGACACGGTACACTTTGGAGGACCCGGTGCATTTTCATCCTCCAGTTGTGCTCTTAGGGTCCCGCAGTGTTTACTTGGGGTTCCTCGCTCACATTTGCGGGACCCAGCACGATATTGGGGACTCCGGTATAATTTTTCGAGGTGCCGTCGCGACTTTTCGGGTCCAGGGTGTCCAGGCGCGTGGTTCCTGGAGATGCGACGCCAGTTTTCTGGGCATGACGCATTTTTGGTGACTTCTTCTGAATTATGTAAAGTTCGAGCCACGCCCTGATTTTTCGGGCCAAGGCGACATTTTTTATTCTGTCCCGCCGCGATTTGTTAGCACCGGTACGTTTTGCGGTGCCGCATGCGATTTGGTAAGGCATCTGGTGGTATGTTTGGGCTAAGGAGCGATTTTCCTGGCTCGGGCATCTATGTTTCGGAATTTCTCTTTATTTTGGAGGGCTTAATTCTTGTCGGGTCCCAATGCGATTTTGTGGCCTCGCTGTGCTTATTTGGGGCCATCGACGACAATTTTCCGGAGCCCCGAGGGGAATTCTTTATGAACCGACCAGAATTTATAGGCCTACCGACCGGAATTTTGGGTCCCAAGCGCGATATTTGGGGCTTGGCGCTGGTTCGCGGGGTGCGTTGTAC
Source organism: Ashinkailepas kermadecensis (assembly GCA_034440615.1). Lineage (NCBI taxonomy): Eukaryota > Metazoa > Arthropoda > Thecostraca > Neolepadidae > Ashinkailepas > Ashinkailepas kermadecensis. The sequence goes on along the minus strand of JAOTOM010004611.1, from coordinate 345,876 downwards.
TTATCTGGGCCCCAGCGCGATTTGGGCGTTCCCCGGCGCACATTTTCGGGCCCGGTGAAAGTTTTTTGATGCCACTGTATTTATTTATAACCGCTAATTCTGTGTGCCCAGACGCGAATTTATGGGTCCCGAGAACCATTTTTGGGGACCCCGGAGCGATCGTGGGTTCTTGGGAGCCCACCTCTTCAGGATGGAGTGTGGGGGGGATTCTTCCTCGTTGAGCAGCCACTGCGGCTGCTCAACGAGTTTTCTTCAGCCGATGGCACCCTTCAGAGTAGAAGAACTTTCTTTCTCCCTCAGGAGAACTTTCTTTCGGGACTTGTTTTGAATTTTCCAGTGCTCGGGTCAACGCGATGGAGCTCCTTTGTGATTTTTGGGGTCAACTTCTATTTTTTGTAAACCTCCTGCGCGATTTTTTGGGGGCCGGTTACGATTCTTCGGGCTCCCGGTGCATTTTTTCCGGTGCTCCAACGCGCTTGCTTCTTTTCCCGGGCCCGACGCGTTTTTCGGGCCTTGGACGCAATTTTTGTGGCCGCAGAGTGACATTCCAGGTAGGAAGTGATTTTTAGGAAGTCAGCTGCGACTTGTGGTGCTCGGTGCTATTTTTTTGGCGCCTAGTGTGATTTTTTCAATGGAAGCGGCGCGACGTTTTTTGGTCTAACTGCGATTTTTGGATCATGTTGTCATTTGTCGGGAGGCCTATCGCGAGTTTTAGTGGTATCGACACGTATTTTGGGGCCGAACACGTTTTGGTTTCTTTTGGAGCGATTGCTGGAAACCCAGAGTTATTTTTCATGTCCGGACTGTTTTTTTCGTTGCCCCTGGCTCCATTTATTCATTTTTTGTGCTCCCAGCGTAATTTTCAGGGGCCACTGT
>JAOTOM010004611.1:22500-340000 GCA_034440615.1 Ashinkailepas kermadecensis | reverse complement strand
AGTCATTTGGTGTTACCTGACCTGACCTCAGGATTTTCCGATGTTAAATAGATGCACAGATCTTGCTTAATGGTTCTGTTGAAAGGACCCGAGATGTGCAAATTAATAATTTGTCAAGCCAATCCCCATGGTAAAGGTCACGTTCCGAGGTTGATCTTTTGTGACCCTTAGCGAACTCAACATGGCCGAACATGAGGAAATAAGATGTGATATGAGCTCTGGAACATATTGACATGCCGGTATTTTTCCTGTGTCTCTAACATGCGTAGTTTTGATGCTGGTGTTCAAGCCTGATTCTGATTCGACCGGATTTCCTCGTCTTGGCCCTCTTTTACTATGATGAATATAAATGCATTCATTATGTTAATTTCTGTAAAATAATCACGAAAGGAAACAAGCTCTGCCTTTCTAATCATTTCCAGTGATCTAAGCCTTGGTCCGCATATTGGCTCAATACAACCTCTGGTGACCTCATTATCGGTCAAAACTCAGATCTAAGATATGCTCGGACTCTGCATGAACGGAGCGTTCTAACGGCGCTTGCCATTGCATTCTAGCTCACGTAGATCGGAAGTTAGAGGGGGGGAGGCGGGGCATTCAAGAGCCCTCCCTATCCGGCGAAGATTGATTTGTTGGCTGGTACAGCAATAGTTAAATAACCGGAAATGTGGACAGGGCACACTGCCCTACGAACACCGCTGTTTCTCGATTATGATATCAAGCTTACTATTGTGCAAACTAGTTGGTGGTGTGGGAGTCCCCCAAGTATTGCTGTGTATATTTTGGCACCGACACTACCCCATCGAAAAACTCCCCGACACCTGTGAACACACATCTCAACCTCCGTGCCAAACAATCCTGGAAGCAGACCTGAATCGGCACCAGAGGCGTAGCCAAGGGCGGAGAGGGGACAGGGGCCGCCACCGCGCTTTTAGCGAAATAAATACACTAGATCAGATAAGAAATGTTGTAATTTGCACCCCCCCCGCCCCAAACGAGACATTTTTGACACGTGTCGCGCGCCGACAGCAATATCGGTCAAATAACATTTCTTTTCTGTCGGGCCCCCTTTAAGAAAGTGCTAGTGTGCACTTTCTTAAAGGGGGTGGTGATCCCCTTTCAGATCAGTGCTTGTGCAATCGGCAGTGCACAAGCACTGCCGATAGTGGCACTGCCCTGATCGGCAGTGCCACTCACATAGACATAGACACCTCCGCCCTCTACTATGGTGCATACTGCTGGCGTGGGTGGGGATCTCCTCCTCCTCGGTGGAATCTCCCGTCGACATCACTGAATAGACACCTCCACCCTCTGCTCAGGTGCGCATGGCTGGCGCTGATCGGGATCACCTGGCTGCCATATTGACATAGGCCAGTTTCACGGATAATACTATAAAATTTGTATTACCGGCACAAAGTCATGTAGAGTTATTTGTTTTCACCCTATTTGTTTTCACCCTAACCCAAGTCCATTCTAGTTGGCATTTGGTGAGTATTATAAATAGATCGATATGCTGCATTGCGGACGCTAAATCCATATAGCTGTACACGCATTAACGAACAGCAAACGTGTAACACACTTGGCCAGTTTGATGTACCGGGTATACAGCTGTGCCGGGTATATACCCATGTACCGGGTATACAGCTGTACCGGGTATATACCCATGCACCGGGTATATACCCATGTACCGGGTATATACCCATGTACCGGGTATACAGCTGTACCCATGTGCCGGGTATACAGCTGTACCGGGTATATACCCATGTACCGGGTATACAGCTGAACCGGGTATATACCCATGTACCGTGTATATACCCATGTACCGGGTATACAGCTGTACCGGGTATATACCCATGTACCGGGTATATACCCATGTACCGGGTATATACCCATGTACCGGGTATATACCCATGTACCGGGTATATACCCATGTACCGGGTATACAGCTGAACCGGGTATATACCCATGTACCGTGTATATACCCATGTACCGGGTATACAGCTGTACCGGGTATATACCCATGTACCGGGTATATACCCATGTACCGGGTATACAGCTGTACCGGGTATATACCCATGTACCGGGTATATACCCATGTACCGGGTATATACCCATGTACCGGGTATATACCCATGTACCGGGTATACAGCTGACCGGGTATATACCATGTACCGGTATATACCCATGTACCGGGTATATACCCATGTACCGGGTATAACCCATGTACCGGGTATACAGCTGTACCGGGTATATACCCATGTACCGGGTATATACCCATGTACCGGGTATATACCCATGTACCGGGTATATACCCATGTACCGGGTATATACCCATGTACCGGGTATATACCCATGTACCGGGTATACAGCTGTACCGGGTATATACCCATGTACCGGGTATATACCCATGTACCGGGTATATACCCATGTACCGGGTATATACCCATGTACCGGGTATATACCCATGTACCGGGTATATACCCATGTACCGGGTATATACCCATGTACCGGGTATATACCCATGTACCGGGTATATACCCATGTACCGGGTATATACCCATGTACCGGGTATATACCCATGTACCGGGTATATACCCATGTACCGGGTATACAGCTGCACTACCGTGTGGCGCGTCATGCTGGATATATATTTCAAAGTGGAGTTTTCCAGGGTCATCAACGAGCTATTACTACAATCTGATACACGCAATGTAAATCCATATATCATTTTACGTATCACAGTTAAATAATGAGGAACTTTGAAGGCTACACATGACGTTGACAAGCTGACATATTTTGAATAACCATGCAGTTGTTTAAACCCAGTGTGACATGCAATCATAAGCTTTTGTATTACTCGCTTTAAATATTTACACCACAGGTTGGCAGTATACAGAGGTACATGTAACAGAGTTCATATAAAATCATACGTTTGGCTGTCCCGTAACTGTAATTGAAATAATCCCGTAAGCCTGCCGATTGTAAAAGAATACCGTAAATGTAACATCACTATCCGCCACTAGCTGCAAGCCAACTTCCCCGTCTAAAAGGTTCTAGAACAATCCAGAACCGGAGGTGACGTAAAGAGGCGTTTCTGAATCTTCAGCCAATAAGCGATCGAGGGTCTCCGGCCGTCGCCAGCGGCCGCGCGACCGGCCGTCAGTCACACCTAGACTCTCAAGGCGAGCGGATCTGTGTTGGACCGCTCCGGCGCGCACTAAAATCCCACCTAAATTCGGCTTCTAAGTTCATATGAAAGGCAATATCACGGCTTTCCTTCATAGAAGAAAGTTTTATACTGGCGTATAACTGTCTCGTGTATTTGTGCGAGTGCTGCAGTGCAAATACAGGCGGCTAAAAGGACATTGGTGATTTCACAACCGGGGTTATCGAGACGCGAAGTTCATTAGACTATCACTCAAGCCGATATAGGAACTTTCCTACAAGTGCTGCCGCGATCCGGACTTTCTGCGACTTTCTGCGACTTTCTGCGACTTTCTGCAAGCCCATCCCGATCAGCACCAACTGGACCTTTAATCACGCCGTTTCAGCACGGACGGGCAAAGAAACGTCTTCCGCTTCATTTACGTAAGTCCGAGCAACTTCATCATCCTTTTAAAAATACCACTTTCGGATTTCGACCACGATTAGAACTGTTTTAAAATTGCATAATTGTGCTGTATACCTACCGTATTCTGAATACTGTGTGTGGGAACTACTGTGTGAACCTCGAGCCGAATTTGAAACATAGAAATCTCCACAAAGCGAGCGAATAATTTTGAAAAAATAGCGTAACTTAACGTAATTAATTATGACTGAGATTTCTTCTGATAAATTGGCGGAGTGTTTCAACAAAATTCGCTTAGAGATGCGTGCACAAGGTATGACGCAAAACGTCAAACCCTTTTCTGGAGATGGACACAACAGTTTAATTGAATGGATTCGCCAATTAGAACGAATTAACTTCAGCATGGATGACGAACAAATGCAGATAATTTGCATCAAAATGCTCACGGGACCAGCAACCGAATTTATGCAGCGCGTATTCACTGAACAACCACTTATGACGTGGGCTCAAATAAAACAAGTCATGCGGGAAAGATATTCAGACCTCTCTGATAATAAGTGTGCACAGGAGGGTTTGCGAAAAATGCGACAAATTCGCAATGAACTGGTTCAGAATTTCGGTGAGAAACTGATCGCTCTGGCACGGGAAGCTTACTCAGATGTCGAAAATCCCTCGACTCAGGAAATACTCATTGATATTTTTAACAAAGGAGTCCAAAGTAGCTCATTAGCAAATAAGCTATACAGGCAAAACTTCCGAACCCTGGAGGAAGCCATCCAATTCGCAGTGAAGGAACAGAAGGTGGACAGAGTCATTGAGGTTTGCAGAGGCGTACCAAGGCAGGAGCCGATGGAAGTCGACTCGAATCAGCCAGACACAGGAGAGGACAAGGTAGAGAGATTGGAAAAACTCGTCATGGCTATAGGCCAATCAGTGGAAAAATTAGCAGCAACCAAGCTAGAAACTGAGAAGCCACCCAGGGAGAACCAACCTCAGCCTGGACCACGGGTATTTCACCCATCATATCCACGTTACCCTCGTCCGCCACGAACCTACCCCTCAGGACCGCACTATGGACCACCTCAGTCAGGACCGCACTATGGACCACCGCAGCCACGACCTGCTATGGGCCCCAGAGTATGGAGAGCACCACCCAACACCGCCCAGCACCCAGCTTACCGCTGGACTCCCGATGGTAGACCTATCTGTATAAAGTGTGCCAAAATTGGTCACATTGGAAGACGATGCCGCTCTCAGCCTGTTAAACAGTCGGAAAACTAATGAGCTCTGTCGCGACTGACCACCGTGATGAAGCTGAGCAAATTCAGACAGAGGAAATAACGAGAAAACAGAGGAAGAATATCAGGAAAAAGCCAAACCCCGAAAAACGTAAACAAAGGTTGGCACTCGTCCAACAAGTTCACATCAAGGCAAACACTCTCATGGCTTGGCTTTATATAAGCAACCAAAGAGCATATACGCTCGTGGACACTGGAGCCGACATATCGTTGATTTCGAAAAAATTATTTGATAAAATCGCGGAGAAAAATATTATAAATTTCTCACAGGACCGACGAGATTGCATACCACTGATATCCGCCAGTGGCCACCGCCTGAAAAAAAAACATTGGAGTCGGAACCTTCATGGTTGAGATGAGCAAATTGCGAAAACCGTTCGAATTTCAAATTGTGGAGGACCTAAAACAGGAGTGCATGCTGGGAAATGATTTTTTGACGAAGTTTGGAGCGAAGTTAGATTTTGAGAAGAAAGCCCTCTGCATCGAAGGAAACATGATTCCTCTCAGACCACAAAAACAGAACAGTGAACCGACTAGCTCACTCGTCCGAGTCAAGGAAAGAATTCACATTCCCGCCAACACTGTCGTGGAATGCCCAGCCTTCATTAACCGTGTCCAACTGGTAGATCAAAATTGTCATGTACACTCGCTGGATAATATGCCGCTGATCTCTGAGGAAGCCGAGATCCGCTGATCTCGGCTTGTTCATCGCAGAAGTTATAGTGAAACCTGACCAACACAAACGCGTACCAGTGCGAATTGTCAATACTATCACTCGCGATTTCTCCTTGCACCCAGAGCAGGTGATTGCATTCGCTGAGACTATAGACGATTCTGACTTGGAAAACCTGATTGATATGACACAGGACATTGAACTGACGCCGCCAACCGCTCCCTCTGATCCGCTTGATCAAGCCAAGCTGGCTCACCTGACTGGTGCTGACAAAGACAGACTAGAACAGCTGTTACGTGCTAACACTGACTTATTTGCCGAGACCGACGCAGATCTTGGAACGACTGATGTCATCAAAATGGACATTGACACTGGAGATAACCCGCCGATCCGCCAGGCTCCTTACAAAACCCCATTCTCTCAGCGAAAATACGTAGAGGAACACATTAAAGTGATGCTAGACGCCGGTACCATTGAGGACTCAGACAGTCCCTGGGCCGCCCCGATAGTGATTGTTCGCAAAAAAGATGGAAGCAACAGGTTCGCGATTGACTTCAGAAAACTAAACAAGGTGACCAAGAAAAATAGCTACCCACTCCCGCTAATTGAGGACATTCTTGCCTCTCTGGGAGGTGCGAACTTCTTTTCGTCCTTGGACCTGAAAGCTGGTTATTGGCAAATCCCGATGTCAGAGGAGAGTATTCCAAAAACAGCATTCACATGTTTTCTAGGCCTGTGGAACTTTCGCAAAATGCCATTCGGAATTTGCAATGCACCATCAAAGTTTGCAGAATTGATGAACAAAGTGTTGTCTGGCATTCAAAATCAGTTTGCAACAGCCTACATCGATGACATAATAGTATACTCCAAAACGTTTGACGAACATTTGGCCCATCTTGAAAAAGTTTTCCGCCGACTGCGAAGAGCGAAATTGAAACTAAAACTGTCGAAATGTGACTTCTTGAAAGAAAGAGTACAGTACTTGGGACACCTAGTGTCAGCCTCTGGCATCAAGCCAAATCCAGAGAAAGTGGAAGCGGTTCAACATATGGCCGCGCCGACCAATGTCAAGGGAGTCCGCTCATTCATCGGTATGTGTTCATACTACCGTCGCTTCATTCCCAACTTCAGCAAAATCTCAACGCCACTTATAAACCTCACCAAGAAACATGCAAGATTTGAATGGACAGACGAGTGTGAGCATGCTTTCGAAACCCTGAAACGAAAATTAGCTTCCGCACCCGTGCTGGCTTATCCCGACATCACGAAAGAGTACAAATTATACACGGATGCCTCCCAGGAAGCAGTTGGAGCCGTGTTAGTGCAGGAACACGGAGAAGGTGAAAGAGTGGTACAGTACCTGTCGAAACAATTGAATGAAACACAACGTAAATGGCCCGTGGTACAGAAAGAGGCCTACGCGTGCGTGTGGGCTGTGCAAAAATTACGCCAATATTTGCTTGGATCGAAATTCACCATTCTGACCGATCACCGTCCACTTATTTTTTTGAACCTGTCAGAAATGAAAAATCCAATGTTGCAGATATGGGCTATCATGCTTTCAGAGCATGACTGCGAAATCATTTATATTAAAGGAAGCAAAAATATCGTTGCAGACCATCTCAGTAGAATGCACGAAACTGACCAAGAAGTGAACATCATAGATTCAGACCATGTTCCAATGGGTGATCTCCGTCACACCGAATTCGGAAAACCAGAGGAGGACCTGAGCAGAGAGGAAAAATTTAAGGATGTACTAGTGAAATGGGAGAATATAGCGAAACTGCAGAATGCGGATGAGGATATAGCAAATATTCGGACAATCATGAATGACAAAAATCATGCAGATTATCGGGATATCGTTTTGCATTACATGGAATTGGACAAACTGATCTACAAAATTAGCGACGGACCTCGCTGTGGACCATTTCCAGGCTTACAACTATGCGTGCCAAAATCCCTGAGACAGGAAGTATTGAAGGAGATGCACGAAGGTTTCTTTGCAGGACACATGGGACTCACCAAAACATACGAAAAGCTTAAATTCAGATATTATTGGAACGGAATGTGGAGAGACACAGTGGCCTACCTCAAAGCTTGCGTGCCTTGCACAGGACGCAAAGCCAAAGCAGCCCCAGCTCCGATGCAGGAGATGCCAGTACCTCACTATCCCTTTGAAATGATTGCGATCGACACGTGTGGACCATACCCAGAAACGCAACAAGGTAACCGTTACGTCATCACGATCATCGACTTGTTTTCTTCTTGGCCGGAAAGTTTCTGCACTAAGCGAAAGGATGCCCATACTGTCGCGAAAATCCTTATGGAAGAAATCATCCCACGCCACTCATGTCCATGCGTGATACTTTCGGACTTAGGAACATAATTTAGAAATGCCGTTGTAGACGAGCTGGAAACCTGTTTGAATATTCGCCATATCACCACCAGTGCATATCGGCCACAAAGTAACAGACGCTGCGAACGCTACCATAGGTGCCAAAACGACATATTGGCAAAAACAATCAACAAAAATCAAGATGATTGGGACACAAAGATTCCCGCCACTCTTGCCGCCTATCGGACCGCTAACATTGGAAGCTCTGGAACCATCTCGTCATTCTTCACACTGTACGGCAGAGACCCCGTTCTCCCCCTGGACAATTTGCTCCAGCCTAAAATGAAGTATTACGGAGAAGACTATGTCCCAAAAATGCTGTCTAATTTACATGAAGCGTACAGCCATGTAAAGACTCACATTGTGGAGAGCCATGAACGGAACCGGGAGTACGCAGACCGAAAAGCCAAGCCGCGAAATTTTAAAATTGGAGATCCCGTGTATTATTATGACACAACGGTACAACCTGGCACGTCGTCAAAGTTCTCGTTGCCGTGGAAACCATACTTTCGGATTGTCAAGCATACGAGCCCAGTCAACTATGTGATCAGAAATCAGACCTCCGGTAAGACCCGGTTGGTGCATGCCCAGAAACTACGGCTAGCCGACCCGAACACCGCATGGGAACCCACCAAGGACCAAGACGAACCGGTGAACCAGAAGTATTTAGAGAAAACTTCAAAAGTAGATGGTACTGTCCCTGAACGAGTGCAGCCTTTTAGGTCAGTCAAACGGGCCGAGGCCGGCCCTGACTGCAGTCCCTGTGAGGATTGGCCCATGGACGTATGCAGCCCACAGAGAACAAAGGATGATGAAACCGCTGAGTTGACAGAGCCCGTGCCTGGCTCGGTGCACCCACCGCCGGTCGAGTCTGACCTGCCAGAGAGATCACCTCTCACCCCGTCAGCAGATGTAGCTGAACCCCCACCGGTATCGAGTGATACTGAGACAGACATTCCTCTGTCTGAACCAGTTCAGAAAAACAAAAGGCCGTTGCCGTCGACTAGTGAGTCAGACGACGACGCCCCATTTTCGGAACCAGCGGAACGAAACAAAAGACCACTTCCCTCTTCAAGCGATTCAGAAGACAATTTACCCCTTTCAGAATTAGCAGAGCGCTTAAAACGACCCTTACCCGTGTCCAGTGATTCAGACCCTGAAACTTCACAATCGCAATTGGCGAAACGTTCAAAACCTCCAATCAGCGAATCGGAAGATGAAATTCCGCTTTCAGAATTAGCAAAACGCGTACAGGACTCGACTGAAAGCCCAGTGAGGCCAGTCCCTGAAAAACGACTTTTGGTGGAATCAGCTGACGAGGATCGTCCTCCATGCAAACTTCAAATTCACGATGACTCCGCTACTTCCACTGATTACGAAGCTGATGTCGACCGAGTCGACGTCACGCCTAATAAAGTAAACGCCTTTGCAAGCTTTGTGGAGATGCAAAATGATTCAATGATGAAGCAGTTAAAATTACAAATGATGATGTTTCAATCGATGCTTACGTAACGGCTCTAGTAGATATGTCGTCGAAGTGTACCAGTGAGTCGTTTCATGTGAACATGTAACTGTATTGTTGACGCAGTGGCGCCACAAACGGTGACGGAGTAACGCCACCTACCGGCCTGATTGCCGATGTGATGGACGTGGTGCGTGCAGCACCTTGTGATGGAACCCCATATGGGCGTAATGTTGTTGTGACGTTGTGACGTCACCTATCTTGATGTCTAGTGTGACACAGGTCTTTTATTTTACAGAATGTCGGTGGTCGAAATCATTCCCATCCTATTATTCCTTATACTCAAAACTACCTACGGAACTCTGTTCTTGCCACGTGGTGTACTGTACTCAACCCATGAGATCTGGAAAGTGCACATGCCTCTTCGTGTGTATGATGTGCCTACAACGCTGAACGACCTGAACCACACGCTACATGTGTTCGAAAAACGTATAGGATTATACCTCACTGATCATCCGCAATTTCCGTACTCCGACAACGTGAAATCCCAGCTGACCGAAAGCTTGAAAACACTTAGGACAAATTTAGATAATACGGTCCGGGCAGCCAACTCAATCAACCCGAACCAACATAGACAGAAGCGATCTGTCCTGCCCTTCGTTGGAAATGCCTTGTCCTTTCTCTTCGGTACAGCTACCGACGCCGACCTCGAAGCCATCCTCAGCCGACTTGATACCTTGGAAAACGATAAAGACAACATAGTTCACATTCTCGGAGAAAATGTATCGATCATGAACCAGACCAACGCGGAAGTACAAACGAATCGCAAGGCGATCAACTAGATCAGTCGTTTGGTGAACAATCTGACCCACCAGGTCTCAATTATGGAACGTACCAAACTGCAATACCTTGAAATCTACATTTCACTTCAAACCCAAATCAGCAAGGTGACTGAAAACGCTAGAGCCATCATTCAACAAGCTAGCAATCAACTTTCGGAATTGCAGATGCAACTCAGCCTTTTGACTCATGGTATCCTGTCCCAATCACTGGTAAAACCAGCTCAACTACTCAAAGTACTTTCGAGCATCAGCAATGCCCTACCAAACGGTAAAGCTTTGCCCTACCGGACCGACGAACTCGAGGAGTATCACCGGATCATTCATACCTCATTGACCGTCGTGAACTCCAAATCCTACATGACGCTGCCCATCCCCATCGTCAACATTCCGGACCGCTTCAATGTGTTTGAAATCTTCAACACGAAACTGCCTGACCGAAACACGTCTTTGGAAACGAAATTTGAAACAGGAAACGTGAAGTTCTTTGCCATCAGCCAGGACAACACCCGCTTCATGGAGATATCTGAAGATATCCGCATATGCCTGCAGCAAAAGTTATCTTTTTGTCATTTCCACCGGGCCGAACAATTCACAGCGACGACCGCGTCCTGTGTGAAATCACTGTATCTGCGTGAGATCGACGAAATTAGCACACAATGCAAAGCACTCGTGTCCTACAAAAGTACCCCGACAGCTTTGGAAGTCGAACGAAACCTTTGGCTGATCATCTCAGGATCAACGGTGAACATTCAAATGGTTTGTGCCAATGGCACTTCAGAATTCACCACAACCACCCCTGCACAGTTGGTGTACCTGAGAAATGGATGCTCAATCCTTTCCAAGTATTTTCGAATCCCCACGGCCAGCTCAAAATCATCCCTTCTGGATATCCACCATGTGAACTTCTTGCGTTCACAGATTGACCAGTTAGTCGAGCTGACCGAGCAGACAATCCGAACCCAGCTACCTAGCCTTGACAGCAACTCCGAGACGGCAGCCCTGTCGATGTTACCTGACCTCGACATCCCAATCTCCCGCCTCAGCTATCAACTGCAGACAACACGTGACCTCCGTTATCATTCAGTGTTAGGACATTCGGCCTTGATCATCCCAGTGGTACTGATGTTCGTAGCCGCAACAGGTGTTATCATGTATTGTCTGATGCGCCGCAAACAGAGTTCTGTTCCCATCAATCCCACACCGAAACCTTCAACCCTTCAACCCCTCCCGCTCGGTGAAGACATCATCATCATCCGTCCTGGACCTGGACCTGAGCCAGCATCAGCACGACTTGACACTCGGGCGTGACGAGTCCGTCACGCCAGTTCCCGCAGGACCCGACCGTGTACACGCCACCTCACGCCGACCCCCGCAGCTGACAGCATGAACCTGAGCTGACGACCGGACGTGACGAGACGGTCACGCCGGCTGCCACTGGACACCGACAGGTGCCACCTGCGGCCACCTCATGCAGAGGCCTACAGGAAGTGTCTGCAACACGAGCCCACCAGCGGCCGCTGCACCTGACCAGTTCGACGACTGGTCCGTTGGCTCGGCGCCAGCGAGCGCCGGCGAGGAACCGAGCGAGCGCTACCGAGGAACCGCGCCCCGCTGCAACCTGAGCGTCGCCGCGGCGGAAGCGACCGCTGCGGATGCGAGCGTCGCCGCTACGGCGCTGACGAGCGCCACCACGGAGCGGTGCTGCCGAGCGCCGTCCCTGAGTACACGAGCACCGCCACTGCCGGCGCAGTGGGCGGTCATATGGATGACTCAGCCGAATTAGCTGGTAGGCCGGAAGCTACCGCAGTGATATGGATGAATCACCGTCCGCTCTCGCAGCTGGACATGATCGAACGCGACCTAATCTTCCATAAGTATATGGAGAGACGTTGCAGTTGGCAGGGTCGTGTCCCTGACCAGTGACTCAAAGTGATACAGTGACATGCGGTAAATGCCGCAGAGCCGAGCAGTGAGCGGCCACGTCGAGTGTCGCACCCCGGGCGGCAGATGGTCTGCAGCATGGCCAGGTCGCCCATGCGCAGATACTCCCCTTCCCGAACCGGACTGAACTTTCAGCAGTGCGCGCGCGACAGTGATCGCCAAAAATGTTTGCGGAAAATTGTATTCGTGTTTCTTATAATAGGAATAGTGTTTCATTTACTACCATGGATCAGAGAATGGGTACCCTTATGAACCCCCTAGACTAACCCACGTAGAACCGTGTGTAATCGGAACTTGTGCTAATTAGTTGTCGTATCGTAAGTGTTTGTTGATTCGTATGTGATTGTAGAAGGCCGTGATTTGTCTGAGTGGAAGCTCAGGATTAATCTGTGGATTGATCCGATCTTTTCGGACCTCAGATGTGATGTAACAGAGTTCATATAAAATTATACGTTTGGCTGTCCCGTAACTGTAATTGAAATAATCCCGTAAGCCTGCCGATTGTAAAAGAATACCGTAAATGTAACATCACTATCCGCCACTAGCTGCAAGCCAACTTCCCCCGTTTAGAAGGTTCTAGAACAATCCAGAACCGGAGGTGACGTAAAGAGGCGTTTCTGAATTTTCAGCCAATAAGCGATCGAGGGTCCCCGACCGTCGCCAGCGGCCGCGCGACCGGCCGTCAGTCACACCTAGACTCTCAAGGCGAGCGGATCTGTGTTGGACCGCTCCGGCGCGCGTTAAAATCCCACCTAAATTCTGCTTCTAAGTGCATATGAAAGGCAATATCACGGCTTTCCTTCATAGAAGAAAGTTTTGTACTGGCGTATAACTGTCTCGTGTATTCGTGCGAGTGCTGCAGTGCAAATACAGGCAGCTAAAAGGACATTGGTGATTTCACAACCGAGACGCGAAGTTCATTAGACTATCACTCAAGCCGATATAGGAACTTTCCTACATACAAAAGGATTTTAATAATTGCGTTTAGCAGGGAGTGAGCACACATGCAACGGTCGGATGGGACAGTTTCCTTGTCGGAGTATCTGTCTGCACTGCCTTTCAATATACAAATCATCAGGATTTGTATATTGACAAATCATTACAATGAGTTCAGGATCTTCCTGAATGAAATTCATTGGGAAGACTTATTGAAAAGCTTAGATGCTTATGAAATGTGGAGAATGATAGAAAATATACTATTTCAAGGTCAGGATAGGTTCATTCCCAATAGGCAAATTAGATTAGCCAGGGTTAAGCACCCTTCATGGCTGACCAGGGAAGTAAAGCATTTACTGTAGTCGAAGAAACAGGCATTCAAGAAAATAAAATATGCTAACTCTGAGGTAAACCTCAAATCATATAAAATAGCTAGAAATAAAGTTAGGAGGTGTGTTAGGGCATCTAAAAAACGGACTGAAATCAAATTAGCTCGGGAATGTTCCGCAGGTAATGCTAAGAGATTCTTTATGTTTCTATAAATTTAAGGCTAAAAAGTGCAGTGTAGGACCACTGGAGGTAGAAGGGGAATTAGTGGTTGATGATTGTGATATTGTGGAATCCCTAAGCAAGCAATTCTCATTAGTCTTTACTAAAGATAATTCTGGTAGAATAGAAACAACTGAATCGTATGCCATGACTGGTGATAGGTTTGGAGTATCTTACAATAACTACATAAGCTGTAGAAAAGCAGTTGCAGAATATAAAACCTAATAAAGCTTCTGGACCAGATGATATATATGCTAGGGTCTTAGTAGAGTGTGCTAAAGCTTTAGCAGTTCCTCTAGGTATAATTTTCAGGCGGTCTATGGAATATTCTGAAGTGCCAGAAGATTGGAGAAATGCAAATGTAGTACCACTTTTCAAAAAGGGAAGTGTGAAGTGTGTAGGGAACTACAGGCCAGTCAGTTTGACCTCAATAGTTTGCAAGGTACTATAAAATCTGGTTAAACAGAATGTTCATATTCATCTTGATAGGCACAATCTTTTAAGGGATACTCAACATGGATTTCGATCTCGAAGGTCTTGTTTAACTAACCTTTTGGAGTTCATGGAGTATGTTACTAAAGAAGTGGACAATCAAAGCAGGATGGATGTTGTGTACTAGGACTTTAGCAAAGCTTTTGATAAAGTTCCACATGGGAGGCTAATTCCACAACTACAGGAACATGGGATTGTTGGAAAAGTTCTAGGTTGGATTGAAGCATGGTTGAGGGGAAGGAAACAAAGGGTAATGTTAAATGGATATAAATCTGATTGGAAGGATGTTCTGAGTGGAGTACCACATGGCTCTGTTCTAGGGCGACTTCTCTTCATCATCTTTGTGAATAACATTGAGGTAGGGCTGAGGAATAGAGTGTTCAAATTTGCTGATGACATCAAGCTGGCAGGAGTGGCAAACAGTTGTGATCAATCTATAAATATTCAACTAGGCTTGGAGGACCTAAAAAAGTGGGCTGATCAATGGCAGATGTCTTTCAACTATGACAAGTGTAAGGTTATGCATCTGGGGTCTGGAGGTGAGACTTTCAGATATACAATGGGAGGGAGGGAACTGGATGTTATTGAAGAGGAAAGGGACTTAGGTGTGTTGGTTTCAAAAGACCTTAAAGCAGAAAAACAATGTAGCTCAGCTAGGAACAGGGCACTCAGAATGCTGGGACTCATTAATAGAAGTGTGATATATAAGAGCAAGGAAGTCATGAAAAAAATGTACTTAGCATATGTGCGACCCCACTTGGAATATTCTGTACAAGCTTGGAGCCCCTACCTAGAACAAGATATAGACCAGTTAGAAAGAGTGCAGCGCAAAGCAACTAGACTCATTAGTGGAATAGGTAACTTAGAATATGAAGAAAGGCTTGTGGCATTAGATATGTACTCACTCAAGTATAGGAGATTAAGGGGGCACATGATTGAAATGTACAAAATTGTTAAAGGACTAGATCAGGTCAATTTAAATGGCGCTCTTCAGCTGAGAGTATCACATAGGGGTCATCAATTCAAGTTAGACAAGTTGAGGTGTAGGACAGTTAAGCGACAACAGGTCTTCAGTCAAAGGGTTGTTGATCAGTGGAATGGGCTGCCTGCTGATGTTGTGGGGAGTTCCTCATTGAATGTATTTAAAAGTAGGGTGGATAATTTTTTTAGACAGGAAAATCTTGTTTTTGAGTTCTAATTTGTGATGGATGGGGTGAGATTTATGTTAAGCAAGTGTGCACGGCACAGACCCCTTTAAGCAGGCATGGATGCAGTTTGAAAATTATTGATAAGGCATTCAATCCACGTGTGTTAAGAGAGATCAGGGGAGTAGGGCTGGATAGCTAGGGTAGATAGGCATTGATAGGTGTGTGGGATATTGGAGGACTGGTTTCTTCAGGATGTGGGATGGTTGGGGAGGGTCTTTTTACCAGGCTTATAGTATCTTCCATTTACAGACTTAACTGGATTAACCTTGGGTCTCTTATTAAGTCTAAACGCTTTTTAACTTTATATAGGGTGTACCTAGCAGTGAATTCAGCACCTTCCTTCGGGATGTGATACTGAAGAGATTGTCTATGGTAGCACAATGGGTATGATGGGAGGAGTTTGTAATTGTTGAGTGTGTTATGCAATAGCAAGTGAATGGTGCTAGATGGGCTGAGATTTATAGTTTCCTAGGAACTTGAGATAAGGGATTGATTGGGGTGAGAGTATGTACATTTCTAGTACCTTTTCTAGATAGGCTTAGCCCAGATGGGCCCCTGTGGCTCTTATTAAGTATTAACACTTTATGACTTTATGACTTTATCAGACCTATTACATTATATCACGGTAACCGGACATATGTATGTAAAGCAAACGTACGTATGGCAGATGTACGTACGCAAATGTACGCAAGCAATTGTACGTAACTGCAGGTGTACGTATGACAATTGTACGTAAGCGCAGATGTACGTACGGCTAATGTACGTAAGCGCAAATGTACGTATAGCAAATATACGTATGCGCAAATGTACGCAAGCGCAAATGTACGTAAGCACAAATGTACGTAAGCGCAAAAGTACGTATGCGCAAATGTACGTAAGCGCAAATGTGCGTATGCGCAAAAGCACGTAAGCACAAATGTACGTAATCGCAAATGTACGTAAGCGCACATTGCACATTGCATGCGCACAAGCGCACATTGCATTTGCATGTTGACCATGTACCATGACATTTTAACATGTAGCACTACGACATGCCTCGATGTCACCAATCACATGAACCTCAGTAGTAGACTATCTACCCCTAATTTACCCACCCTGGGCGCGCTTCTGGTGAGCATGCGAACTACAAGCCATCAAGTGATGCAGAAATGGCTTTTCAGCATTGCCTGCGAGTTCCATGAATAACGGTCAAATACTTTCGAAGATGCAGACGTCAGAATCTTAGGATATTACGACGCGACAAAGGATGACAAAATTGTCCTTAGCCGCCTCCCATGATTGATTGATTGATTGGGCTTTCAGCCTCCCAGAACTCGTTCCTGGAGCCACCTCTGGCACAAGTTGGAAGTGTATCTCACTTATAAAAGTGCAGAGGAAGGTCACCAAATGTCTGTTAGGAGGAGGAACTGGGGACATGTGCTCCCTCCCCTTATGGAAAGGTGGCACCCCTCCGGCTGGGAATGGAGTCCCATCAGGAAGGCTCGAGGGCATCCTCCCCTTCCCCTGGACATATTTTCGGCGAAATTCAGTATGCCCGATTGCATGCCACCACCTCGCTCTCGCTCAACGACATCCTTCGAAGGCGTCCCTCCGAGGAAACGTGTCCACAATGAAAACTACTGGTTTCACTCTGGATTCCCCCTGGTTTCGGAATGACCACTCAAGCATTCCGAGAGCTGCAGACAAAAAGCTGGGTGAGATGGGGAGCAGGTGAGACTATTTTCCCTCTCCGTAATGGAGAACGAACAAAAAATACAATTTCGCTCCTAACCTTTACATATTGTTGGCGGTGAGACCCTTGCATGAACGGCAACCTGGTCATTCTTTTGAAAATGCTGGCATGACACCTACGAATGGCTTTCGTTCCACCACAGTTATCACCACAGTTATCAGGTTTCCACCACAGATATCACGTGGCAATAAAACAGCCATAACACCGACAGAACGCAGCTGAATAAAAAAGGCGCAGTACAGCCCCGGCTGGAACACATGAGGCCAAACACAAGCAGAGTGTTGCCGGTGACAGGGGAGTGGCCACCATTGCGGCTCAGCCTCAGCCCTTGAGGACGGCACTGGCAAGACCGAGGAAGGCGCGCATCCAGATATGTGCAAGGGGTTGAGACCTTCCAGGATGAACAGATCTGATCCGGAAAATCTTCCATCTGGTATCCTCAATCGAGATCCGGAGGACTTTCATACGGAAGAATGCTAAGTTTTCCGATGCCAAGGGATGGGACTGTCGCATTCCAGATGGAGGGCCGCCGCCTCGGTGCGCCTCTGGTCTCGGATGTCTGGCTCGGGCGGTTGGCGGCGCACAGACTGTCTGAGCTGGCGCCAAATACACTCGACTCCCGTCCGCGGCTGCGGCCCGGACGATTTACAACCACTTCCCCTCCCCTCCACTGAAAGGGTCCACTCCACTCGCTGAAACTGTTCAGCCATAGGCGTAGGAATGTGGGAGGCCAGGGGTATGTCCCTCCACTTTTCATGAGCGTTCTTGTGTGCTTCTGAGTCCAACGGCAGATCCGGATGCCGGCTCGTTTGAGCGGGCAATAATGTGTTTTCCCCTTAGACCGATCGGCAAACTTTTCAAAACCTATAATTTTCCTTTCAACACATCTACTTGGATGCATCAATCCTTCAATATTGTTTATTGTGATTAGACCATTGATCTTATGGCAGCAATAGGACTTTAGAAGATTACAAAAGAGGGGCGGCCCGTCCGACAGAGTATTTTTCATTAACGTAGCAACGAACTTTGGCGACAAATTTGTGTCACTCAGGCAATCAATCTTGTGCCCACGAAGGTGAATTGAGATTGTGATGCCTGTTACCAAACGAAACGCTACGATTTTTTAACACTCGTGAACGTCACGATTCACGAGGTCACGAGGTCATGGGGTCACGAGGTCAAGCGTGAGAAATGATGATATTTTATCACGGATTTGTTTCTATAATAATTTTTATTCTCAAAGATGCATAATATGTCACACTTCCTCTCTTCATTATCGATGAGATATCTATCGCCAAAGATACCCTTGTATGACCTCAAAATACTTCCGGAGGCTATAACTCCGAAACCGTTAGTCCGATCAGGCTAAAACTTGTTCAGGGATGTTCCGAGCACACGTCTAACCTGTACACAAATTTGGGGCCAAATACAAATTGAATGCCTGCAAAATTTGAAAATATCTGGTCGATCTGTCGTGGAACACACCAGATGTATGTGAAATTCACGAAAATGCCGAGAAAGACATTTTGGTTTCGATACATTTAAATACGTTCACCGTACACGAACACACTGGAATGTACGCTTATTTATCGTGTCACACAATACAAAAACAATTGCTATCCTAAAATGTACCACACAATCCACTGGGATGCCTAAACACATTGACTGTTTCTCCCCAGCCGTATTAATCGTGCATTTTACCGAAGGCGCCTCGACGACCCCTCCAACTCGAAAGCGGTCCTGTACTGAGCAAAAACTGTGTTCACGTGCTGGAAACCATCATAGCACATCAACTGGCATCTCCAGCATGGGATGAAGGTGAACGCCAGAAAAACCGAACTGATTTTATTTGGTGGGCAACGTAACCTGACTGTCATAACACGTGCCGTTACTGTGGCTGATGAATCAGATAACTGTACTGTACCTTTCAAACACGTGAAAATACCTGGCGTCTGGCTGGACTCTGCTGTGACTGAAAAATTCCTCTTTGGAAAAAGCTTAGGTCATCAGGGCCGGTCGAGGTCACACAGCTAAGTCATTGTCGCCTCGGACGCCTTGGTGCGTGCACTTTGGTGGCTGTTCTCGGGGAGTTCCTGGTTTTTGTTTTTGCCTTCAATTAAGCCTGCAATAATCACAACTCATTCAAGAACACAAGTGGTGCGACAAACACTGGACAATTCGCTATCTCACGGATACATCCATGACGAATAAACCGTTATACAATACCATCCTAAAAGCGCCCAGAATTCAAAACTTGTTCCCAGGAAGTGAGCGAAGTAAGTCGCATCATATCCGCTAGGATTTTCTTCCATGCTTTCGCAATGGTCAAGCAATTCTTACTCTGGTGACCATGATCGCCAATGTCTGATTCTGTGAAGAGAACCATATGACGTAATAATTGCGATCAGTATTGGCAGTAAGATCGCCAGGGTTGAACGCAAAATAACACTTAATAATGTCATGCAAACTTAATTCACGTCAGGCAAACGTCTAGCCAAAATATGTATGTTCTTCTCCCAAATAAGCATTCGTTAAAAGATGTTTTCCTTCCTCAATTCCTTTGACTTTGGCACGTTGCGACTTACACCAGCTGACCATCATGATATAACGTTTTTAGACCTTTGCCAAAGCCCGCAGTCCACAACGTACTCAAGCTGTCAGTCGTCCATTTTGCCGACGACACACAGCTGGCAACCACAGGTAGCCGCAACACACTCGCCGAAATGACGGGGTGACACGGAAATTACGGAAATCGCGGAAAAGACGAAGTGGTGACTTACCAGTTGCCGTTCATGGTGACCCATGAGGGGGGGGGGGGCACATCGTCGTGTATGCTGAGAGGGAGCAGCTGCTGCGCGACGACAGGTCGGAGGCTCTGCTGTCACGCTCGACTGCGACCTGACTGCCATAACCTCATGGTGACCCATGAGGGGGGGGCACATCGTCGTGTATGCTGAGAGGGAGCAGCTGCTGCGCGACGACAGGTCGGAGGCTCTGCTGTCACGCTCGACTGCGTGCTAGACGCGACGTGCAGTGTGTACGTGGCACCTCCAGCATGGGATGAAGGTGAACAAACACGTCACGTTACTGTGGCTGATGAATCAGACAACTGTACTGTACCTTTCAAACACGTGAAAATACCTGGCGTCTGGCTGGACTCCGCTGTGACTTGGGAGGCGCACGTCAGTTCGCCTGTGGTGAAATACCGCAGCACCGCAATGGTTGGCTTGCTTCACGCCAAACACTGTCTGCCTCTCGTCTGGTGGCTACGAGAAGTGAGGCGTGTCATGTCACGCATCAGATACTGCATCCGGGGGTGGGCAGGCAGCATGGCTGTCACTTTATCGAGTTGGTTGAGAGGGCCAAATGATGCTTGTGATGGTCAATGCCACCACGAAAACCATTTGTATCCAATATCCTAATGGTTGAGCCTTACTGGTGTGTGGGGGGGGGGGGAGCAGGATCGATGATTGAAGGAGCCAAATCAATGATCGAGGGGACAAGTGCCCCCTTAGCATATACAAAGTGACACCCATGTACGGCAGTGCAACGCAGAAGCAAGGGGCCTAAGTTAGAAAATCGCCGACTTCGCTGTGTGTGTAATTTCCGGTGGCAGGAGGTTTGACCACATCAGATGTGTCCACATCTGCAGGATGTCTGCCGTTGACGTCTGCGCGCGTCATAACGTGTGCCTCCTGCACAATATACTGCCATCACAAGGGCCCACCTCAGCCTACAGACAGATCGCATGCAGACCCCGCGACGCATCTCGTTTCACCAGACAGACCGGCATGCTACATCTCCCACGCTTCAATACAGCCTCCGAAAAGCGAATATGAGGTGTGTGAAGCGAGCGACACACGTGTCATCTCGAATGACCTGAATATTACCTCGGTTTCTGCGTTCAAGCGGTACATTTTACACAGTACATGTGTCGGTGTGAACCCAATATAGTCACGATGTGTGTGTGAGTTTCCATTGATTAACCTTGTATCATTTATATGTCGCCTGCTTCATATTTCTACCTTGGTGCCATCTGTTCGAAAATAGTCATCATCAACAGCCCATCACATATTTCTAGGTATTTGACTTTGAGGGGATCGGTGACGTTGACCTTTCCGTGTGACACTTGGTTTACATTAAGTCTTGCACATCAACAATGCTGAAGCAAAAAATCTCACTTGTGCTTCAACCGGTTCGAAAACTACGGCGAAAACGAATGACGGACTGTTCTGCTTGACCTGACCTGGAAGGTCAACCAAAAGAGATAGGTAATAATATTTGAAATAACTATAGGAACTCAATGATGTAGTAGCTACATCATGTTTAACGCATCGAACAGAAGTTAGTCAAATCGACCAGAGTATTCAGACCAGACGAGCCCTCGCAATGTGGAGGGTCAAATTGGCTTTAACATTGCGAGCGATAGAGAATTTCCTCCACTAGACATTTGAAATGCAGTCCCTGGCTCGGGTGGTCTTGAGGATGTGCAGCCACACGGAACCCAAACTGAGTGCATCTCACTGAGTTTGCGTCACCCAAATTCTACTGCCTGACTGTGGTGACCCGGCCTGTTTCTGTGAGGAGAAAGGACGAGAGAGTAGGAGGGGATCATACCCGACCACAGCGACCCAGAAAGGACGAGAGTGGAGGACAACATGCCCTCTGACCCACAACTGTTCCGGTTACCCTACACCGTGATACTGAAACCAAACTCAAACAGGGTACAACCCTGAACCAGGGGTGTCACTTTGCATGAGCTAGGGGGGGGGGGCAGCTGGCCCTGATCATTAATTTACCCCCCCTAATCATTGATTTTTCCCCAAGTCAGACCGAAGCTTAGCCATTGAGCTCATGAATGCGCCCTTTTAAAACGCTCGAGTGCACCCTCCCCTCGCTCAACGAGTTTTTCTTCAGCCGATGGCGCCACTCTCCGGAGAAAAAAAGCCATCAAAAACAATAATTTCCTCTTTCTCCAGTCAATTCCACAAACTTTCACCCATGCCCTGAACACGTGAGAAACAAGTTAAGTGACAGCACACAGGCATCATACTTGCATGTGTAGTATGCCCTGTGCATGTGCATGTGTGTGAAAGAACTATTAAAAAGCCATAAAAAAACGGTACAAACAGTTGACCTGCGTATCTCAAATCTAGAATGCAGTCGGCGACGAAGGCTGACGGAAAGCAGCGCTCCGAGATACGCGCTTATGCTTGGTGAGCAACTCGCCAATTAGACAGGTGAGACGGAGAAAAAGCAAACAAACAAGTCAGCTGCCAAATGGCCACAGGTCAGCTGCGAGCCTTTCCGGCAGTCAGAGCCCCGCAGACAGAGTCTTCGGCCGTGCTTTTATTGGCTTTGGTCCCGAGATGTTCCGCAGGGAAGCTGGGTAGCTGGCAAATGTCTGTGGTCCGATGACAGATAATATTGATGATCCACAGAGGCTGGGCAGCTGGGAACTGTCTGTGATCCGATGACAGATAATATTCATGATCCACAGAGGCTGGACAGCTGGGAACTGTCTCTGGTCCGATGGCAGGCAATATTGATGGTCCACAGAGGCTGGGCAGCTGGGAACTGTCTCTGGTCCGATGGCAGGTAATATTGATGATCCACAGAGACTGGGCAGCTGGGAACCATCTCTGGTCCGATGGCAGGTAACATTGATGATCCACGTAGGCTGGGCAGCTGGGAACTGTCGAACCGTGGTTCCAAGGCAGATCTATGGTTGAGATGCTGGGCAGCTGGCAAATGTCGGCTGTGGTTATATAGCAACTCCATTCCTCATGTTCTGTGCAGGAGCTGGGCAGCTGGGGAAATGTCGATTGTGGTTTCAGGTGAACTGTAGGGCGTATTATGTTGCATTCCACAGATATTCCACACATTGTGGATTTATAATTGCGTCGGTGCATCAAATTCGTTTAAGAATAATTGAGACTCAGTCGAGGTATTCACGATCTTGCCTGAGCTGATGTTTTAAAAGTAGGTTATCTGGTGAAAGCATATCAACAATTAAAATGCTTTGGACGCACTTCAGTCATTCATGTAAAACACGTATTGCAGCGAACATAATTACCCTCATTTCTGAATGTGGTTGACCTCAGGTCTCAGCAAGAGATAATATATTTGAAAACTTTCAATTGCCTCTCACTCATTCTTCACGAGCTGAGCAACTAAGCGCACGGTTGGTCCATGCTAGGTCGGCTAAGTTCGGTGCAACCGAAAGCAACCCGACACGAAAGCAACCCGACACGCATATGAGCTCCAATGTCGCGCGGCAGGGAGAGGGTAGTCCAGGGTTAGGGTGCCCGTCTTCTTACCGAAAGGCTGTGAGTTCGAGTTCCACCTGTCGCTACTCTGCCTGCGACCAAACGGAGTGAGAGGTTAACCTATATGACCAAAAACAGTCGACGTGTCGTAAAGACAAAAACCACCAATAACCACCAATAACCACCAATAACCATCAATGACCACCAATAACTATCAATCAGCACCAATATCCACCAATAACTACCAATAACGACCAATATCCGTCAATAGCTACCACCACCAAGTATCGTGCAGCTTTTCTCGACGGCCGACTTTCACGAACCCGCCTATCTCGCAGAGTTCTGAGGACCCCTGGGAATCCGTGAGGTGAGCTCCTACCCCACTGGTCAGCCTCTGTCCAGTGCGGTGCCACGCGGTGCCGGAGGTATATAGTTGTGCGTGGGTGCCACCGCGCGCTTTGTCTGGCCGAAGGTATATAGTTGTGGGAGAGTGCCACTGCGCTTTGTCTGACCGGAGGTATGTAGTTTTGCGCGAGTGCCACTGCGCTTTGTCTGGCCGGAGGTATGTAGTTGCGCGCGAGTGCCACTGCGCTTTGTCTGGCCGGAGGTATGTAGTTGCGCGCGAGTGCCACTGCGCTTTGTACGGCCGGAGGCGTTGGCACCGCGCGGACACGGGGCCTTGGGCTCGCTGCCTCCTCTATTGTTGTACCAGCTGGATGTGTACCAGTGCCCGGCACCGAGCTCGGCCGGAGCGATTGTGAGCGCCTAAGTTCGTACTCAGCCTTCGAAAAGTCACTTAGCGCTGACGTGCACATGCGACTCCGATGTGCTTAAATTAATACCGTGACAAGGTAGAATATTATCGGTGCCAAAGCACCTCAAATTAGTATGTAATCAGCAGCTGCGACACTGATTAGTGACATCTGATCAGCAGCTGCGGCACCGATTAGTGACATCTGATTAGCAGCTGCGGCATTGATTAGTGACATCCGATCAGCAGCTGCGGCACTGATCAGTGACATCTAATCAGCAGCTGCATCACTGATTAGTGACATCTAATCAGCAGCTGTGGCACTGATTAGTGACATCTAATCAGCAGCTGCGACACTGATTAGTGACATCTAATCAGCAGCTGTGGCACTGATTAGTGACATCTAATCAGCAGCTGCGGCACTGATTAGTGACATCTAATCAGCAGCTGCAGCACTGATTAGTGACATCTAATCGGCAGCTGTGGCACTGATTAGTGACATCTAATCAGCAGCTGCGACACTGATTAGTGACATCTAATCAGCAGCTGTGGCACTGATTAGTGACATCTAATCAGCAGCTGCGGCACTGATTAGTGACACCTAATCAGCAGCTGCGGCGATTAGTGACATCTAATCAGCAGCTGCGGCACTGATTAGTGACATCTGATCAGCAGCTGCGGCACTGATTAGTGACATCTAATCAGCAGCTGCGGCACTGATTAGTGACATCTGATCAGCAGCTGCGGCACTGATTAGTGACATCTGATCAGCAGCTGCGGCACTGATTAGTGACATCTAATCAGCAGCTGCGGCACTGATTAGTGACATCTGATCAGCAGCTGCGGCACTGATTAGTGACATCTGATCTGGGGCGACGACAGCGTTATCATGCTTCCACACCTGACGACTCAATTTCTCGTCTTTGACCCGGGGATTTACATGCGCCTGACCCTTCAACAATTCTGAGAATTGATGTAGTTCTTTGAAATGCTTGTTGATGTAGTTCGCAGAGATGCTCTCCTCCCTTTCCCGTGTTTTTTTTGTTGTTGTAAATCTTTGTGACCCTACACCTTAAATTAAAGTGTAACGTCTAACGCTTAGCAGTGACAAAGTGCCAACCGCTAGAAATGGATTACGTTCATGAAAAGCTGCCTTGAACCGGCTTATGTGGCATCCGGTATTGGGCAAGAAAGAGCGGAAAGGAGGGAGACGCCGGCAAGCCAGGAAAGTGGCGCAGAGGGGGCGGGACATACAGAAAGATATACATGGCACATGATATAACATTTGGAAGGTGGCCAGCATCACAGTCTCCGGACAGGCTCGCTGACCATCCGCGACCTGAAAACGAAGCAGAGGTCCGGCGTCCATGGCGAGCCGTGGGCGTCCGTGTTCAACCTTGGATGTGTAGGTGTATGCTGTAGTTAGAGCTTGAAAACAACCCGAAGGGAGAAAAGCGAAGGAGAGGCTCTCATGGAAAGAGGCTCTTTCCATGTGGCCGCCAGCAGGTGGGCTGGTATTGCTCTGCAAGCCTATCCCATCCTATCCCACCCTGACCCTCCTTTCGGTACTCGGTGACACTGAATGCTTGGCACTTAGTACTTGATACTTGGACTCCTTTCGGTTCTCGGACAGCGATGAATACATAGTGCCTGGCGTTCAGCGGACCGAAGACGCTTCAGATTGTGCCCAGACAGTTCATCCCAGCGCTGCGTGTCCATTCTAGAATCCATCCACCGTAACATGACAAATCAAAGCAAATCAAAACAAACGTGACAAATTAGTGGTGTGTGTCCGGGTGGTTGAATGACCCGACCCGACCCGACGCGACCCGAACCGACCTGACCCGACCCGACCTGACTCGACCTGAACCGACCTGACCCAACCTGACCCGAACTGACCTGACCCGACCGACCCGACCTGATCAGACCCGACCCGACACGACCCGCCCACGGACGGGAGCGATGTTGGAGTCGCGGGTTCGGATCCACTGGTCTGCGAGACTTCTCTGTAGATGCGCACGACCGCCGTAGCCGGGGGTGTTACTCTTTCCCCAAGAGCAATGCCATGCGCAATACAGCTGGTAACCCACACCATGATGGCTCCCTCAATGTAACAGTTAAACAAATATATCCAGGCCTGCTGGAGACACAACTCACGCTTGCACAACATCAAACCCAGCCTCTCCAAATGGCCCTCGGCACACCAACACACGATTGGAATACGTGGGTCTCGCGCGTTTACGGCTGGTCACACAAATCTAGCACAAACATATTTCCTTGGATGACGATTCCTCCTTGAAGTACATTTTACTTACTTGTCCAGCATATACTTCACACCGTCCCTCCCTTCTCCAGTACGTTTCTAAAACTCGCAAACCAATGTCGTTACGGGCTCTTCTCGGGGATGAGCACCCGATTCTCCTCGAGCTACTTTCACTTCTTGCACAGCACCAAACTGAACCGAGTAGTCGGATTTGACTTGCTTTCATTTCAATTGATGTAATGTGAAGCTATAAGTCACATGTTACTTTTCTTGCTGGTATTGCACTGCCGGGCAGTGCAATACCAGCCCTCCCGCTGGCAGCCACATGGGCCGCCTATTCTCGGAGTGAGATCACGCGCCTGGCGGTAGAGCATCAGACGCGCTGCTGGCCGCACTTCTGATGATCAAACCAGCACGGCGCAGGTCACGTCCTCTTATCTGCACGTCCCTGACATTTTTCACAGAAGTTGACGACGCTGTTCACTTGAACTTGAACATCATATAACATCATAGAACGCTGTTTTTACATCTGGCACACATCGACAGTAAATAACAACTCGATGCATGTGTGCTTCTTGGTGGCTCTCGATTCTTTTGACTCTTGGCGCAGTGGCTCTTTGCATGCTTCTGGCGGTATACAATAATTATCAATTGTAAATGAAAATTCACAGTTAAGGGAAATATATTACTTCATCCTTGTCTTATATTTTTTCTCATTTTCCTACATCGATAGTGCGCCAGTCATAATAACTCTAGATGATAAATAATGTAAATTTCAGGTAAATCAAGAGACATACATGTCTTTGGCTCTTCATCCTTCGCTGCTAATGCTGTACTCTCTTCCTATCCTTCATTATTGCGAAGCAACTTCGATCTTTTTTTCGCACAGTTAATGGATGATTATGTCTAGAACACTGGCTTCTGATATAAGAACAAATAATACCCGGAACCTTTTCATTCTTGTGGAGACAGTGATTCGATGAGGAATTTGATGATGATTCATTCATTGGCTAATGTAGCTTCCGCCTTTCCATCAAACGAACATGCGGCCAGGGCAATTGATTTAACTCTCGTTAGGACGAATTATCTCTCCATCATCAGCCAGATTCACGTGTATGTTATGTTTCGCCAATGCCCACCGACCCAGTGGACCAAGTGCGCATGGAACAAAAAACACCGGAAACAGTCTCGAAGTGGTGCCTACTGTGGATGAGGGGCGCATAATTCGTCAGAGTGGTGATATGTACGTACAAATGGCGCCCTGGTGTAGTCAAGGCTGTTTCAACGGGGTAAAAACGGCTGCCGGCAGTTTTTGGTATCCCTGAAACAGGTGAAATTTCAACGGAAGTTCCCGTTCATGAACAAAACCTGACAAAAAGTTGGAAATGTCTTCCAAAGTGTTGCTGCAAGTATAGAGAGTGTCCATGCTCCTAGAACTGGGCTACAATGCAGCTGGATTGCGGCAGTGTGAGTGACCAGCTTCAGGTGCGTTCTGATGGTGAGCTTCCTTCAGGTGCGTTCTGATGGTGAGCTTCCTTCAGGTGCGTTCTGATGGTGAGCTTCCTTCAGGTGCGTTCTGATGGTGAGCTTCCTTCAGGTGCGTTCTGATGGTGAGCTTCCTTCAGGTGCGTTCTGATGGTGAGCTTCCTTCAGGTGCGTTCTGATGGTGAGCTTCCTTCAGGTGCGTTCTGATGGTGAGCTTCCTTCAGTGTTCTATGGTGAGCTTCCTTCGGTGCGTTCTGATGGTGAGCTTCCTTCAGGTGCGTTCGATGGTGAGCTTCCTTCAGGTGCGTTCTGATGGTGAGCTTCCTTCAGGTGCGTTCTGATGGTGAGCTTCCTTCAGGTGCGTTCTGATGGTGAGCTTCCTTCAGGTGCGTTCTGATGGTGGCTTCCTTCAGGTGCGTTCGATGGTAGCTTCCCAGGTGCGTTCTGATGGTGAGCTTCCTTCAGGTGCGTTCTATGGTGAGCTTCCTTCAGGTGCGTTCTGATGGTGAGCTTCCTTCAGGTGCGTTCTGATGGTGAGCTTCCTTCAGGTGCGTTCTGATGGTGAGCTTCCTTCAGGTGCGTTCTGATGGTGAGCTTCCTTCAGGTGCGTTCTGATGGTGAGCTTCCTTCAGGTGCGTTCTGATGGTGAGCTTCCTTCAGGTGCGTTCTGATGGTGAGCTTCCTTCAGGTGCGTTCTGATGGTGAGCTTCCTTTCTTGAAGAGTGGGGATCACCATCGTACTAATGACGCGCACCCGGGGAGCCTGGGAGGACGCGCAGGGACGAGTTATTCTCGACCACAGCCGTAATGCTCGCATGCGTCCGTATCGTGAAGGTCGTTTTGCCCTCAACGCGTCATTAGCACATCATATTGAGCACGTCGTAACACGCTGTCCACTTACCGTGTTCTCTCCCATGTTTTCCTTGGAAGCTGGTCGGAGTCGGAGAGCAGGCTGGCTGGCACCACAGTATCACCCAGCGATGGCTTAATATGCTTATCCTTCTCGATTAGCAGCTAGTTAGATAGCTTCTTATCAGCCACCCTCTCCACTCAGGTGCGCAGCAAGCTTTATCTCCGATGAAGGGAGAACATTTTTTGAAACTATGAACAATATGCGAAGTTTTTGGTCATTTCCATGCAAGAATAAATGCGCAACAGGTCCCAAGTTATAATTGATTTCACAGAAAAGCTAAATTATCCATAATTGTCTAAATTATCCATAATTGTCCAGGCCTCGATTTCGCAACCAATTACACCTTGAACTTTTTTTGTTGTTGTTGAAGAATCCTACCGACCCGCTGACTTCTAAACTGGATTTCTGGATCCCCTAGCCTTGCTTCAACGAATCTTCCTTCGAGCCGGGCTCGGTGATATTGTTTGTGTTGAATTGTCCCGTGCCATTTTATGGAAGAGAGGGTGGGGAGGGGGGGGGGGGCAGTTCTCGTTTTCCTAAAAGCATTGCGTCTTTTCCAAACCTGACAGGGACATGGGCGCAGTGTGCCCCAAACCTTACAGGGACATGGGCGCAGTGTGCCCCAAACCTGACAATGGGCGCAGTGTGCCCCAAACCTGACAGGGACATGGGCGCAGTGTGCCCTAAACCTGACAGGGACATGGGCGCAGTGTGCCCCTTTAGCCGTGCCGCTGCTTCCATTTGCATCATTACCGCTGGGAACCGCGCCATTTGCATCACTACCGTTGGGAACCGCACCATTTGCATCACTACCGTTGGGAACCGCGCCATTTGCATCACTACCGTTGGGAACCGCACCATTTGCATCACTACCGTTGGGAACCGCACCATTTGCATCACTACCGTTGGGAACCGCGCCATTTGCATCACTACCGTTGGGAACCACACCATTTGCATCACTACCGTTGGGAACCGCGCCATTTTGACCACATCGCTAATCTGTTCCCCTCAAAGTCCTGCAGCTTATATTTTGTTTAATATACGTAGAAGTTAAACATAGTGACGAATAGTCCACCCCCAGAGCAGTGCCCGTAGATGATCTTTTGACCTTCCATGAGAACGAATGACACAGCATGGCTTTGTTCCAGGGAGGACTGTGGATTCGGTCGGGGGAGGACTATTGATCTGGTCAAGGGAAGACTGTGGTCCTGGTCGATGAAGGACTGTGGATCTGGTCGAGGGAGAACTGTGGATCTTGTCCAAGGATACTGTGGATTTGGTCAAGGGAAGAATGTGGATCTGGTGGAGGGAAACTGTGGAATTTGTCCAAGGAGGACGGTGGATTTGATTCAGGGAAGACTGTGAATCTAGTTGAGGGAGGACTATGGATCTGGTCAATGGAAGATTGTGTAACTGGTCCAAGGAGGACTGTGAATTAAATTTGATTTGGTCCAGAGAAGGTCGTGGATCTGGTCGAGGGAGAAGTATGGATCTGGTCAAGGAAAGACTGTGGAGCTGGTCCAATGAGGACTGTGAATTTGGTTCAGGGAAGACTGTGGATTTGGTCCAGGGAGGACTGTGTATCCAGTGGAGGGAAGACTGTGGAATTAGTTCAAGGGGGACTGTGGATTATGTACGGGAGGACTGTGGATCTGGTCGAGGGAGGGCTTTGGATCTGGTCGAGGGAAGACTGTATCTGGTCGAGAGAAGATAATTGTGGATCTGGTCCAAGGAGGACTGTGTATCTGGTTCAAGGAGGACTGTGGATCTGGTCCAAGGAGGACTGTGGATCTGGTCGATTGAAGATTGTGGAACTGGTCCAAGGATGACTGTGGAACTGGTCCAAGGAGGACTGTGGATTTGGTTTGGGGAAGACTGTGGATTTGGTCGAGGGAGGACTGTGGATATGGTCGAGGGAGGACTGTGCATCTGGCCGAGGGAGGACTGTGGATCTGGCCGAGGGAAGACTGTGGACTCGGGTGTGATGTGGTCGTGACGATACCTCAGGGAAATACATGAATTAGGTCCGGGGAGAGCCATGGCTTTCGTCGAGAGGGGACTGTGAATTTGATCCAGATCTGATGAAGGCTCCTGATTTGGCTCAGACAGGGTCGGTAATTAGATGGAGGCAAGGGACGAGGGCTGAGGTCATTATATCGAGCTGTTGATTTTATTCAAGGAATAGTGTAGATTTTATCTGTGGAGGATTCAACGCAAACGTGATTTGATCCTTTCTGTCTGAGAGGATAACTTTATATTTATTACTGGACCATGGATGAGCACATACTAATTTTTCAAGTAGCTTTTGCGGACTTTGAAAATGAAAGATTGAAAAATGAAAGTGAAAAATGAAAATGAAGTTGAAATATTGGTTAAAGAAGTTAAAATGAAGAAAAACAATACGGTTGGTAATAATAAGGTGACGAAAACAAACATAGGAACGTGAGATGCAGCCCAGTATTGTGCCATGACTGCGTATTCTACTCTCACTGGAATACAAACCGTGATTTAGGAAACAAATAATGCTGATCTTTTCATAAAAACCGACAGTTTGCATCACTTCATTGTAAAACATTATCACTAAACCATACTGAAAACGGAAATGACAATTTTGGACAGTAAGAGGTTCAGGATAAGAGCATCCAAGACAAGGGTATTTTGTCAACCCTGGACCCTGATGTCCCAGCTGCCGCTCCAGATCAGCGAAGTCCCTCTATGGAAATGGTATCCCATAAATGAGTGCCCCCCCCGATCAAATTTATAGATCCGTCAATGGCCTTGCTATGCCTAAGGTTGTTCTGTGAGCAACTGGATTTTCTGGAACTGTTAAGGCCAAGCTTTGTTGATGAAAACAAATTTTGCGGAATTACTTTCATCGTCTAATTATTTCATCAACCCACATTTTCATTTTACCTCAATGCCGTATGCTGACGAAAACCCGTGTATTACCTTGACGTGGTGATATACTCGTATACGTTGACGATGTTAGTAATGAATACAGTACTATATAAAATCATTTCGTCGATATTTGTGTGCGTGGTTTTCTGATTTCATCTTCCGTTATTCAAATCGCATAAATGATTGTCCGGAGGAAAATGTTTATCTTCCAATTTCGGAAGCGTTGTTACACCCATGAATCGCCAGAGAAGGATGACTACTCCGATCTCCCAACCCCCACCCTCGTCATACACTAAGCCTCCGATGAAGGCACAGTCACGGTCATGTCGCAGTCAGGAAAGCCAACACTCCATCGCTTTCTCCCTCCCTTTCTTCTTGGAGGAAGCTTGCACGCACGGAAGGTTATCACAAGGTCACTGGCATCGCCTGCGAGCACGCATCCGGCCACCATAATTGGAGCGAGTCTCCAGTTGGCGTGACGGACGCTGATGACCCACTGCAGTGGACGGCGGACGAGAAGTGCGCCAGCCATTTACCCATAGTGTGGCAGCAATTTGGGGTCCAGTGTCCGCAAAATCAATATCAGTGTCAGAACATGGTCAGCAAAATTTCCATCCATTTATTTCACGCCTACAGCTTAGCTATCAAGCTTTTCCGAATGATAGGACAGGGATGCAATCAGTGGCGTCGCCACGAAATTCTTCCAGGGGGGGACAAGGTCGGAAGGGGCCTCCTGTTCCCCGAAAGGGGGCCTCCATTGTGTTAGGGTCTCATATTGTTTTCAGGCTCTTACTATGGTTCGAGAATGGGGAACATGATTTGATATTGGTGTTTTGTTTGTTCTTGGTATGGTGCATCATTTACTCAAAACGCAATAGCACTAATAATTTTCGCTGAAAACTGGGTCATACCAGGGTATAAATAAGTAATATTTGGATAAATACATAAGTGCCAAAACAAACCAACGTCTCAATGCTTTCTCGAATCTTCCCGCTGGCCTCTAGATTGCAGCGAGCTGGCGTGGCTGATGCTAAGCATATCTTACAGATATCTGCCATTGATCAACCCACTTTTAAGTCCTCCAAGTCTAACTGAATATAGCTAGATTCATCACTACTGTTATTTATTCCCACCAGCTTGATGTCATAAGCAAAGCTTGAACGATCATTTCTCAGTCATAGGACGACAATTTCGCAAAGGTGACAACGAGAAGTGGATTGCATTGGTTTTCTGAGCGCCATCTTAGGAATTTGTTTATTTTTATAACATTTGGTGCTGGCTGCAAGGCAACTGTCACACGAGCTAAAATATATCCTCAGCGAATAGATTCACGGCAAGAATAAGCATTGAACAGCAATGCATAAATGACAATGCAACAATGCAACAATGTCAGTGCATACATAATCCAAACCTTCAAATTCCACGCCGTTACGCCCATCGTTTTTGCTGTGCTGCACCGTTTTGTAAATGACTGTGAAGGTATGGAAGCTGGGAAGCTCTAATCATGCAGGCTGTAATAACAGAAAAGAAGTTTGTTGGAAGAAAATGCATTTAAAAACATCATTCATCCCATTTTACATGGGGCATGGATGTTGTATTGTATGCTTGTGAGGGGTAATTTGTCCCCTCAATGTTGGTTTTGCCCAATGGGCGTGTGTTTCGGAAAATTATTGAGGGACCAGTGGAGTACCTATATTTGCATCAAGCAGGAGGGGGCAAACGGATTTGCAGGGCAGGGGAAGGCACCTACGCCCATTAAAAAGTCCTTGGATTTCGACCGCTAATTTGTCAAAGGGGCCATTTCGAAATAATATAATTAGTTATCAACTAAATTGTCCTGTGGAGGGGCCTAATCTACCACTATGGTTTCTGATTGGTCGGATTTCAACCCTAACTCCACCACCCAGTTCTAAGGTTTTCTTTTGGTACCTTCATAAGTTACCTCACACTACTGAAATTCTACCTATACCACAAAACCGGATCGGTACCCCAAAAATTCAAGCTAGAGCCCTCCAAAAAAGAAGATTCCAACAACTAAATGTCCGGATCAGGAAAATGGCTCTGGAGAACCGAACATTTTTTTCCAGATGCCTTCAAAATTGCGTATGGCACCGAAAAGCATGCCGGATCTCGAAAAATCGAGGTGGGATGCAAAAACATGGCGCCAGAGGCTCGAAAAGTCAGGCCGGGATTCGGACATAAAAACCCAGAAAAGATCCACAAAAAATCGCGTCGAGCACAGAAAGCTGGCGTTGGGTCTCCGGAACCGCGCGCCTGGGCGCGATAAGTCGCGCTGGGACACAGAAAAATCACACCGAAGCCCCAAAATCGTACTGGGGCCCCACAAATGTGCATCAGAAGCCCCAAATATACACAGCCGGAACCTAAGAGTACAACGGTGCCCGAAAATACAACTAACCTTCCAAAGCGCACCGAGTCTCCCACAAAAGCGATAGGGCCTTAAAACATGCGTTGCAGCCCTAAATAAACATGCCGGGAGCTAAATAAAAAAATACACTGCAAGCTCGCAAGGCGCACAGGGGCCATGAGAACGCATAAGGGCCTGAAAAAGAGGCTGGGCCACAAAAGACAACATGGTTCCAAAACGTACAAAACGACCGGGAGCTAAATAAACACATCAGGATCTTCGAAAACGCCCTGCCACGTAAAACATACTCGGTGCACAAAAAAGCAACAAAGCCCTAAAACGAGCAGTGTTTCGAAGATGTATTAGGCCCACAACTTCAATTTAAAATGTATTACCCACCACTTTAAACTACAAAATTTCACAATTTCAGGCATTCCAGTTCATAGCACCCAGTCGCCACGACGGCAACGTCAGTGCACGTGCACACCCATCTTTCGTATTCGGTGCATTCGCCACACTTCGTGCGATGCTACGGCCTCTGCGAGGCCTTCTGCGTTTTGCTAATTGCTGCCACATGATACACTTGCGCCATATTTGACGTCATGGAATGCTTCGTATGGGCGTTCGCTGCGAAAAGTCGATTGATTAAATTCGATCATTAGTTTCCTACTTCCCACATTTTCTGGTAGTTATGAAATGCGGTTTCCGCTGAGGTTTGATGCACTTCATATCTTTGCTGCTATCCTCCCAGATTGGCTACCGAACCGAGGCCCTGCCTCAGCATTCTTTTTTGGACCCATTGCGTCTTTCTTGCTCTATGATTGTGTATTATGGCTCCAATCCATTTTTGTTAGGGGCCTAAAACATTTTCGAACCCCCTGCTCGTTTTAGGGTTTGTTGCATTTTTGCGCACCGATATTTTTTTGACGTGTCAGGGCGTTTTCGAAGACCCCGATGTGTTTATTTAGCGCCCGGTCTTTTTGTTTGTTTTGGAACCATGTTGCCTTTTGCGGCCTCAACCACTTTTTCAGGCCCTTGTGCGTTATCATGACCCCTGTGTGCCTTGAGAGCTTCCGGTGTATTTTTTAGACCTCCCGGTATGTATATTTATGGCTGCAACGCATGTGTTAAGGCCCTGTCGCTTTTTGTGAGACTCTGTGCGCTTTGGAGGGCCAGTTGTATTTTCGGCCCCCGTTGTGCTCTTAGGGTCCCGATGTGTCTATTTTGGGCTTCTGACGCACAGTTGTGGGGCCCCAGTACAATTTTGGGGCTTCGGTACGATGTTTCTAGGTCCCAGAGAGGCTTATCGCGCCCAGGCGCGTGGTTCCGGAGACCCAACCCCAGTTTTCTGGGCTCAATACGATTTTTGTGAAGCCTTTCTGATTTTTTAAAAGTCCGAATCCCGGCCTGATTTCTCGAGCCCTTGGCGCCATGTTTTTGTATCCCACCTCGATTGTTCGAGATCCGGTTTGTTTTTCGGTGCCGTACGCAATTTGTGAAGGCATCTGATAATATGTTCGGTGCTCCAGAGCCATTTTTTTAACCTGGGCATTTAGTTGTTGGAATCCCTCCTTATTTTGGAGGGCTCCAGCTTGATTTTTTTCGGATACCGATCCGGTGTTTGTGGTTACACTGTGCTTACGTGTGGCCCTAGACGCCAATTTTTGAGAGCCTCGACGGGACTACCGATGGGAATTGTGGGTCCCGAGCGCGATATTTGAGGTGCCTGGTTCGAGTTTGTGGGACGCGTTGTATTTAGCTGTGGCCCCAACGAGATTTTGGCGGTTCCTGTTGCAATTTTTCGGGCCTCGGAGCGAGTTTTCCGGGGCTCGCCGTATTTATTTGGAGACCCATACGCGAATTCTGGTGGACCGACGCGAATTTTGGTGGTCCCAGCGCGATTTTTGAGGCCCCGGCACGATTCTTGGGAGCTTATCCCTCTCAGGATGGAGGGGGCATTTGCCCCTTTGATATAGCACTGCGGCCACTGAAGGAGTTTTTTTTTGTCCCAGAGTGACATTCCGATTAAGGATTGATTTTTGGGGAAGCTTCAACTTTTGGGGCCCCGGTGCGACCTTCTGGGCCTCCAGTGTGATTTTCAAGGGCTGCGACGCGACTTTTTTGAGTCCAATGTGATCTTTTGGGCCCCGACGTCATTTTCTTGGATCCCTAGCGCGAGCTATAGCGGCCTCGACACTTTTTGGGGGTCCAATGCGCTTTGGGGGCTTTTGGCGTCATTGTTGGGCCCCCAAAGTGATTATCCATGTCCGGATTGTTTTTCGTTGCTCCGGCTTCAATTGTTTTGGTCCCAATCAGACTGTTGGGGCACGGTACGACCTGTCGTGCCCCTGGCATGATTGTCGTGGTCCGGGCGTGAATTTTTGGTACCCCAGGCTCAGCATAATTTGCGGGGGCCCCGCCGGATCTTTTGGGGCCCATATCGTGATTTTAAAGTACCCAGACACGACTCCTACTATTTCTTAATGGTTTCTTCTTGCAAATTATAGGCCTCCTGTCGCGTCTTAAGGGTCTCGTCTCATTTCCTAGAGCCTTTTTACTGGTTTTCGACGTCTCCCTGTGTGTCCTACCCTCCTCCATATTCAATGGTCCTCCTCTCCCGTCTTGGAGGGCTTCCTCTTGCATTCTGGGGACCCTTTAACAAGGCATGGGGCTTCCTCTCATCTTCGAGGGGCATTCTCTGCCAAATTAGGGACCTCCTGCCACGCCTCGTGGGCCTCCTCCTTTATCATGGCAAAGCCTTACCCGTTTTGAGGGATCTTCAATTTTGGAAACCTCACCTCTTCCATACCTGCTACCACTCCCATCTTAAGGGCCTCCTCTCATTTCCTGGGAACTCTTTCCGGTTTTCGGGGTCTCATTTGGTCCTGGAGACCTACTCCTTCTTGAGGGACTCCTCTCGAGTCCGGCAGATGCCTCATTTCTCTTCTAGAGGCCTTCTTTTTCAAATTAGGGGCCTCCTCTCACGTCTTGGGGCCTCCTGCTCTGCGTGTGGATTCGATCTTTACCCATCTTAGGGGTGGTCTCTTATCTCCTGGTGGACTCCTCTTCTCTCCCAGGCGCCTCCTCTGCCAAATTACTGGCAACCTTTCCTATCTTAGTGGCCTTGTTATTTCCCGGGGACCTTCTTAGCCGTCTTCGAGCCTTCTTTTCCGCCTGGGAGCCATTTCTCTGATCCAATGGCCTTTCTCTCCTATTTTAGGGGCCTCCTCGTTCATCATGGGGTCTCATTTCCAATCTTGTGTCGTTCTCTTCCCAATTAGGTGCCTCTTGCCACGTCTCTGGATCGTCCTTTTCTATCTCGGTGGAACCTCACCTGTTTGGGGCCTGCTTTTGCGTCTCCGAAACCTCATCCCATATCCACTGGCTTCCTTTTCCGTCTAAGGGCCTCCTCTCATTTTCTTGTGGCCTCCTTTCCGGTGTTGGGGCCTCCTTTGCAATCCTGGTTTCCTCCGTGCCATTTTGACACTCTCTTGATTTCTGGGGACTCTTACCCTCTCCTAGGTGACTCCTTTTTTAAATTAGGGGCCTCCTCTCACGTCATGGGGGCCTCCTTATCTGTGTTTGGAGCCTCATTATCCTTTTAGCAGGGTGCTTTTGCGTCCTAGTCCTAGATTTTCTCTTCTAGGGTCCTCCTCTTCCAAAATATGGGCCTCATCTGGCTGGTCTCGGTGGCCTTCTCTCATTCCTGCGGAGACCTTCTTACCCGTCTTGGGGCCCCTATTGCGTCCGGAGAAATCTCCCCTATCATGTCTTAATTTTATATTGCAGGGGCATCCTCTTCCGTCTTGGGGGCCTCGTTTTCCAAATTAAGACTATCCTGCCACCCATCGGAAGCCTTTTCGTCTAACCTGGGTGGCTTCTTGCCCGTATCGGTGGCATCCTTTCCGTCCTGAGGGCCTCCTTTTCGTACTGGGGGCTCCTTTTCGTCCTGGGGCCTCCTTTTCATCCTGGGGGCTACCTCCCAATCTCTGTTCTACGTCTTAGGGGCCTCCTTTTCGTCCTTAGGTGCATCCTTTTCGTTCTGGGGGCCTCTTTTTCGTCCTGGGGCCTCCTTTTAGTCCTGCGGGCCTCCTCCCAATCTCTGTTCTACGTCTTGGGTGCTTCCTTTGCGTCCTGGGGGCATCCTTTTCGTCCTGGGGGCCTCCTTTTCGTCATGGGGGCCACCTCCCAATCTCTGTTCTACGTCTTAGGGGCCTCCTTTTCGTCCTGGGGGCCTCCTCCCAATCTCTGTTCTACGTCTTGGGTGCTTCCTTTTCGTCCTGGGGGCCTCCTTTTCGTCCTGGGGGCCTCCTTTTCGTCCTGGGGGCCACCTCACAATCTCTGTTCTACGTCTTGGGGCCTCCTTTTCGTCCTGGGGACCTCATCCCAATCCCTGTTCTACGTCTTGGGAGCATCCTTTTCGTCCTTGGGTGCATCCTTTTTGTCCTGGGGGCCTCCTTTCGTCCTGGGGGCATCCTTTTCGTCCTGGGTGCCCCCTTTTCGTCCTGGGGGCCTCCTCCAAATCTCTGTTCTGCGTCTTGGGGCTTCCTTTTCGTCCTGGGGACCTCCTTTTCGTCCCGGGGGCCCCCTTTTCGTCCTGGGGGCCTCCTCCCAATCTCTGTTCTACGTCTTGGGGCCTCCTTTTCGTCCTGGGGGCCTCCTCCCAATCTTTGTTCTACGTCTTGGGGCCTCTTTTGCGTCCTGGGGGCATCCTTTTCGTCCTGGGGGCTTCCTTTTTGTCCTGGGGCCCACCTCCCAATCTCTGTTCTACGTCTTGGGGCCTCCTTTTCGTCCTGGGGGCCTCCTCCCAATCTCTGTTCTACGTCTTGGGGGCCTCCTTTTCGTCCTTGGGTGCATCCTTTTCGTTCTGGGGGCCTCCTTTTCGTCCTGGGGGCCTCTTTTTAGTCCTGGGGGCCTCCTCCCAATCTCTGTTCTACGTCTTGGGGGCCTCCTTTGCGTCATGGGGGCATCCTTTTCGTCCTGGGGGCCTCCTTTTAGTCCTGGGGGCCTCCTTTTCGTCCTGGGGACCTCCTTTTCGTCTTGGGGGCTTCCTTTTCGTCACGAGGGCCACCTCCCAAACTCTGTTCTACGTCTTAGGGGCCTCCTTTTCGTCTTGGGGGCCTCCTTTTCGTTCTGGGTGCCTCCTTTTCGTCCTGGGGCCTCCTTTTCGTCCTGGGGACCTCATCCCAATCTCTGTTCTACCTCTTGGGGGCCTCCTTTTTGTCCTTGGGTGCATCCCTTTCGTTCTGGGGGCCTCCTTTTCGTCCTGGGGGCCTCCTTTTAGTCATGGGGGCCTCCTCCCAATCTCTGTTCTACGTCTTGGGGGCCTCCTTTGCGTCCTGGGGGCATCCTTTTCGTCCTGGGGGCCTCCTTTTCGTCCTGGGGCCCACCTCCCAATCTCTGTTCTACGTCTTAGGGGCCTCCTTTTCGTCCTGGGGGCCTCCTTTTCGTCCTGGGG
This sequence comes from Ashinkailepas kermadecensis, assembly GCA_034440615.1. Lineage (NCBI taxonomy): Eukaryota > Metazoa > Arthropoda > Thecostraca > Neolepadidae > Ashinkailepas > Ashinkailepas kermadecensis. The sequence continues at coordinate 300,499 of JAOTOM010004611.1, read as the reverse complement.
ACCTCATCCCAATCTCTGTTCTACGTCTTGGGGGCCTCCTTTTTGTCCTTGGGTGCATTCCTCTTCGTCCTGGGGGTCCTCCTTTTCGTCCTGGGGGCCTCCTCCCAACCTCTGTTCTACGTATTGGGGCCTCCTTTTCGTCCTGGGGCATCCTTTTCGTCCTGGGGGCCTCCTTTTCTTCCTGGGGGCCTCCTCCTAATCTCTGTTCTACGTCTTGGGGCCTCCTTTTCGTCATGGGGGCCTCCTTTTCGTCATAGGGGCCTCCTTTTCGTCATGGGGCCTCCTTTTCGTCATAGGGGCCTCCTTTTGTCATGGGGCCTCGTTTTCGTCCTGGGGGCCTCCTTCCAATCTCTGTTCTACGTCTTAGGGGCCTCCTTTTCGTCCTGGGGACCTCATCCCAATCTCTGTTCTACGTCTTGGGGGCCTCCTTTTTGTCCTTGGGTGCATTCCTTTCGTCCTGGGGGCCTCCTTTTCGTCCTGGGGGCCTCCTCCCAACCTCTGTTCTACGTATTGGGGCCTCCTTTTCGTCCTGGGGCCTCCTTTTCGTCCTGGGGGCCTCCTTTTCGTCCTGGGGGCCTCCTTTTCTTCCTGGGGGCCTCCTCCTAATCTCTGTTCTACGTCTTGGGGCCTCCTTTTCGTCATGGGTGCCTCCTTTTCGTCATAGGGGCCTCCTTTTCGTCATGGGGCCTCCTTTTCGTCCTGGGGGGCTTCCTTCCAATCTCTGTTCTACGTCTCTTATAGAGACCTGATTATATTTCCTGGGGGCCTCGTCAGTCTTGAGGCCTCATTTACAGTATGATCTTCTGTCCCGTCGGCCTCCTTGCTCACCTTTTTTGCTGTGCATTTGCGGATGGGGGCCTCCTCAAATTTCAGGGGGGGGCGGCGCCCCCAGTTTCACGGCAGGGGGGGCGATTACCCCCCTGCCCCCCCCGGTGGCGACGCCCTTGGATGCAATATATTGTTGTTGCGATAAGATGCATGATCGCAAGTTGTTGCGATGCAGGATGATTCATTTATGCTAATACTTCTCTCACAGGCGCGATTTATTATGAGCTCGAACGAGTCTGCACTAGGGTACAATCAGAGGGAGGATGCCGCGCTGAATGGGTTTTTGTGTGCAGCGGAAACTGGGCGGAAAAACTGGGCTGTGGGGTGAACATGACCGTGACACAAGGTTTGAAATTATGTAAGGCATGGTTTGTTTTAGTGTGCTTGTTTAACGATGGGCCTAAGTTCATGTATTTGTCTTCACAGGAGTCAATGTCAATCTTCGTAGACCAGCTGGTGAGGGCGAATCTTCATGGACCAGCTGGTGAGGGCGAATCTTCGTGGACCAGCTGGTGATGGCGAATATTCTGGACCAGCTGGTGAGGGCGAATGTTCGTGGACCAGCTGGTGAGGGGGAATATTCGTGGACCAGCTGGTGAGGGCGTATTAATGGTAAGCTGTTGACCATGCTGTATCGTGGCTGCTTTACAAGCCTCTCACCTACCCATATAACGCCATTCAAGACCATTGTGACACACACAGGGACGGACAGAGTGGAGGAGTACTAGGAACTTATGCCTACCCCTCATGACGGAAAAATGGCACCACTCTGACCGGGAAAGGTGCCCCTTCGGCAATGCTCAATTGCATGCCCCTCCCCCTCCCCGCTGAAGGGACTTTTAGCCAAAGGCGCTCCTCAGTGGAATATGCACCCCTTGTGAGGAAAAGGCACCTCCACCTTCAGTGTGTTCGAGTGCACCTCCACTCCCCCGCTCAACGAATTTTCCCTCCAAGGACTTCCGCAGTGGAGCCCCTCCGAGGAAATGGCGCCCCTCCAGGCGGTGCCCTTCCCCCATGGATATTCCCGTCTCCGCCCCAGGAAGCACTAATGTCTGTCCGTCACAGATTCCCAGTCGTGATTCGCCTGTCACGGGAACATCAGCATATAGGGAACTGTCTGGTCTGTCAGGGTCATAATAGGGAACTGTCTGGTCTGCCAGGGTCTCCAGTCCCGATGCCCTGTGTTCTTCCATGTGTCCAGCATTTGAACCAGCATGCGTCAAGAGAGCAACTTTCCCAGCAGCCGAAATCCCAACGAAAAAAGAAAGCCAGCAGATATGTCGGGCCGGCTTCATTGTTGTGGTGGATGGCATGCCCCGTGGACTGGTATTTCCGGTGGACTGGTACGCCGCATCATCTGGTATGGCGGGCCGGGTGGTACGCCGCATCAGCTGGTATGGCGGGCCGGGTGGTATGCCGCATCAGCTGGTATGGCGGGCCGGGTGGTATGCCGCATCAGCTGGTATGGCGGACAGGCTGGTATGCCGCATCAGCTGGTATGGCGGGCTGGGTGGTACGCCGCATCAGCTGGTATGGCGAGCCGGCTGGTATGCCGCATCAGCTGGTATGGCGGGCAGGCTGGTATGCCGCATCAGCTGGTATGGCGGGCCGGGTGGTACGCCGCATCAGCTGGTATGGCGGGCCGGGTGGTATGCCGCATCAGCTGGTATGGCGGGCCGGCTGGTATGCCGCATCAGCTGGTATGGCGGGCAGGCTGGTATGCCGCATCAGCTGGTATGGCGGGCCGGGTGGTACGCCGCATCAGCTGGTATGGCGGGCCGGCTGGTATGCCGAGTCAGCTGGTATGGCGGGCCGGCTGGTATGCCGCATCAGCTGGTATGGCGGGCCGGCTGGTATGCCGAGTCAGCTGGTATGGCGGGCCGGGTGGTATGCCGCATCAGCTGGTATGGCGGGCCGGCTGGTATGCCGAGTCAGCTGGTATGGCGGGCCGGCTGGTATGCCGAGTCAGCTGGTATGCCGGCTGGGCGCGAGATCTGGCAGGCGGCTCAGCACTGGACACCACCGCCGGTGTGGCCGGCCTCTGACTAGCAGTGTACACTCGGCCCGGCGTGCACCAACAGTGTACACTGGGACCGGCCTCGGCGCTGCGGGTTTACACCTGACACTGCCAGTGCTGGCGCCGGCGCTGGGGGCGCGCCCGTGCAGTCGTCTGCCGGACGATCGGTGGCCGTCCGTGCGTGCGTGACAATCCAATCCAGCTGTGTTGCTGACATTCTGGCGACAGGTGAGACGTGCGTGAGGTCATGTTCTGCCCCGTGCGCCACTGGGCAGTCGGATGGAGTCGCGTTACGTGTTTGGTATGTTTAGATTCCCCACAGCCAGGCGTGGGAGCTGATTCAAGGGGCCGTGCCGACGTTGTGTCGCCAGAACGTTAACATTACCGGAGACAGTACCAAGTTAAGCTGGCGGTGAGTTGCTAACTGTTATGCTGTGACGTCTTGGCAGCATACGCGTTGCCACCGGTGGGGTCCGTGGGTCCAGGCACCACCTGGTTTTTGTGGGGTCCGACCAAACCTGTAAAACGGACTTTTTCGCACAGATTGAACAACTTTCCATCCTTCGAATCCTTCCATACATCGACATAGCGATGGTGGAGACGCATTGCGGCGGCTGCAATTCGCTCAAAACGTTTCTGTTAACACAAAATATGGGCCAATCACAAAGGATGTTGGCCCATTTGCAACATATTGTTGGATCCGAACACGCCCGTAATTTTGCAAGGTAACTTCATTGTGCTTTGGAAATAATTCTGACAACCGCTGACAACAATCATTTGCTGAGCAAGGAGCATTGCAATGAAACAAATTGAAGAGGCTCAGACAGGGTAGTCTTCATTGTGTTTTTAACTGATGCAACAAAGTGATGAGTATTTTGTACCTAGGCAGCTGGGTATAAAGAAACTTATTTGCATTTGTATCTGTAGGGTAGAAGATGCGAAAGATCATTACGGTATGAGATTGTGTACTTATTCACCTACGCACGCAAGAGTTGGGTTGGTATGTACAACCTACCTGTACATGCAAGATCAGAGTATTGCCGACCTATTGCAGCTGGCGTCATCTTGGTCAAGGCCATAATGTTGTTGCAATGTTGTTGCAATTTCCCCATGATGGTATTACAATTGGCCCCAGGTGCCGAGTCAAGTGCAACAGGGGAAACGACCTTTTCAACGGCACATTTATATCGTTCATGAAGTTTTTTTTTAACTTGAAATTTTTATGTGATGTCCTCATCATAATGACATATCGTACCATTCGGTAGCTATGGCCAAAAGTATAAAACAACTGCTGTTACACTTGACCCCGGTCTCCCCCAGATCAAATCATTTTCCACTTCCGGCATGTCAAATTTTGACGCTGTTATGCACAATCAGCATGCTCTAAATTTGTGTAACGCAATCTGAATCAAGGATTTCATGCAACATATTATGGCAGATTATGGGTAACTGAAATCAATTACAAATTGAAATAATTGTGTGCATTGGCTGAAATGAAGAACAGCAGCTGGTTTACCATGGAGTGCGTGTGATGCACATATTTTAGTTATATAGCTGTGTTCGAAAAGTACCTTGCACTTTCAATGCATTGTGGCTGAGCTGATATATTAATTTTTTCTCTTGCATTTCAGGGGTAAAATAATGTCATAAAGTAGCTAAAATGGTACTTGATTCAGTTATTTAATGGAACTCTGAAGCTCTCCTTCAGGGTTGTTTTGCTCGCCGATTCTGATCGCATTATGATAGGGCTTTGTAACTTCGTGAATTTCCTAATGTTCTTTTGGATATATTATGACCAAAACCCGTTTTCCTTGGGTTGATCAGAGGTAGCTCCAGGCAGAAATTCTGGATGGTGTGTCTGGCCAACTTCTACAGTTTGATTAACCTGCAAACCAGTCAGATATTTGCACATTATGTTCATAAGTATCAGCATGGGCTCTGTTACGATGTTATTTGGTGCGGAGTGTGCATACGATTCTTGTGCTGAGGTACCACGATATAAACGCTGCAGCTCTCGCCGGGTGACTATTGGAGACTGAGCGTGACCGGGCAGTCGGCCGGTCCTGCCGGCCGGTCAGGCGAGCGTAGCCGCCGGGCTTTAGAGGTGTCAGATTTGAACACCAAAAGTCCAACACAGAACACCTCCCCCCAAGACAACATTCCACCTCCTCCCAAGACACATGAACATTGGCGAGCAAGGGAGATGTGTCTGACAAATTTGCTAAGTCGCACGTCGCACGGCTGACTAAGATCTTAGAGAAAAGAATGAAAGCAAAATATCTTGAGTGCCAGAAATTATATCGGACGACACATAAAATGTATCGCAAACCTCGTCGGCATCGACGGAAATCACTGTGAGCGAGGCAAATAAATCATGTCCTGCAGAAAACAATCAGCTCACACTGAATAATGTCACGCTAACGCACTTGCTGACAACACTATCGCGCTGCGACACAGTAGCGATGAACATCGCGGATAGGTAATGCACTGAGTCGCAAGAAAATATTCAAAGAATGTACACCATCCACTCGAAGGGCAATTCATGCGATATGAAATCGCCGCGTCTCTCCCGACCAGTTCACAGTCGGATCGGTTATGAACAGACTGGTTCAGACGTCTGGCATCATGTGGTAGGTTTTCGTTCCCCAGCTGACGGAGAGCTGTTTGGTCTGCTGCCGCCGTCGGGTGCTGCGCCGCAGCTCTGGTGCTCCCTCTGTCCGGGTCGGTGCCGCGGGCACGCCAGCTGCCGACTGTGCTGATGAACCAGATGTTGCGGGCGTCTCACGGGGCAGTGCAGGTGGTGCTACTCGCGGCGGCAGTGTAGGCTCGGACACTTGCCGCGTATGTGGGCTCGGCTGCGCGGCTGATAGTGCTGAAGGGGCCGCCGTGCTCCCTTTGGGAGCGTAGGTTCGGGTCCTACCGACCGCGCCATGTTACGATGTTATTTGGTGCGGAGTGTGTATACGATTCTTGTGCTGAGGTACCACGACACAAACGCTGCAGCTCTCGCCGGGTGACTCTATTGGAGACTGAGCGTGACCGGGCAGTCGGCCGGCCCTGCCTGCCGGTCAGGCGAGCGTAGCCGCCGGGCTTTAGAGGTGTCAGATTTGAACACCAAAAGTCCAACACAGAACAGGCTCCGCCAGAGGGGGCGGGGGATGGAGGGGATGCATGCCCCTCAACCGTCAGATTTGGGGAATTACCCGCCAATAATTGTCTGGCGTATGGTTCAATATTTATGCATGAAAAGCGTATGTCTCAGCTGGATATGGTAGATAAGTTATTTCATATGCATTTCTTCCTCCGCTCTGTCGGATATACCAGCAAATGGTAGCCTTGTTGATACTCAAAAATGCCTGTGGATCGAAGCAGTTATGCAAGACTACATCGTCAGGTTCGGACCTATTTGGAAGGCTTGCTGTCAACACAGCTTTGGGCCGAACAGAGGATCAGGTTTTAGGCGACCGCTATGTTATCAAGCATACCTATTTCGATCTCTGATTGGCCAAACATCGTGTTCACGGTGTTGACGGCAACACTTTCAACTTGGTCCGAGAACGGTTCATGTTGTATGTGACTTGTGTGAACCAGCTGCTTGCACCATATTGACCCGGGGCATCATCCCATCAGCCGCCAAAGGTCGGTCAATTGATCAGGGGCATCATCCCATCAGCCGCCAAAGGTCGGTCAATTGATCAGGGGCATCATCCCATCAGCCACCAAAGGTCGGTCAGTCTCCAGTGTCGACACAATCTACCGGTTTCCAGAGTATCAATATTCTGCTCTACCCGAAGCGTGATTGGTCAGTCCTTGTGGACAGGTATGGCGCAGTGCATGTTCTGGCGTGGCGGCCGATGCTCTGGCGTGGCGGCCGATGCTCTGGCGCGGCGGCCGATGCTCTGGCGTGGCGGCCGATGCTCTGGCCCGGCGGCCGATGCTCTGGCGTGGCGGCCGATGCTCTGGCCCGGTGGCTCGGTGGCCAGCAGCACTCAAACGTTGCTTGCTTTCTCCTGACCTGGAAGGTCACCAGTAAGAGATACAGGATCATGTTAATGGGCTTTTTCGAAGTTGAAGGATAGGGCTACATGCTGCCATTAACTGCGGAAGTCAATATGGTGTAGAACAAAAGTTAAAGAGGAAAGGACAACTTTGCCGATGAATATGCAGGCCTGTGACTATCGATGAATATGCAGGCCTGTGACTATCGATGAATATGCAGGCCTGTGACTATCGATAAATATGCAGGCCTGTGACTATCGATGAATATGCAGGCCTGTGACTATCGATGAATATGCAGGCCTGTGACTATCGATGAATATACAGGCCTGTGACTATCGATGAATATGCAGAACTGTGACTATCGATGAATATGCAGGCCTGTGACTATCGATGAATATGCAGGCCTGTGACTATCGATGAATATGCAGGCCTGTGACTATCGATGAATATGCAGGCCTGTGACTATCGATGAATATGCAGGCCTGTGACTATCGATGAATATGCAGGCCTGTGACTATCGATGACATCACAACGCAGCTAGTGAACGTAATGAACGTACCTTATGTTCCACTGGCCGCCTTGACTGTGACGTGTGGTCACCCGCGAGTTGTAATCTACACGCGCACGCACGCGCTGTGTCGCATGAAGCCCAGAAAGTCCGAAGATGGACAGACGAAGTTCACGTAGTAATTTTTTGTGGCAGTGGCCTTAGCACTTAACTGGCCAAATTGCAATCTTGTCAGATACTTCAGCTCTTTCTTACATTGATAATTGGAAAACATCGCTAAAAGCTGCCGTTTTAGTCAATATCATGTTATTCTGAGGTGGATTTTTACCATGTCCACTTAGCTTGATCGGCATTACAATATTTCCCATTGCATGGCGGTGGTTTTGTAGTTGTAATGTTGGTACTTAACTGGCCAACTTGTAATTATATTCATGGTTTAACTCTGTCTGAGGACAATCCATCTCTTTTTGGATATTTTGTGTTGCAATTTAGATTCCAATGTTTTTGTAATAATCTGTGCAATGATCCAACCATGGAGACCGCCTGGTCGATTTATACCTGGATTGCCTCGATTACCTAGTACAAATACCTGATTAATTAGTTAAAACGACAAAACACATTACTTCATCTCCTGCGCAGCCGACTTAGAAACTAACATGGAGCAACAGCTCGAGATGGCCGGAGGCAGCTGCTTCCAAGAGGCAGCGGCCGGGAATCTCAAACTCCTGTGCGTGCATGCTAGCCGGCGTCTCGGCAGCTTAAGGGCTGGCCGATCGGGTCACTCGCCGCAACACCTCGGAGCGGGCTGGAAACATTTCACGTACTGCTGAGGGCCCGAGCCGCTGTAGAATATATTAAATACTTCGGTGACATCCCGCCTCCCCACCGGGCGCTCGATTCCGCGCCACCTCAGGGACTCCCAAGCTGGACCGATGTGTTCCCAGCGACGTGTTCCCGTGACAATCCCGACTACGAAGTTGATAAGATTTGTACTCTGAAGCTGACTCTTGGATGTCTCTCCCGATACCGAAATGCAGTAAGCAATATGCAGATAAAGATGGGTTTGAATTAGCAATTTGAAGGTCCTTGGTAAAGTGGTAACTTAGCCGGTAGAGGGAGATAAGTAGGCAGTTACATTTCCGAGCGGCCTGTGTGAGGTGTGCCCACCGCGATAGAACATGATCTATGAAGACACCCAATAGCTTGACGGCCTGTAATGGTTGGACATTTGATAATTTACACTGGAAATCTACAGTTTTTAATGTTTTGACGAAAGCTAATGAGGATCAAGTCCGTTTTGCCAGGTTTCATCTTGGGTGAGCTTAACCAAGCCATGTCTGAAGAACTGCGAGTGAGTGTTCTAAGAAGGTTTTGTGATTCTGCAGATTTCCTCATCCGAACGGCGTGGTCAAGCAGTTGAGTGTTGTCAGCGCACGAGAGAAGGTGCTGTTGGGAAAAGACAGGGACAGAGATGGTCGTTGGTGAAGAGGCTGACGAGCATGCAGGCTATGGAATCTTGGGGAACACCGTGGGTGACGGGACGGGTCTCGCAGCCCTATCTCACCATCTGCCCGCGGCCACCCAGGTAACTGCGAAACCAGGGGTCTCGCAGCCCTATCTCACCATCTGTCCGCGGCCACCCAGGTAACTGCGAAACCAGGGATCTCGTAGCCATATCTCACCATCTGCCCGCGGCCACCCAGGTAACTGCGGGACCAGGGGTCTTGCAGTCCTATCTCACCATCTCCCCGCGGCCACTCAGGTAACTGCGAAACCAAGTGAAGTCGAGGCCGTAGCATCGGAGTTTTTGAAGGACACCGTGGTCAATGCTGTCGAAGGCTTTACTCAAATCCGCTGATATTATGGTTGAAAGGGCACCGAATCGAGCACAGCGTCCTCTGTGCGGTGGCCAGGTCTGTAGATATATCGGTGAGGAGGCAGAATGCTGTTCGGTGAGAGTTTGGTGGACTTCGGTGGGGATGGCAGCGGGAGCACAAGCTCAGCCAATCTCCGCATGGTCAGTGACCCACGAGTTTGTGCTTGGCAACCTAGCCAACCAATTTTGTGCAGCCAACCTAACGAGTTGGCTGCACAAAATGTTTCCAAATGTTTGAAAAGTGGGACAGAAGTGAGACGGGCCGAAAGCTTCATGGACTATCTAAACCACCCAATCACAAGTGCCGTACCAAGCGGGAACTGTCGCACCGGGCGGACTCTGTTGCACCGAGCGGGCACTGCCGCACCGAGCGGGCACTGCCGCACCAAGCGGGCACTGCCGCACCGGGCGGACTCTGCTGCACCGAGGGATTGCCGCACCAAGCGGGAACTGTCGCACCGGGCGGACTCTGCTGCACCGAGCGGGTATTGCCGCACCAAGCGGGAACTGTCGCACCGGGCGGACTCTGCTGCACCAAGCGGGCACTGCCGCACCAAGCGGGCACTGCCGCACCGGGCGGACTCTGCTGCACCGAGCGGGCACTGCCGCACCAAGCGGGCACTGCCGCACCGGGCGGACTCTGCTGCACCGAGCGGGCACTGCCGCACCAAGCGGGCACTGTCGCACCGGGCGGACTCTGCTGCACCGAGCGGGTATTGCCGCACCAAGCGGGCACTGCCGCACCGGGCGGACTCTGCTGCACCGAGCGGGCACTGCCGCACCAAGCGGGCACTGTCGCACCGGGCGGACTCTGCTGCACCGAGCGGGCACTGCCGCACCAAGCGGGCACTGTCGCACCGGGCGGACTCTGCTGCACCGAGCGGGCACTGCCGCACCAAGCGGGCACTGCCGCACCAAGTGGGCGCTGCCGCACCGGGCTGGCACCACGGCTACACCAAGCAGGCATCACAGCTGCACCGGGCAGGCATCACAGCTGCACCAAGCAGGCACCACCACGGAGCGGGTCGGCCGTGCGCGGCGATGTGATCCGATGTGATCCGTCGGGTATTCGGTGTGATTCACCACGGTGTGCCGTCACATGGTGCCGTCCAAACATCCTTTTCATCAGCTGTATCCTGTGTTGGCAAAATATCAGAGAAAAACGACACGAAAAGAGGACAGGTTGATATAGGGCTAGAGCGTTGGTCTATCAACTGAAAGGCTGTGTGTCTTCGTATCGCTTCTCGCCGCCGCTACAAATCCGCGTGATTAATTGACCGTGTACCCTCATAGAATGAGCTAGTGCGTCGTGAAAGCTTCATTAAAAAACGACATGAAATTGTAACTGCTGTCTTGAACAGCAACGAATTAGCTATTCAAAACAACAACAAAAGCTACGTATTAGCTAATAGCATTGTTTTCTAAATCGAAGCTACGTGGAGCGCACGTCAAAATTCGATTTGATATAATTCAAGCTATAAAGGACGAACGTACATATGACCATAACCAGCTCACAGAGGTGCAAAAATGTACCTTCTTACCCTCCATGGAGGGTAGCAGATGGACCTGACAACGCAACTCCTTGGTAGCTCAGTCTTGTCGAAAACATTAGTAACCCCACTGTGTTAAAATGGATGTTTAATTTAAATGAAGATGTTTACCAAAATTCCATGTATTAACTTGGAACAAAATTGTAGCGGGGGTGTATCCAGAAATTAGAACTTGTTTTAAGGTGTCTAACTTGTATCATCATCCGGAATTTGTTTTAATGGTGTGAGGCAAGAATAAAAAACAAAAAGAATAACTTCCTTCACTGCTTTCTTAAAATATAATTATTCCAAACATCTATCCATAATTAGGCCATTAACCTTGATATATAAGTAGACAGACAAATCGACTTTCCAAAAAGTTACCGACGACGGCTCCGCATATGGGCAAAACGTCGGCGCTGGTAGGCGCCGTGCAGTGTGTTATGGATGTAAAGCAGTGGTGCTGGGGCGGTCAGCATTGAATGCACTGGATGAGAGCGATCGGTTTTCGGGCCATCTATTCACCCGGGCACCACCTTCTGTAGTGTTCACATAACTGAAATGCTGAACTGAAAGTTATGGGCGCTAAATGATCACGCTTTGGTCGAAGCGCTCTTAAACTCAAATAACTAACTAAAGAGGAATTCGTGAGTGCACGGATGTTGATTTCTGAAAATTATTGGGGGGATGGGGAGGGAGCGGACAAAATGCATGAAAGCAATGGGCAGGCCCAAATGGATTTGGGGAGGAGGAGAGAACACTCCATAGGGTCCCATGTTAAAGCTCGAAATTATTGGGGAGGGGGGGGGGGAAGTCAGCATTGAATTTGCACTTGCTCCCTCGAAAGTATATAAAACAGAACCCTGCCTGAGCGTCAACCCGTGCCCTGCAGAATGGTCGTGCCAGTGACGGATGTAGGGACATATTCCCCAATGTTATTTGGAACCCGAGCCTCTCTGGGAAGGCTCGAGTGCTCCCCTCTTATTTTTTTTTCGCCAGAAGCACCCCTTCAGTGTGCTCAAGTGCACGCCTCCGCTAGACGGATTTTCGGCCGAAGGCATCCCTTCAGGTTTTTCCGTAGGGGTGTACCTCCTGAGAAATGGCGCCCCCAGACAAATACCTCTCCCACATGATAATGCCTGGATCCGCCCCTGATTAGGATATAGGATGCACACACAGTACACATATGCTGTCAACCACAAACATCCCCAGCGTCACTTCGCTAGCGTTTATCGGGCATCCGGGATCTTAATTCCGTGGGGTACACATGCCGAACACCGCTCAAAGCTGGCAAAACGATAATACAAGTTAGACACCTCAAAAGCACAATCACAATATTTTACCAAGTGTTTCGACATTTTTATCTTTTCATCATGAACCCATCAGCATCTTGCACTACTTTTTATCAAAATCTATCAACAACTTTTCATTTACAACATTTCATTCCAGGGCCAAAATGCATGCGAACTGGTGGGGCGCCCGACCTTTTGCCCATATACCGCCGCTCGGCCGCCTCCAGCCGGGAACGGCCTGGATAGGGCGCGGAGCGTGCGGCGGGCGGTGAGTCGGCTGTCTAGTTACTATAGAGGTCAATGAATTAGGCGCCAATACAGTAATGACGCGGAGACGTCAATCGTGAAATTCTCCTTGTCAGCCGCCAACGGATAGGATGAACAGCGATTGGAAACGCGCGTTCGTCTCTAATTATGCGTCATAATTTTTCCGTAGGTCATTCTAAAATCTGATTGGTCGAATACCAGGGAAACGTAAGCTGATTGGTGCGATGGTTGAGATATGATACCCCATTGAAGCAAGTGATTGTCCGTTCACCTTCTCGAGTCGTTTGCCCTAAGACAAAGTATATCAGTTATCTAGCGACAAAACATTTAGAAGCATTTTGTTGAAGATGATTTTATAAAAGTACCCTTGGGTTTTTATTTTACAGCTGATGTGTGGGAAATTTCAATGTAATTTCGCTACATTTGTATTAATTGTGTTTCTAATGACTCTATGCACATGGGATACATTTCCGCACTAACAGGGCCGGTGGCCAAGTGGTGCACAGAACTTTATAAATTCATGTTCGATGATGGGTATGTGAAACGAGAAATTCTGACCTAAATATGCAAACGTAAATATGTTATAATGGTGTGAGGTATGAATGCAAAACAAAAAGAATAACTTCCTTCACTACTTACTCAAAGTAAATTTATTCCAAACATTTATCAATGATTAGGCCATTAATCTTGATATATAAGTAGACAGACAACTCGGTTTTTCAAAATGTTCCCAACGACGGCGCCGCATATGGGCAAAGCGTCGGGGCTGGTAGACGCCGTGCAGTGTGTTATGGATGTAAAGCGGTGGTGCTGGGGCGATCTATGTGGTGAAAATGACGAGATCATTTTGAAATGATATAGTCATATATGAAGCAAAAACGTTGGATTGATATATACTCATATATCAAGCCAAAGCCATATAATCTAATCATCTATTCCCCATTAAGACTATTTCGACCTGCCGCGTCCCGCCGTTCATCCTCTTGAAGAGACGGATACAGAGGGCACAGAGGACATGTGTCCGCTCATGGCAAGGTGGCGCCCATCTTACCGGGAAAGGTAGTCCTCCAGTGAGGCTCGAGTGCAACCCTCTTTAATTTTTCAGCTAAAGGCATCCCTCGAGATGAAAATGTGTCCCTTAGAAACATCGAGTGAACCCCTTGAATTTTCAGGCAAAGTCTCTTTCAAGACACTCGAGTGTACCCCTCACGAAATTTTTAGCTGAAGGCTCCACTGAGAGCTCATCTAGTGGCCGCAGACATGCCCCCCTTCCATCAATATATTGGATCCGCTTCCTCGACGACTTCCTCATTAATTGTAGTCATTTATATCAGCTTGGGCGGGCCCCTTCCAAGGGTGTAGTCAAGAAGGCAGGCGCGGATCCAATATTTTCATGGAAGGAGGGCATGTCTGGTGCCACTAGATAAGCTCTCAGGGGAGCCTTCAGCTGAAAATTTCGTGAGTGGCGCACTCGAGGGTTTTGAAAGAGATTTTGGCTAAAAATTCAAGGGGTGCACTCAGTGGCGTCGCCACGAAATTCTTTCAAGGGGGCAAGGTCGGAAGGGGCCTCCTGTTCCCCGAAAGGGGGCCTCCATTGTGTTTGGGTTTCATATTGTTTTTAGGCTCTTACTATGGTTCGATAATGGGGAACATGATTTCATAATGGTGTTTTGTTAGTTCTTGGCATGGTGCATCATTTACTCAAAACGCAATAGCACTAATCATTTTCGCCGAAAACTGGGCCATACCAGGGTATAAATAAGTAATATTTGGATAAATACATCAGTGCCAAAACAAAGCAACGTCTCAATGCTTTCTCGAATCTTCCCGCTGGCCTCTAGATTGCAGCGAGCTGGCGGGCCTGGTGCTAAGCATATCTTACAGATATCTGCCATTGATCAACCCACTTTTAAGTCCTCCAAGTCTAACTGAATATAGCTAGATTCATCACTACTGTTATCTATTCCCACCAGCTTGATGTCATAAGCAAAGCTTGAACGATCATTTCTCAGTCATAGGACGACAATTTCGCAAAGATTACAACGAGAAGTGGATTGCATTGGTTTTTTGAGCGCCATCTTAGGAATTTGTTTATTTTTATAACATTTGGTGCTGGGTGCAAGGCAACTGTCACACGAGCTAAAATATATCCTCAGCGAATAAATTCACGGCAAGAACAAGCATTGAACAGCAATGCATAAATGACAATGCAACAATGCAACAATGTCAGTGCATACATAATCCAAACCTTCAAATTCCACGCCGTCACGCCCATCGTTTTCGCTGTGCTGTACTGTTTTGTAAATGACTTTGAGAAGGTATGGAAGCTGGGAAGCTTTAATCATGCAGGCTGTAATAACAGAAAATAAGTTTGTTGGAAGAAAATGCATTTGAAAACATCATTCATCCCATTTTATATGGGGCATGGATGTTGTATTGTATGCTTGTGAGGGGTAATTTGTCCCCTCAATGTTGGTTTTGCCCCATGGGCGTATGTTTCGTAAAATTATTGGGGGACCAGTGGAGTACCTATATTTGCGTCAAGCCGGAGCGGGCAAACGGATTTGCAGGGGGCGGGGGCACCTACGCCCATTAAAAAGTCCTTGGATTTCGTCCGCTATTTTGTCAAAGGGGCCATTTCGAAATAATATAATTAGTTATCAACTAAGTTGTCCTGTGGAGGGGCCTAATCTACCACTATGGTTTCTGATTGGTCGGATTTCAACCCTAACGCTACCACCTAGTTCTAAGGTTTTCTTTTGGTACCTTGATAAGTTACCTCACACTGCTGCAATTACACCTATACCACAAAACCGGATCGGTATCCCAAAAAAAATCACGCTGGAGCCCTCCAAAAAAGGATAGATTCCAACAATAAATGTCCGGGTCAGGAAAATGGCTCTGGAGCACCGAACATTTTTTTCCAGATGCCTTCAAAAATTGCGTATGGCACCGAAAAGCATACCGGATCTCGAAAAATCGAGGTGGTATGCAAAAACATGGCGCCAGAAGCTCGAAAAATCAGGCCGGGATTCGGACTTTAAAAAAAAACCAGAAAAGATCCACAAAAATCGCGTTGAGCACAGAAAGCTGGCGTTGGGTTTCCGGAACCACGCGACTGGGCGCGATAAGTCGCGCTGGGACCCAGAAAAATCGCACCGAAGTCCCAAAATCGTACTGGGGCCCCACAAATGTGCATCAGAAGCCCCAAATATGCACAGCCGGACCCTAAGAGTACAACGGTGCCCGAAAATACAACTAACCTTCCAAAGCGCACCGAGTCCCCCCAAAAAGCGATAGGGCCTTAAAACATGCGTTGCAGACCTAAATAAACATGCCGGGAGCTCTAAAAAAAATACACTGCAAGCTCGCAAGGCGCACAGGGGCCATGAGAACGCACAAGGGCCTGAAAAAGAGGTTGGGGCCACAAAAGACAACATGGTTCCAAAACGTACCGAACGACCGGGAGCTAAATATACACATCGGGATCTTCGAAAACGCCCTGCCACGTAAAACATACTCTGTGCACAAAAAAGCAACAAAGCCCTAAAACGAGCAGTGTTTCGAAGATGTATTAGGCCCACAACTTCAATTTAAAATGTATTACCCACCACTTTAAACTACAAAATTTCACAATTTCAGGCATTCCAGTTCATAGCGCCCGGTCGCCAGGACGGCAACGTCAGTGCACGTGCACACCCATCTTTCGTATTCGGTGCATTCGCCACACTTCGTGCGATGCTACGGCCTCTGCGAGGCCTTCTGTGTTTTGCTAATTGCTACCACATGAGACACTTGCGCCATATTTGACGTCATGGAATGCTTCGTATGGGCGTTCGCTGCGAAAAGTCGGTTGATTAAATTCGATCATTAGTTTCCTACTTCCCACATTTTCTGATAGTTATGAAATGCGGTTTCCGCTGAGCTTTGATGCACTTCATATCTTTGCTGCTATCCTCCCAGATTGGCTACCGAACCGAGGCCCTGCCTTAGCATTCTTTTTTGGACCCATTGCGTCTTTCTTGCTCTATGATTGTGTATTATGGCTCCAATCCATTTTTGTTACGGGCCTGAAACATTTTCGAACCCCCTGCTCGTTTTAGGGTTAGTTGCATTTTTGTGCACCGAGGATTGTTTGACGTGTCAGGGCGTTTTCGAAGATCCCGATGTGTATATTTAGCGCCCGGTCTTTTTGTTTTGTTTTGGAACCATGTTGCCTTTTGCGGCCTCAGCCACTTTTTCAGGCTCTTGTGCGTTACCATGACCCCTGTGTGCCTTGAGAGCTTCCGATGTATTTTTTAGACCTCCCGGTATGTATCTTTATGGCTGCAACGTGTGTTAAGGCCCTGCCGCTTTTTGTGAGACTCTGTGCACTTTGGAGGGCCAGTTGTATTTTCGGCCCCCATTGTGCTCTTAGGGTCCCGATGTGTTTATTTTGGGATTCTGACGCACACTTGTGGGGCCCCAGTACAATTTCGGGGCTTCGGTACGATGTTTCTAGGTCCCAGAGAGGCTTATCGCGCCCAGGCGCGTGGTTCCGGAGACCCAACCCCAGTTTTCCGGGCTCAATACGATTTTTGTGAATCCTTTCTGATTTTTTAAAGTCCGAATCCCGGCCTGATTTCTCGAGCCCTTGGCGCCATGTTTTTGTATCCCACCTCGATTGTTCGAGATCCGGTTTGTTTTTCGGTGCCGTACGCAATTTGATAAGGCATCTGATAATATGTTCGGTGCTCCAGAACCTTTTTGTTTTACCTGGGCATTTAGTTGTTGGAATCCTTCCTTATTTTGGAGGGCTCCAGCTTGATTTTTTTCGGATACCAATACGGTGTTTATGGTTACACTGTGCTTACGTGTGGCCCTAGACGCCAATTTTTGAGAGCCTCGACGGGACTACCGATGGGAATTATGGGTCCCGAGCGCGATATTTGAGGTGCTTGGTTCGAGTTTGTGGGACGCATTGTATTTAGCTGTGGCCCCAACGCGAATTTGGCTGTTCCTGTTGCAATTTTTCGGGCCTCGGAGCGAGTTTTCCGGGGCTCGCCGTATTTATTTGGAGACCCATACGCGAATTCTTGTGGACCGACACGAATTCTGGTGGTCCCAGCGCGATTTTTGAGGCCCCGGCACGATTCTTGGGAGCTTATCCCTCTCAGGATGGAGGGGGAATTTGCCCCTTTCATATAGCACTGCGGCCACTGAAGGAGTCTTTTTTTTTGTCCCAGAGTAACATTCCGGTTAAGGATTGATTTTTTGGGCAGCTGCAACTTTTGGGGCCCCGGCGCGACCTTCTGGGCCTCCATATCCTGGGCGATATCAGGTGTGGACCAAGGAATTGTTATGAGGGCACATTTCCTCGTTGGGGAGTCTTCAGCATAATAATTCGTTGGGGGGGGGCGGGAGCTCTCCTGAAGCCTGAGACATTCGAAGCCAGAGGGGCGACAGGGGGCGTGGGACACGCCCCCAGTGCTCCCTGTATGCTGCTCTGTGCCACATTGTCACAAAACCGCGGAGCATCATCGTGATTACTGCGGATCCCACTAAAGATCCGCTGAAGACTTCACTGGATTGGCTCAAGACTAGCCGCCCCACCATCCGCTGAGCGTGACGCGCTCCTTCTTTGATCCGTCTTTGATCTATTTAAATTGATCCCTTCGCCATTTATCTGTTATCGACAGACGTCAATAAATGTCAACTTGTCGCTCACGAAAATTCAGGGGGAACACTCTGTCGCATAAATGAATGTTGTAAGGAGCTAAAATGTGATCTTTCCTTAAGCGGAAAGTTGTTGAATTTCGGAAATTTCATAGTACCCCTATCGCCTTGCACGACAAAAATCGATCTAAAACCCTCTCGCCCCGGTTCCGAATCGGTGGCATCACTTTTCCACCGGTCATCACATTCCCAGCTCGGTCATCACATTCCCAGCTCGCCACTCCTCGAGAGAACCAAATTTGTCGCTGAGTGACAACAAATTGTCACGAACACCAGCTACTACGGCACCAAAAAAAAAGACCTCCGTCTGCAGGTGACATGATGCGATTAATTACCCGGGATCTGGCGCCGGCCGACGGCAAGCCGGGCCAGGGCGGACCAGGGCGGACCAGGGCGGACCAGGGCGGACCAGGGCGGACCAGGGCGGACCAGGGCGGACCAGGGCGGACCAGGGCGGACCAGGGCGGACCAGGGCGGACCAGGGCGGACCAAGCCGGGCCAGGGCGGACCAGGGCGGACCAGGGCGGACCAGGGCGGACCAGGGCGGACCAGGGCGGACCAGGGCGGATCAGGGCGGACCAGGGCGGACCAGGGCGGACCAGGGCGGACCAGGGCGGACTAGGGCGGACCAAGCCGGGCCAGGGCGGACGAGGGCGGACCAGGGCGGACCAGGGCGGGCCAGGGCGGACCAGGGCGGACCAGGGCGGACCAGGGCGGACCAGGGCGGACCAGGGCGGACCAGGGCGGACCAGGGCGGACCAGGGCGGACTAGGGCGGACCAGGGCGGACCAGGGCGGACTAGGGCGGACCAGGGCGGACCAGGGCGGACCAGGGCGGACCAGGGCGGACCAGGGCGGACCAGGGCGGACCAGGGCGGACCAGGGCGGACCAGGGCGGACCAGGGCGGACCAGGGCGGACCAGGGCGGACCAGGGCGGACCAGGGCGGACCAGGGCGGACCAGGGCGGACCAAGCCGGGCCAGGGCGGACCAAGCCGGGCCAGGGCGGACGAGGGCGGACCAGGGCGGACCAGGGCGGACCAGGGCGGACCAGGGCGGACCAGGGCGGACCAGGGCGGACCAGGGCGGACCAGGGCGGACCAGGGCGGACCAGGGCGGGCCAGGGCGGACCAGGGCGGACCAAGCCGGGCCAGGGCGGACCAGGGCGGACCAGGGCGGACCAGGGCGGACCAGGGCGGACCAGGGCGGACCGGGGCGGACTGAGGCAGCCAGCCGTTCAGATGGAGGTTGAGGTAGGACGGGGAGGGGACCGGCCGCATCCATCACGTAACCTGAAATGACCATGGCTCGCGCCGGTTTTAAGGTCGTATAAATACTGTTAGCTATAAATATATTGTGGACACCAGCCGACGGCCCAGGAGGCAAGCTTTGGACTCACGCTTCACTAACGGCGGAAGCCGGGGGTGGGGGGGGGGTCACCAGCACTAGCACGGCACACACCAGGGCCATTCAGACCGGCAGACGGGAGGCGGGGCGTCACCAGGTTTGTATGTGTACCTATAAGCATAACAATTCATTTTACTACAAGGACAATAATTACCAGATTGCATGCATTATTGGGGGAAAGGTTATTTCTGGCCATTGGAGGGGCATTTGAAATTATTGGACGTGCATGCTCAACATTGAGGGGGGGGAGACATAAGGCATGCACCCCCAGAAAGACGTGCAAATCAACTCCCAGGTCTATGCCATCTGGGGAGTCATCCTACCTGGAGACTCAGATCCAGGAGGTACTGTTGGGTCCCTCCAACCGCGCGGGTCTGATGCCGTGTGATGACCCGTACTGTCACCTGGCGACTCAGATCCAGGAGGTACTGTTGGGTCCCTCCAACCGCGCGGGTCTGATGCCGTGTGATGACCCGTACTGTCACCTGGCGACTCAGATCCAGGAGGTACTGTTGGGTCCCTCCAACCGCGCGGGTCTGATGCCGTGTGATGACCCGTACTGTCACCTGGAGACTCAGATCCAGGAGGTACTGTTGGGTCCCTCCAACCGCGCTGGTCTGATGCCGTGTGATGACCCGTACTGTCACCTGGCGACTCAGATCCAGGAGGTACTGTTGGGTCCCTCCAACCGCGCGGGTCTGATGCCGTGTGATGACCCGTACTGTCACCTGGCGACTCAGATCCAGGAGGTACTGTTGGGTCCCTCCAACCGCGCGGGTCTGATGCCGTGTGATGACCTGTACTGTCACCTGGCGACTCAGATCCAGGAGGTACTGTTGGGTCCCTCCAACCGCGCGGGTCTGATGCCGTGTGATGACCCGTACTGTCACCTGGAGACTCAGATCCAGGAGGTACTGTTGGGTCTCTCCAACCGCGCGGGTCTGATGCCGTGTGATGACTCGAGCTCTCACCTGGCATCTCGTGAATTCTTGGCCTCTCGTGCCATACTGGCGAGTTTTCAGAACCCGTGTCCTTGGTGGCAGCGCGCCGCCGAGGCCACGCTAACCGGTGGCTCCCGCTGGGTGTGGTTACAAGTGTGGTGCTGAACATGCTGAACAACCGGCCTGTCCATGAGCCACTGAGTACCGCAAAACACTGTGATCGTACGGCAACCTTCTCACTTCAGTCGAGATGCCTTTTTGCGATGAGAGATGCATTGAGTGGCCGTCAGGGTTTTACGAACGTTCAGTTACCGAGAGATGACCTCTCTTTTTTAATTATTTGATCCGTAGTCAATTTTCATGCTCGTCACAAAACGAACGAAATTCGCAGCAGTTCGTTGGCGCTTGGTGACGTTACTCGTCACCTTAGTGAGGTCACTCGGCACCGTACGGCCAAGCTAAGGAACATGCTCCGATAGTGTCCGCCACCTTACCGAGCACTGCACCAACATGTCCGTCCGGCCGTACGTGGTCCGTGCGGCTCCCTCCGGCGTAAACTCGCCCAGCACGTGCCGGACCGGCGCGGCGCTGTGTTCGTCAGCTTGTGACGCCCGGGACTTGGGCGATGCGCGTGACCCCACTGACTATTCCCGACCAACTCGACGGCTACTTTGTCGGCGCGGGGCCATGTGTGCCTGCGAACATTGCAGCAGCTCCTGTCGCCGCCGGCCACACAGGTATCACCTGCCGCCTCTCCTGCGTGCTCACGTGCCCGATGGAGCTGACAGCCGTTGACCCCGACCAGCTGAACATAGTGGTTTACGGCGTGAGTAGCGCGACTTCGGCCACGACCGATCGTCTGTGCATAAACGTGCCAGCATACTATGTGACCGGAAATGTGCTGTTCCACATAATCAAGTCCTCTTTCCTTGCTGGTGAATTGTCTTCCTCTTAGAGGCAGGCCATCGTACATCTTACTCGTAAATCAGGTAAACCTTCTCACCCTCTGACTGGAAGGTGACTGGGGGGTGGAATAATTACGTTCTACGGAGGAACTGCTGACAATGCAATATCAATCTGAACAGCGGCGTAGCCAGGATTTACTTTATGGGGGGGGGGGTCCGACTAAAAAAATGTCATGAATGAGCCACAGCTTTCGGCGAGTTTCGCGCGTCCAAGACTTCTGTTTTCACCTTGTAAAAACCTCAGCATGTCTTGCCTGATCTATAATATTTTTCGTTCCTGAGGGGGCAGGAGGGAGTGGCGGGCTCCAGGGCCCCTACCCTTGGCTGCGCCTCTGAATAGAAATGCCAATATCTTCTTGGAAGAAGGCTCCCAATCAGTGGACCTTGACGTGACATTCGTAGTGATTGAACTATTTAAAGTGGTTGATTTTATTAAATCCACCATTCAGGTAGTTGATTGTGAATCAACATCTGTCACTTACAAAAAGCAGTCATAGACTCATATTCCACATGTTGCACTGTCTACCTCTGAATATCGGATTTCGGATTGTTGAGCGAAGCCGATCAGTGCCTAGCAGACTGCAGCCCACGCAGGGATCTTCTAATGTGTTTTCCTTTACTACATGTGCTAATTGACTGACTTTTCCCGTTGAGACTCGGTTAAGGCAATCTTTGACCTGTCATGTGATATCACTCCGTTACAGACCGCAGTCCATGCCGCAGAGCACTTCACTCACCGCATCCCGTCCATGTGTGCCCGAGTGCCGCGCCGTGAGTGGGATCAGCTGCCTTCAGGCGGGTCCTCTAGCTTCCGCTGAGTAAGCAGCCGACATCTGGTGTGCGGGCTCCGGGCTGCAGCTGGCCTTGCCAGTAGCACCTACGGCAGCCATGCCCCTGCATACCTCCGGCGGCTGCCTCCCCGCTCCCTGATTACTCCGACTGACCATGGCTCGCCCACCCTCCGCCCGACACCACCCTCCGCCGACACCACCCTCCGCCGACACCACCCTCAGCCGACACCACCCTCAGCCCGACACCACCCTCAGCCCGACACCACCCTCAGCCCGACACCACCCTCCGCCCGACACCACCCTCAGCCCGACACCACCCTCCGCCCGACACCACCCTCCGCCCGACACCACCCTCCGCCGACACCACCCTCAGCCGACACCACCCTCAGCCCGACACCACCCTCAGCCCGACACCACCCTCAGCCGACATCTGGTGTGCGGGCTCCGGGCTGCTTGCCAGTAGCACCTACAGCAGCCATGCCCCTGCATACCTCTGGCGGCTGCCTCTCCGCTCCCTGATTACTCCGACTGACCATGGCTCGCCCACCCTCCGCCCGCTGCCAAAAGCAACTGATGCGGCCACTGGATTATAGCGCGAGAACCACACCCGTCCTGCAACACGTGAGACCTGCACCAGTCCTGCCACAAGGGAGACATCAACGGGCTGGGGTGACTTCTCAGGGTTCCAGGGTTTCGGGATGCCTTATCTTAAAGCTCTATAAAAAAGGGTGTGGAGTGAGGTATTATAGCATACAAACAATGTTCAAGATGCAAGATAACCTTACCCAAGCTAGTCCAACTTCCCATACAAGAAATTAATTGTTTTTAATTGAAATTTTGGAGGCATTTTTCTCAAATATTTTCAACTTAAAAACCTAACCTAACCTAAGCTAGCCTGAAATGTATATTTTTTTCGTATAAAAATCATTTCAAAACATTCTTTCCCAACACATGATTTTTTTCTAACGTACAACAAAAGCCTAGCCTAACCTAACAAACCTAACCCTTTTGTATGCTTCATGGAGGTAAAATGTGTGTAAAACTTGTCTTGTGGTTACCTTAAACTGCGATAATACCTGACTTTTGGGGGAATTTTTCAGCTCCTGGTAATCTCCGACTTCTTTGAATTTCTTTTTTTAATGCAGTGTTTATTAATGTGCTGAACATGATGTAACCGCTCGTTTCCTCTGCAGATGCACACTTTTCATTTGTGAGGCAAAATAACACCCAGAAAGGGGCTCGGATTTGAATAATATAGGATTAAAAATAATGTTCAGATTATAAAAAAGATGTAACGTAATATAACCTAATCTAACCTTCCATGCAATAAATGATTTTTTATCCCAATTTCCAAACAATTTTTTTTTGTTTTCAAACATTTTCATCTTAAAAGCCTAACATAACCTAATCTAGCTTGAACCGTTTTTGAGATTTTTTATTTTTTTGTAGTTTACTAACTTACAACAAAGGCCCAGCTAAACGTAGCTAGGCCAAACCTAGCGCCTTTGAATGATTCGTGGAGGTAAAATGGGTGTAAAACCTGTCGTGTGGTTACCTTAGACTGCAATAATAAATATTTGTGTGTTACCTGGTGCACGTTATGAACCTCCGTCTGCATGCTGCATGGGAGCATTCCACTTATTGCTTCAAAAAGCACGATAGCATGTTGAAAGTGCTATATTTTCAGGAATGAAATCCTGTGCTGATGACATTTTTCTGAGTTATACATTTGCAGATCAGATCTACATCACTTGTATTAATAAATATGATAAATTCATAGAAATACATGCATGCACCGGTTGTGGACAAAAAGTTATTCTGGTGATTTCTAATGTATTGGAAAATTACAAATTTCATGATAGAAGTAGGCAAAGGTAAAGTAATTATATCTGAATAGGTGGTCAGTTCACTAACAAGACAGCAAATTCACTCAAATAGCATTAAAAACACCAGGTGGCCCACTCTTTTTGGAAGCTTAAAATCGATGACAGTGCTTTCTTGAATCATGTTTAAAGCGCATAAAGGAAATGTATTGCTGACACTTGTAAGGGCTATATGACCTGTGCAGTCGATGCGCCCAAACCACAATAACAATAACACTTGTAAGGAACTCATGTGTGTAACGTTTAATTAACATTTATAATGTACTGATGTTTGCACATAGAATAAAGCTCACTATTCTAAGTAGCATGGGAAGTATGATGCCATATATCATGGCTAATTTATGGGCCAAATGTTATGCAGCAGATTCCCTGCATTGTTACTTAGTTATTTGGGCTTTAGGGCACATCGACCATATTAATCATATAGCTCCCTGCATTGATGTTAACTGATATCACTGATGTTACTGGATGTCACTGATGTTACTATCACTGATGTCACTGATGTTAACTGGAATATGCCAGATTTCTGCTCGGGTGCGTCAGTAAATAAGACTCGGTAAAGCGCCGATAAACTATGTACCGCGTTGCCAAGGATTAAGGCTGCAGTTAGCACTGGCGGATCTAGCCCACCGGTTTGGGGGAGGGGGCAACTTTCGGTTTTTGGCGTCAGCCTCCAATCCCCCCAGTGGCGTACCTAGGAATTGCATCAGAGGAGGGGTCGAACAGATTTGGAGGATGTCAATTCTCCCACGGTTTTTGGTTTAAAGCACCGGATTTCGACCACTATTTGGCAAAGGGGCCCATTTTAAAAATAATAATTAAAATTAAAATAAAATAAAAAGTAAAATAATAATTGACAACATGATTTCCTGTGTAGGGGCCCCAGCCTACCTCCACCGTTTGAGTATTTTCTGATTGCTGTCATCGGCGAATTTGTGGAAGATGCCAAAATTTATGTCGATGTATCAGTCGAGTTCTTTTCCGAGAGCAAATACTAGACATTTGGTTGCCTGAGGGTCCAGAATGGCCTAGTGAGCAGTGGAGCTGCATTGGTTGGCATTGTGAGGTTAAGATCTGAGAGAACCATGGCAACTTGAACACTATGTGGTGGAAGATGTGCGCCCAAATCGGCTCTTGTCTTTCAGGCGTAAAGTAGCGCTGTACCGGATGATTTGCAATGGATTTGATTTTAATGTGGTATCAGCACAGCTGTTATGTCCTCCTGAAGTGGAGTATAGGTGTGCTTGAGGACACTAGAAAACTGGTTATCGGTGTAGCGCTGAGGGCACTTGTGGCTGCTCTGATGCAGTTGTTTTGAATAGTTTCTAACTTTTTGCTCTGGTTTTTTAAATGGTGGCAAAGATAATGCTGCTGTATTCTAGGATTGGTCGTACGATTGATTTTCATAGTTGTATTTGTGTTTTCCTGTCTTCACTCCAGTCTGTGCCTGCAACTGCACGGAGTACGTTGACGCGCTTCACGCATCTCTTCGAGATGGAACAGTGTGTGTTGTGTGTGTTGTGTGTGTGTGTGTGGTGAAACCAATTTTCTCATCCAAATGCACTCGTAAGAACTTGAAATTTTTCATCCGTTCGATGGCTTTGCCGTCTATTTTAAGTAGTGCTGTGCATGTGCGGTGGAGACGACTTATGTGAATGTGGCCGAATTTTCTGCTGACGTGGTGAAGCCCCACGTTTTGTACTACTTTGTAATGTGGTCTAGAGTTGTTTTAATGGTTTTCTCAACTTTTAGGAAACATTTTGTGGTTGTCCAAATGACCATATCGTCCGCGAAAAGTGAGTATTGAAATGACATGTCGGTGTGATCAGCAAGTATGTTGTTAATCATGATGATTAATAAGATGACGATGAGAGCACGCTCACCTGTGCCAGGCCCTGCTCCTGTGTTGTGGTGTTCGATGTGACACTGCCGAATCGGACCTTAAGGGTCCTGTCTCGGAGGAAGTTGAGAAAGAAGTGTGCCATGTGTCCTCGTAGGTCTATCTTGTGGAGTTTGTGTGTCAGTGCGGACTTGTGTACTCGGTCGAATGCGGCAGTGATGTCTAAGTAGACATCTATTGTTTTGTGTTTAATGCGAAGATAACTTTCGATGTCGTGCACTAGTCTGATGAGTTTGTCTGTTGTTGATTTCTGACGCTGGAAGCCGCACTTAAATTCGTCGAGCAGGACGTTGTGTTCTAGAAAGAGTCTCAATCGTGTGTTGACCATTCGCTCGACCAGCTTACTAGCGCAGTTAGTAAGTGAGATAACCTTTAGCCTATAACCTTTTGGTGTGGATTGATCATTGTGCGGCTGTGGCAACGAAATAACTACGCTTTCCCGTCAGGAGACGGGAAAGGTGTCGCTTTGCTACAGGTCGTCAATAACCGTTAGTAGGTACGTTAGATAACTTTGGCTAAGATGTTTAAAAAAAACTGGCAATGAATGTCGTCTCCGGCCCAAACGACGTGGCTCCACACTTGCTGAGTGCAAGGCGTAATTCGTGCATAGTGAATGATTGGTTTGATTTGATTGGAATTATTTGAATGATTGGATTGGACTTCCGTGTTGCTAGAGTTACAATTTGCTTTTGCGACAAGGGCGTCTCGAGCACTTACAGCAGCTGTGTCGTAGGTGTTGTTGCCAGAGGCGCTGGCGTAGTGCAGTTTAGAGTGGTTTACGACTTGTGGGTCAGTAATATGCTGACTGTAAGAGGGTCTCAAAGGCTGTGAGCTGACATTGCTTGGGTCTTGCTTACATACCGGGCCTTCTCCGCAAATATAACGCCCTACTATCTATTTTGTTTCCACGCTAGGCGTCAAACGCAATGTTAATGCGGACATCGGGGGTTCTCCAATAAAGAAAGAACCTCGCTTAAGCTACATGAAAAGCATCAAGCGCGCGGTATGCCGATAGGCATGTGAAGGCATGTGAACATGTGAATGAGCAGGCATGTTAACGATCTTGGAGAAGATGGCAACCTGTTGACTGGCGGCATTTGTATTATTAAGTACAACATAAGAACTCAAATGGCTTATGAATTGTCATACAGTTTACTTAATCCTTAGCTAGGGAAATAATTGGGTACGGTGTTTTGCTTATGTTCAAATGGTATAATTTGTTCCGCCAAGCGAAGACACTAGTTTGATGGTAGCAAGTATCAGCCTACAACTGGAGAATGCTATCGGATATCGAAATTTGTCAACATTTTGTTTATTCCTTTATTCGTTTATCTATGTAAATCGTCAAGAGGAAATGAGCCTCAGTATATAAGAAATCAATTCATGCCCAGAATACAAACACGGTTAGATTGGTTTATCGCAAACATCGCCTTCCTAAGACCTCGATACCGGAGAAGTATTGCACATCGTTCTCCTTGTAAGCGTTTATGTTGTCGGAAAATACATCAGCGTCAATGTAGACATGAGACCGAAGGGCATCGAGGACCTCAGGAATTCGGACTAATAATCTGTCTCGGTCTCAGTTCACACACGTTTGTGGGACGCGGAGCAACTGTCGCCTGAGGATCGATGGCGTCGGCACGTGCAGTGAAAGACAGCCCGAGCAGGGCTGACGTGACAACCCTGGCCGCAAAAACACATCTAATAAACACGATGTGGTACTGCACTCTCCGTGCTGGAAGTGGGACGAGGCTGAAGTGTTGATCGAGGCACTGATATGGAATCGAATACAGAGAGTCGGAACTGTGCTTTTGCATCCAGATAAGATATTATATTTTCAACTCGATCGACCCGCGTCAGGTGCGTTTTGGCCACACCTGTCCAAATGATGCTGATGCTCGAGCCAATGATGCTCGAGGCTCGACCTCACCTGTGGCTTTTGGCCACGCCTGTCCAAATGATGCTGCTATGCTCGAGGATCGACCTCGCCTGAGCGTAACAGGCCGCCAGCCGGTGTCCTCGGTTGAATCTGGTCCTGCCATAGCCTGTTTGGAAAGAGCAGATGATCATCCCTAAGCCTACGCTGGCGCGGCTAGCTACATTGGCTACATGAGCGATAAAGGTGAGCTTCTTTTCCATTATCACTCCAAGATCGCTTTCCTCGTCGGCGGCTTCCATTTGCTTGTCACCTATGCGATAGCGGACTGAATCCATCCGATACGGATATCAGATGTCATATCGGTCATATGTGATGGCTATATGACCATATTGGTCACATGGGAGATGCGCAATTTTCACCTCCAAGTTGATCGCATGGGCTAAAGCCGTGCTCTTCTGAACACGGCGCTGGAGACATCAGACAAAATAGCTGCTGATAAACACACCGTTGCAGTACGTTTCCCAACGGTGTCAGGAGGGACACAGAACGGCAGTTCGATGCGATTTTCTCGTCGCCCTTATTGTGCATAGGGATTATATTCGTGTCCTTTCAGCGCTTTGTGAGCGCCCTTTGTTGTGTCGAGACATCAAGCAGTTTGGCGAGAATCGCCACCAGCTCGTCGTGGCCCTCTTTTAATGCGGACACTGACATTGTACGGCACGGAGACCTCATTCGGCTGAATCATCTTCAGCGCACTCTTGACAGCATCAGCGAAGATGACAAAATCAGAGGGAAGAAATAATCAACTGTGTACCCCGGATCAGGATTCAACTGGCTGCTCCGGGTGGAATCCGAAAATCTCGCTGCGAATGCGTCGGTAAGAGCAGAAGCACGCTGGGCTCCATCGGAAGCAAAATCGACATTGGCGTCGCTCAGAGTCGTCGACATTCACCGCACCTTGGTGCCCCGGTGCGTGGACTACAACTGCCTGTACATCACCATACGCATGTGGATGCTTTTTGTCACATCTTAAAAACGATCAAAGTCGTTTTGGGTTAGTTTTAGAATAATCGGCTGATCCATGAAGATATTAGGAATACTTCGTGCCTGCCACTGTTTTGAATTCGGCCTTCCTATTGCTGAACTCCCTCTCGGCCTCCAGAGAATGGTTCCGTCGTAGTCGGCAGAAGGCAGCTTCTTCCATGAAGGCAGAAGGCAGCTTCTCCGCACCCGAGTCCTCACTGTTCCGATTACCTGCCGGCGGTCAGACCATATAGCCCGTCCTGCACGCCCACGTGGACTGCCACGCCTCTTGTTAAAACGAGATCTGAAATACTTTGGTCACCGCTGGTGGGCTCCGCGAATCACGCCTTAGTCCCGGCACGCTGCAGTTGTAGAGGACGCTGGTGGCATGGCCAGTGACCTGGCGCTGCTGTGAGTCGGCTAGTGACCTGGCACTGTTGTGGGTCGGCCAGTGACCTGGCGCTGTTGTGGGTCGGCCAGTGACCTGGCGCTGCTGTGGGTCGGCCAGTGACCTGACGCTGCTGTTGGTCGGCCAATGACCTGGCACTGTTGTGGGTCGGCCAGTGACCTGGCGCTGTTGTGGGTCGGCCAGTGACCTGGCGCTGCTGTGGGTCGGCCAGTGACCTGGCGCTGCTGTGGGTAGGCAAGTGACCTGGC
Organism: Ashinkailepas kermadecensis; assembly: GCA_034440615.1. Lineage (NCBI taxonomy): Eukaryota > Metazoa > Arthropoda > Thecostraca > Neolepadidae > Ashinkailepas > Ashinkailepas kermadecensis. The sequence continues at coordinate 271,024 of JAOTOM010004611.1, read as the reverse complement.
CCTGTTGTGGGTCGGCCAGTGACCTGGCGCTGCTGTGGGTCGGCCAGTGACCGGGCGCTGCTGTGGGTCGGCCAGTGGCCTGGTGCTGCTGTGGGTCGGCCAGTGACCTGGCGCTGCTGTGGGTCGGCCAGTGACCTGGTGCTGCTGTGGGTCGGCCAGTGATCTGGTGCTGCTGTGGGTCGGCCAGTGACCTGGCGCTGCTGTGGGTCGGCTCGGCCAGTCGGCGCCGCCCAGCCAAGTTCGGATGGTTAAAATCGCCCACCACAGCTGGTCTGGTATTCGGCAGCTGTACCGAAGACAGGACGGCGGTGATCCGATTCAGAACGGCATTGCTCCGCCCCAGAGCGATAGCAGACACCAAAGCTCATCGCCACATTGCTGGCCCCGGAGCGGTAGCAGACACCAAAGGTCATCGCCACATTGCTGGCCCCGGAGCGGTAGCAGACACCAAGGGTCATCGCCGCATTACCGGCCCCGGAGCGGTAGCAGATGCCAGGGGTCATCGCCGCATTACCGGCCCCGGCACGGTAGCAGACACCAAAGACACCAAGGAGGAGACACCACGCCGTAGCTCCAAGTCGCAGCAGCAGCACTTTGGTGTCGGCCCGTTCCGGTAGACGCCGCGGCAGAAACGACGTCTTGACGGCACACGTCACTCCGCCACCTGCTGATCCACGGCTGCTTCGAAACCAGGTGAAATCATCGAGGCTGACTTCGAGCTCGGATATGCTGACCTGGTGGACCAACTAACTTCTGCTTTGATTATCACGTCATAACACTGGAGGACCGACGCGTAGGCTCGGAGGTCAGCCAGCTTCTCGCGCAATCGCCGACTCACTCGGGAGATAGCACCCATGGTGTTATCCATAAAACTAATCCGCGTGTCACTGAGGTGGGCGCTTCTCCTTTGGTGTTCTCGCGATAACAGCTAAATTAATTGAGACAGCACCTTGATACCTGCAGTGCCTTCAAATGAACACCTAGGGTATCTTGTGCAAACAATTGACCTCAAGGTCATCTAGGTACTATCCTAATGACGTAATAAATTCGTTCGTTCGTAGGTTTTTAACGTCTTAAACAGTTGCTTTTTGTTATGAGGTACAGTCGAACTAATGTATACTGACATATCAATGCAGGTGCAATTGGTGTACCAGAGGTCAATTTGTTACCGTACGACCTCAACTAAGTCATTCTGAGTCCCTTTGATATTGTTAATTTTATTCAAATAAAATGATCGCTCAGAACTGGATGACTAGATTATACACATATACAAAATTCCATAGCATACACGAATAGTTAAGTCAATTTTACAACATCCTTGCGAAATGTAGCCTTGAAAATGTATTGCATTGTGTGCTGAATGAAAACGGCAATTCGAACTCTGCCTACCAAGGGACCTTATCTGATCCTAGGCCAAAATGTGTGTACATGGAAAATTGTAAGTACACACTGCAGTTATTCAACCACAGCTGAAATTTTCTATTACGCTAATTTGAATCGGTGTAATCGGTTCACCGGCTGCAAAGATACCAGGGGGAGGAAAAAAGCAGCCGCTCTCAGTGACTTGTGTGAGTCAACATACCTCAGTGACTCGTGTGAGTCAACATACCTCAGTGACTCGTGTGAGTTAACATAACTCAGTGACTGTCGTGTGAGTCAACATACCTCAGTGACTCGTGTGAGTCAATATACCTCAGTGACTCGTGTGAGTCAACATACATCAGTGACTCTTGTGAGTCAACATACCTCAGTGACTCGTGTGAGTCAACATACATCAGTGACTCGTGTGAGTCAACATTCCTCAGTGACTCGTGTGAGTCAACATACCTAGGTGACTGTCGTGTGAGTCAACATAGTCACTGTCTTTCTGTCTGTCTGTCTGTTTGTCTGTCTGTCTGTCTGTCTGTCTGTCTGTCTGACTATCTTTGAACGACCTGTTAGAATGACAAGTATTCAAGCACTTAAGTGCAGGCGAAGAACAGACCAAGAGGTCGATCAGCATGCAGCCATTACGAGCAGTGATATGACGGAATTTGACCAAGAAATGCAGGAAACTGTAAGGAGTACTAACACCATGCTCCCGTACAGCCTGCCAGTGAGTCGGGACAGGCAAACTGCCCTCGATGTCACGCACCGATGTCAGTACGTCATGTTGTGGTTTCCTGTCTCCTGTTCGCCCATGATAGAAGACGTCTTTTTGGAGTGGTGCAGTCGCTGTCACTCGGAAATCGTTTTGGTGACTACTCGCGCGTGATAACTTTGGAGCAACGCTTTTGTTTGCTTTTTTTCGGATGTCGACCTCAGAGCGATTTACACACCACACTGAAATGCAACACTAGAAGCTCGGAATGATCTACCTGTATTCTGACGGTTCGTGTACTATTGCTGGCATCAATCAGGAAAGCTGTTCATTTTGAACTGTCCATCTAACTTTGTTACGGTCGCCGTATGACCAAAGCTGTCGAGGCGCCCCTAAGCCGAAATAACCAACCAACTATCCATAGGTTAATGAGGAAGCAAGATGTTATAACATTCCGGCTGTTGACGCTAGGCTGACCGTGGACGTGGCGAAGTGAGTTCCAACATTACGGCTGCTGACGATCTGCTGACCGTGGACGTAGCGAAGTGAGATCCAACGGTCACCAGGGTCTCAGTCGTACCCATAAAGTGCCTGTAGGCGAGAGGGTGACACCATGCTGCTACCGAGCCGCAGGCGCCTGCTGGTAGTTCAAGTTCTGCTGACTTCTGCCATTTAGTGTGCGTTATAATGGCCGATGATACAATTTAGGCCTGTTTTCGTGACAGGGTGCTACTGGAGCCAAGAAAAGCATTCTTATCCAAACAGTCGGTGAACAAACTTGTAAACAAACGCAGCTGCCACCCGCCTATAGAAGCGGCGGCCACCCACTTAGGGGAAGCGGCGGCCAGCCGTTTAGGGAAGGGGCAGCCACCCACTTAGGAAAGCGGCAGCTACCCTCTTAGGGAAGCGGTGGCCACCCGCCTATACAGTTGGCGTATAGCCGTGCCGACTGACAATGAGAGCCACAATTTCACCGGTGGCCATCTGTCCATTCGGCAAGTACAGCCTGGGCGTCTGATACGTCAGCCCGCTGCAACACAAGAGCAGCTCCATCTGGAGTGCAGCGGACGTGATGTGGATGCGATAACATCAGCTGGCTTGATGCTCGACGGACGGTCAGATCAGCGCTACGTACCTGAGTTGTTGTTGGTGGATTTGTCCAGCCTACCACCGCCGGGCCGATGGATGTGGAGGCCGTGGTGCAGGCGAGCAGAGACCGCCAGGTGTCGATGTGGATGTCGATGTGGAATGTCCGACTCTGTTTATTTGATGGCACGTCACCTTTGATGATGATTTCAAATCCGAGTGACAGCAGCGCTCCGGCCAAGTAAAACAGCACGGATGGGCAGAAGAGGAAATGGATGGGCGGTGGTGTCTTCTGTTTTGTACGCATTGCGTGATGGGGAAATTCATCACTGGTGTTTCGATGTGATTCACCATTGGAGACCCTGCCATTTGATATGCGCAGCAAGTGGCTTTAATTTCCAATGATATTTCTATGGATAGGAACTGGGAGTGGTGCCTATAAAAATACCCAAGAAATACTATGCGTTTTCCTTTTCAATGATGGACAGATATTAAATCTCCCGGAAGTTTCTCCAAGATCCCGATATGCTGTGACATGCCAGTACACAGCACCATTAGAGGTTGGGATTGGACGAGCGGGGACATGTCAGTGGCTATGGGGCCTCCTTGCCACACGCTGGAGCATAACTCGGATCGAATACCACTACGGATATCCGTCGATATTGATAACGGAGCGAATCGGGTAGAGTTTGGTGAATATAAACAGGAGGCAACTCTTGGGACGTGAGCAGTAGGTAATTCGTGACGTGAGCAGTAGACAACTCGTGGCGTGAACAGCAGGTAACTGGTAACGTGGACAGGAGGAAACATGTGACTTGAGCAGTAGGCAATTGTACGGCGACACAAGGCACACGGGCAGGTCCGACACCGAAGGGCGTGACCGACACCAAGCTGCGGCGACACAAGGCACACGGGCAGGTCCGACACCGAAGGGCGTGACCGACACCAAGCTGCGGCGACACAAGGCACACGGGCAGGTCCGACACCGAAGGGCGTGACCGACACCAAGCTGCTTACCAATGACGTTTCACAATGAGGCGAAGTATGCTCCTGATGGTGTTTCTTTGGCACATTTTCCTTGACAGGGCATTAAGCATAATTACAGGCAGCAGCAACAATTTCCAGTGACGTCTTGTACAGATCCACATTAGAGTTTGCAGAATGTCACTTAGAGCCTTACGCATGAGTTCATTGCATTCATGTACTTAATCCGCGACGTCTCGGGGCTCATTTTCCGCCCCGCCCCCAAGGTGTTCCGCGGATAGCGAAAAAAAAACGGCGCTTGGCAGGGCGCTGAAATTTTGCACACTTTTTCTCATATCAATGTGACATATTGTGTGAAAATTTTGAGGTCTGGTTATCTACGGTCACTGAGTTAGTTAAGGTCAAGTGAGGTCGCCTCCAAAGGGTTCAGCCAGTCGTCATGATTTAACGGGAAATATATTTGAATGAGATTTTCAGCGTTTGTTTATCTTTAGGGACATAACAAAACACATCAGAGGAATGTTTGAGCTTTTGCGTTTTTCATCACTTGTTTGTTTTGCATATTTGCCCACTAGGGCGAAAAGCGAAAATTCTGGCTAGAGTAAGCACTTTTTATCAGGCAAAGTTCGTATGAAAGAAAAGAAAAAGAAAAGAAAACATAGGACACTCAAAATCTTGAGAAAAAAAATGGATGGCCAAACATATTAGTACCGTGGTCCATTTCCCCTTACTTGTTTGATTCCAAATATGTTTTGATGTTTTTTAATCTTCCAAAAATGAACTCCCAGAGCCAAGAACATGTCGTCAGTCGTGACCTCATGCACACTCATAATGACGTCACCTTTGGGGAACACAATTTCGGGGGTGGTTTCGGACCATACTCGTCGAGCGCTTTTCGATGCTGTCGCTTTCGTTTTCGTGCGACGCTTAGTTTGAAGATCAGATGGGGCATATAATGACCCCCGAGACAGGGTGTGACGATCTGACCGGAAGCACCCGAATGGGTTAAGATATGCATCGCTAAATTAGCCTTACATGTGCTTGCTACGGGTTAAGAAAAAGAACCTCATGCTCGCTTCCACCATTGGGTTTGCCCCCACCCCCACCCTCCGACCCACGGATCTTCATGGTTAGCTTCAGAACACCTCACGACAGCTACACCTATCACATTCATGGCTGGAGATCCAGGGCAGAAAGGGAGATGGGAGGGGTCTGAACTCCCTATCCTGGCTTGGGTACCCTGCTAATGTTACTTTGTAATTTTCCCTATTTAATATTAACATTTTAGAACCTGACCGACCTGCTTTAGTGACAAATCTCCATCCTTGGTCACACAGTGACATCAGGTCACACAGTGACAGATCTCCATCCTTCGTCACATTGTGTCACATCAGTGTCACATGTGACGGATCTCCAGCCTTGGTCACATTGTGTCACATGAGTCTCACTTTGTGACAGATCTCCACCCTTGGTCACATTGTGTCACATCAGTGTCACATGTGACGGATCTCCAGCCTTGGTCACATCGTGTCACATCAGTGTCACATGTGACGGATCTCCAGCCTTGGTCACATTGTGTCACATCAGTGTCACATAGTGGCAGATCTCCAGCCTTGGTCACATTGTGTCACATCAGTGTCACATAGTGGCAGATCTCCAGCCTTGGTCACATTGTGTCACATCAGTGTCACATAGCGGCATATCTCCAACTTTGGTCACATTGTGTCGCGCCAGTGTCACATGGTGTGGGGAACAATATTCGGGAAGGAAAATGAAGCCGCAGAGCTATAACAACACAATTAAAAGCTTGCGTAGTTTCCCAGACAATTTCGGTCGGCGCGAAAGCTTGCACTCATTTTGCAAATGCAACGCGACAAAATGTTGTCACTTGTACGACATAAATAAACTACATGATAAACTACATGACGGATACCACCGGCTGTTCGTAATAGGTGATCGAAGTACTAAAACGGTCATTATGGGTATACCGACTGGTGGTGACAGGTGATAAAGTACCAAAGCTGTCATAATGGGTGCTGCCGGCTAGTGGTGATAGGTGATACTAGTGGGTGCTGCCGGCTAGTGGTGATAGGTGATACTAGTGGGTGCTGCCGGCTAGTGGTGATAGGTGATACTAGTGGGTGCTGCCGGCTAGTGGTGATAGGTGATACTAGTGGGTGCTGCCGGCTAGTGGTGATAGGTGATACTAGTGGGTGCTGCCGGCTAGTGGTGATAGGTGATACTAGTGGGTGCTGTCGGCTAGTGGTGATAGGTGATATTAGTGGGTGCTGCCAGCTAGTGGTGACAGGTGATACAAGTTCCAAACCGGTCACACCGTGCCGCCTTATCAACTTTGACTTTAGTAGCGTTTTTGAGCTATTACTACATGCTTAGGTAAATGTTACACCCATGAGACACGGCAAAGTGGCTATGAAAGCAAATCGGACCGCCTTTATTTGATGCTCCATCAAACGTACCACAAAAGCGCATAGCTTCACATGTTGTTTGAACTTGTATTTGCATGAAAGGAAAATTTGAGAACCGAAGTAATCTTGGCAGTTGTTTGGCTTATATTCCAAATCCCGTGGACCATCGATATGTGAGTCATAATGGCATCCAATTTCCGGCATTTTAAACGATTTGCTATGTCTTCTATGACGTCAGAGGTTCGCATCAAATAGATCAAAAGAGCGCTTGATCAGAAGTGCTTTTTTCTTGAGCGACTACCGACTAACGGTTAGCTCTCGTTTGTGTGCGGTATCACGCCCTGGCTTCGCTACGGCAGTGTTTCTCCATAGTGGAGGATCCGTCTGAAGGCGGCCATCATGAGTATGGTCATGCGTATGCCTCTCTTTACAGTGACACGTCCCGGCCTCGGCACGGCAGTGTTTCTCCATAGTGGAGGATCCGTCTGAAGGCGGCCACCATGAGTATGGTCATGCGTATGCCTCTCTTTACAGTGACACGTCCCGGCCTCGGTACGGCAGTGTTTCTCCATAGTGGAGGATCCGTCTGAAGGCGGCCATCATGAGTATGGTCATGCGTATGCCTCTCTTTACAGTGACACGTCCCGGCCTCGGTACGGCAGTGTTTCTCCATAGTGAAGAATCCGTCTGAAGGCGGCCACCATGAGTATGGTCATGCGTATGCCTCTCTTTACAGTGACACGTCCTGGCCTCGGTACGGCAGTGTTTCTCCATAGTGGAGGATCCGTCTGAAGGCGGCCACCATGAGTATGGTCATGCGTATGCCTCTCTTTACAGTGACACGTCCTGGCCTCGGTACGGCAGTGTTTCTCCATAGTGGAGGATCCGTCTGAAGGCGGCCACCATGAGTATGGTCATGCGTATGCCTCTCTTTACAGTGACACGTCCTGGCCTCGGTACGGCAGTGTTTCTCCATAGTGGAGGATCCGTCTGAAGGCGGCCACCATGAGTATGGTCATGCGTATGCCTCTCTTTACAGTGACACGTCCCGGCCTCGGTACGGCAGTGTTTCTCCATAGTGGAGGATCCGTCTGAAGGCGGCCACCATGAGTATGGTCATGCGTATGCCTCTCTTTACAGTGACACGTCCCGGCCTCGGCACGGCAGCGTTTCTCCATAGTGGAGGATCCGTCTGAAGGCGGCCATCATGAGTAGGGGTCATGCGTATGCCTCTCTTTACAGTGACACGTCCTGGCCTCGGCACGGCAGCGTTTCTCCATAGTGGAGGATCCGTCTGAAGGCGGCCACCATGAGTATGCGCGCTGGCAGCAGCCGCCTGGACAGCCAGCAGGCAGCCCAGGCGATGCTGTTCGAGAGGCGGCTTCTGATGGCCACCAGCATGGCCGTCGTGTTGGGACTCATTCTGTGGGTCATCTCCATATCCACCGAGTATTGGTGAGTGTCTTCGGACGTGCACCCCACTTGGGGCGTCATCCTAAACGTTGCGCAGGGGACCCTGAAAATAATTTTTGGGGCCCCAAAATCACGCCAAAGCGACTGAAAATCACGTTGGGGGCCACAAAAATTGTTCCGTGTGGGCCTAAGAATGCCGCTTGGAGCTCCAAAAAGTGGGGCCGGCTTCCTGAAAATACCGCTGGAGCCCTCGAAAGAATCTTCAGAATCACACTGGGAGATCAAAATGTCGCGCCGGAGCCTCAAAAGTCACAGCCGACCGACAAAATTCAATTGTTGCCCGGGACGCCACTCTGCGGCTACAAAAATCGTGTCGGGACACCGAAAAAAATCGCATCGGGAGCCCGAAGAATCGCACCAGGGGCGAGGCCAACAAATATTGCGCAGTGGTATTTAAAAATAGAACTCGACCCCTCATAAATCGCACCGAGACTGGATCGAATTGACCCGAGCACCGGATAATTCAGAACAGAGCCAAGAGACAATTATCCGAAGGGAATTTCTACTCTGAAGGGTGCCATCGGCCTTAGACACTCGTTGAGCAGCCGCAATTGTGTACCAAAGGGGAAAATCCCCCTGGAATCATGGAAGGGATAGTCTCGCAAGAAGCGCCCCGGGCTCTCGTGAAAAATCCCATGGGACTGACATTTATTATCCATGGGCCATATGGGATTCCATAACATTGCTTGGATTGTCCCATTAGGAAAGCGAAATCCTATTGAGCTAGATAGAATCCCATGGAGAGACCAGAGCAGTCCTATGGTAGCATTGGGACAGTCCCATATAGCGCATGGCACCACTCCCGACTTTTGGGAGCCCCTGCCTCAGGCATCCAGCAAGCGTCCCCTTTAGGTAACCGTCCCTAACCTCCCCAGAGACTGGTCTCAGAGATTTCAAGTGAGATGGGTATTGGGTCATACGATCGCTTGTCGGGATTGGGGCCGCCCCCCCCCCCCCGTTCCACCTCCAGTATGCTATGTCAATGGGAAGTGGGTGCTACGTGGGGGAGCAAATGTCCCAGTATTTGGGGGCGGTCCCCAGAAAATAAGTTACACGAGCCAGTAGCGTACCGAAGTGGGGGGGGGGGGCATTGGGAGAAGTTCCCCTCCCCCTCCCTGAGAGTTTGTGGAGCCCCCAAGAATCGCACCGGGGATCGGAAAAGTTGCGCGACGCTCCCTAAAAACCACGCCGTGGCCCCAGAAATCACACCGGGGCCCTTAAAAAATAACATTGGGAGTCCCAAGAAGTTAAGCAGGGCCCATGAAAATGACGCTGGTGGCCCAAAAGTCGCACAGAACCATAAAACTCATATTGGTATCACAAAAAGTCGCGCAGGGGGACCTGAAAATAACCCTGGTGGCAACCAAAATCGCACAAAAGCCCCTGTAAATCACATTGGTGGCCACACAAATCGTTTCGAGCCCCTAAAACTGTCGTTGGGGCTCCAAAAAGTGGGATCGTGCCCCTGAAAATACCGCTGGGGCACCCAAGGATTCGCGCCGAGGCCCCAGAAAAGTCGCGCCTGGCCCAAAAAATCACGCTAGGGCCTCAAAAGGTCGCGCTGGGCACCTGAAATTGACGCTGGGTCCAAAAAGATGGGTCGGACCCTGAAAACCACGCTCGGGGGCCAAAAGATCAGGCCGAGGCCCCTGAAAATGGCAGTGTGGCTCCTAAAAAGTCGGACTGACGTCCTTAAAAATCACGCTGGTGCCTCAAACGTTCGCGCCTAGGCCCCTGAAAATCATGCTGGGGGCCAAAAAAGTCGTGTCGGGTTCTTGAAAATCACGACGGGACTCCAAAAGGTCGAGCCGGGCCCCTGAAAAACACGCTGAGCCTGGGGTTACCAAAAAGTCGCGCCCGGACATCTGAAAATCACGCTAGGCTCTCGACATGTCACACCGAGATCCCAGAAGTCTCATCTGGACCATCCAAAAAATGAAGCCGGGGCAACGAGAAACAACAGGTTGGAGATGGAAAATCACTCTGGGATCCCAACAATCGCTCCAAAAGCCCCAATACGTAAAACTTGTTGGGCCCCCCATAAACGTGTCGAGGCTACTAAAATTCGCGCTTGGTATCCCAACAAATGACGATTGGGCTTACAAATCGCATGTAGACAAAAATCGTCGCGTCGCTGCTCTTGAAAATAACACCTTCTGGGGGTCTGGAAGTCTGGGGGGGGGCCCAAAAAGTCGCGTCGGAGCCTCACAAGTCGCATCTAGTTTCCCGGAAATCAATACACGGAACCCTCAATACCTACCCGGAATTGGACACTCTTGTACTGGGTACTTGGTAATTGGGTACTGGGAATTGGGTACTCTGCGGCCACAAAAATTGCGCCAAATGCCCCAAAAAAATCACGACCGGCCCCGGAAAAGAAGCGTGTTGGGGCACATAAAAATGCACCGGGAATCCGAAGAATCGTACCGGGGCCCAAAAATATCGCACAGGGGGCTTGCAAAAATAGAACTTGACACCAACCATCCCAAAGGAACTCCATCGAATGGACCTGAGCAACGGAAAATTCAGAACAGGTCCCGAAAGAAAGTTCACCGAAGGGCCTTTCTATTCTGAAGAGTGCCATCCGCTGAAAAAAAAATAGTTGAGCAGCCGCAGTGGCATATTAACACGCGAACTGGAGGGGAGGGGGAATCCGCCCACTCCTTCGGTTTTTCGTACATAACTCCAGATTTTATTGGTCGATATGCGCCCTTTTTTGCGTACCTGCTTAGAAATGTCCGACACATCGTTTAAAGTAAGAACAACGGAAATCGTCCGAACATTTTTCGGGTTAGAGGCCGTTAAAATCAAAATATTTCATAGCGCCAGACCACAAAAATCGGCGCTGATGCGCTTCCCGTATATCGTCGAAAGGGAAGTGTTCTTGGCAACACTAGCGGCTTGTTTGATGTATATTGTCATGCTATATGGTTTCAAGGTCATATTAGGTCACCGAGGTCAAGTCAGGTCAAGTTCATGACAGGTTAATGGACCCAAACTTGGTCAATTGGAATGTTGTCATAAATGCACATGACTGGAATGTTGTCAAACAGTAGTTTTCAGGATGTGTAGGGAGATGCAAAATTACATCAATTGCATGACTGTCATGCAATTGATGTAATTTTGCATCTCCCTACACATCCTGAAAACTACTGTTTGTCATTGTGTACCTAAGCGTTTCCATACTTCATTCATGTACTTCACTCCTTTCTTCTCGAATCCGATTGCGCCGAGCTGCCCGACGGAGCAGTCGGGCGGGCGGCCCGGTTCCGGTAACTGGAACAGGTAACCAACCTGATAAAGTGCTGCTATATAGGTGACCTGAGGTCAAATTCCGGATCTAGCATCTGTATTGCATCATTAGTCATGTCCAAAACATCATTGATACCCATTTTGGAGCATTTAAACACAATCATAGCGATACATAACAATGACAAGCCAAGCCACGCAAAACAAGCAAGTTGTGACATATGTGACCTGATTTGACCTTGAAGATATTGACCTAAGGTCATGAAATTTGCACACAATAGAGTTCATTACCGCACCAATTCACCCTGATAATTTCGTTACTCCAGCCTTAATAGGAGACAAAATCTTATGGGGGCGGAATCCGCCCTCCCCCCCCCCCTCAAGTGCGCGTAATTTTCAGAGGCCCTCCAGGGCGCGTGGTAAAGAGTCTCCCCTCTTGAATGGGTGGGCTCCCAAGGATCGCACCGGGATCCACAAAAATCGTGCCGGGCATCAAAATTCCCCTTGTGGCTCCCAAAAATTGGCGTCGATGGCCTCAAGAAAGCACAGCGTGGCCCCAAAATCGCATCGGGACCTGACAAAAATCAAACCGAAAAAAGAAAATATTCGGAAAAGTAAATGTCTGAGCCAGGAAAATCCATCTGGAGCCCCAAACATACCCCCAGATGCCGTCACAAATCGCGTACGACCCGGAAAAAAAACGTACAGGAGCTCGGCAAAATCGCGGTGGGAATAAAAAAAAACTATGGCATCGGGGCCGGACAAATAAGGCCGGGACTCGGACATTACAAATTCAGAAGTCACCAAAAATTGTTTCGAGCCCAGAAAACTGGCTTCGGGCCACCCGGAATCACGTACCTTGGTCCGAAAAATCGCGCCGGGACCCTGCAAAAATTATACCGGAGCCCCCAAAATCGTGCTAGGGTCCCACAAATTTGCGTCAGAAGCACCAAGTAAACACAGTAGGACCCTAAAAGCACAACGGTAGGACGAAACTGCACCGGGCCCTGCAAAGCGCACCGAGTTTCGCAAAAGTGGCAGGACCTTAAAGCATGCGTTGCAGCTCTAGATAACCACGCCGGGAGCTCTAAAAGAAGACAACGGAGACCCCCAAAGCACACCGAGGCCATGGGATCGCATGGGCGCTCAAAAACCGGCTGGGCCCTCAAAAAGTGACATGTCCTAAACAATGACCAAAAAGACCGCAAAAAGACCAAAAAATCGCAACGGGTCCTAAAAAAGAATGCCTCGCTAGGACCTCAGTTCGGTAGCCAATCTGGGAGCGTATCTAACGAAAGAAATGATGTACGTCAAAGCTCAGTGGGTATCCGGGTTTCTGAACCACCAAGAAATGTGGGAAGAAGATAATTGAATTAATCGAATTTCCCCAGCGAACCCCTACACGAAGCATTCCACACGTCAAATATGGCACAAGACTACCATGGGGTAGCAATAAGCAAAACGTAGAAGGCGTAGCAGCAGCCGAAGAATCGCACGAAGTGTGGCGAATGCGCGTAATGCGCAGAGCGGGTGAACACGTACACGAACGTCGGCGTTCTGGCGGCCGGCGATATGAACTGGAATGCCTGAAATTGTGGAAATTTTACACTCTTCATTTATTTGTTTAGGTGTAATTTCAGCAGTGTGAGGTGACTTATCAAATGATATCAAATGGAAAACCTTAGAACTGGATAGGGGAGTTAGAATTGAAATCCGGTGACTCAGAAACGATGGTGGTAGGTTGGGCCCCCTACACAAGACAATTAAGTTGATCACTAATTAATTTATTTTAAAAATATCATTGGCGCCTTCGAAAAATGGTAGTCCAAATCCGGGGACTTCTTTAAAAAAAATGAGTGGAGGTGGGCCCAATCGAAATCCGTTTGCCATCCCCCCCCCTACAGCAAATCCTAGGTACGCCACTACTGGTGTTCCTGATGAACTTGGTGGCCCTGGTGACCCCGATGATCCTGCTGACTCTGCTGAAGGATCCGATGATCCTACTGACTGATGATCCTGATGACTCTTATGATCCTACTGACTGATGATCCTGATGACTCTTATGATCCTGATGACTCCAATGATCCTGATGACTCCTATGATCCTGATGACTCCTATGATTCTGATGACTTCTATGATCCTGATGACTCCTATGATCCTGATGATTGCTGATCCTGATGATTATAATGCACCTGATGACTCTGATGATCTTGATCACACCGATGATCCTGCTGACCGGATGACTTTGGCGATATTGATGACACTCATGATGCAGATGAATCCGGTCACCCTAATTTTCCTATGACCCAAAGTCTACTTGTTCTGAGGTCAATTTGGTCCGTTTTTTTAATTTTAAGACGGAGCTAAAGTCAAAGTCAACTATACAGTGAAGCAGAACCGAATAAACAGAAGAGGGAAGACAATTATACAGCACGGGAACCAGCTGGAATCCAACGATGCCGAGGCGGGTGCTGTTGTGTGTGACGCTGACCGTTGTACGGCAGGTTCTCGGTGACGTGTCCGCGCGGCGCTGCCATCAACGCCACCTGGCGACCGCAGCCGGAGCCGGAGCCGGAGCCCCCCTGCATGATGACGTCACACGCCGGCCTGTGGCGAATGTGCCGCACCGTGCTGACCAATGGAACGGCGTCCTGCCGGAACGACAGCCAGCCGACACCTCAACAGCAGGCCGACACCTCCAGTCAGTAGGACAGCGACAGCCAGCCGACACCTCAACAGCAGGCCGACACCTCCAGTCAGTAGGACAGCGACAGCCAGCCGACACCTCAACAGCAGGCAGACACCTCCAGTCAGTAGGACAGCGACAGCCAGCCGACACCTCAACAGCAGGCCGACACCTCCAGTCAGTAGGACAGCGACAGTCAGCGTAGCACAGCGACAGTCAGTTTAGCACACCGCCAGTCAGTGTAGCACAGCGACAGCCAGCCGACACCTCAACAGCAGGCCGACATCTCCAGTCAGTAGGACAGCGACAGTAAGCGTAGCACACCGTCAGTCAGTGTAGCACAGCGACAGTCAGTGTAACACAGCGACAGCCAGTCGACACTTCAACAGCAGGCCGACACCTCCAGTCAGTGTAGCACAGCGACAGTCAGTGTAGCACAGCGACAGTCAGTGTAGCACAGCGACTGTCAGTGTAGCACAGCGACAGTCAATATAGCACAGCGGCACGCAGTGTAGCACTGCGACAGTCAGTGTAGCACAGCGACAGTCAGTATAGCACACCGTAAGTCAGTGTAGCACACCGCCAGTCAGTGTAGCACAGCGACAGCCAGCCGACACCTCAACAGCAGGCCGACACCTCCAGTCAGTGTAGCACAGCGACAGTCAGTGTAGCACACCGCCAGTTAGCACCACACTGCCAGTCAGTACCACACCGCAAATCAGTGGCACACCGCCAGTCAGTACGACACCGCCAGTCAATACCACACCGCCAGTCAGTACCAAACTGCCAGTCAGTACCACACCGCCAGTCAATACCACACCGCCAGTCAGTACCACACCGCCAGTAAGTGGCACACTGCCAGTCAGTACCACATCGTCAGTCAATACCACACCGCCAGTCAGCGGCATTGGGATGCTCAGTGGCAAGGTGGTTACTCAGACTCGAATGCATTTCGGCATACTGATTGCGGCCATCTCAAGTGTCCTAAGTGATTGTTATCTGACTGTGCTCTGATTGTGATTTGCTTCTGATCTGATTGCAATCTGCCTCTGTTCTGAAAATGGTATGATTGTGACCTAATAATGGT
The DNA here is from genome assembly GCA_034440615.1 of Ashinkailepas kermadecensis. NCBI lineage: Eukaryota > Metazoa > Arthropoda > Thecostraca > Neolepadidae > Ashinkailepas > Ashinkailepas kermadecensis. The sequence goes on along the minus strand of JAOTOM010004611.1, from coordinate 255,953 downwards.
ATGATTGTGATATGATAATGGTATGACTGTGATCTGATGGGGAGCGGATCATGATCTGTCGTGATCAGATTGAGAGTTGATTTCTACCTGACGAGTACTGCTCCGTCCCTTCGGTCACCTGGAATCGTGGCTGTCTCACCCATTCCTGAGCTGTGTGCGTCTTGTCCTCGGACTGTGTTCTTCGTCATTGGACTGCGTTGCCTGTCCTTGGGTTGCGACTCCCCTTCCATGGTCTTTGCCCCCCCCCCCCCCAAACGCTGTGTCGGTGTGGTGTGGTCGCGGCCAACGGCAGGGTCCACAGATCACGATAGGGTTTGAGGACCAGGATCGAAGTAGGGTGTGTGAGCCGTGGCTGGCGGTCTGCTGCGATAGTGCGGTCGGAAGTAGGGTGTGGGAGCCGTGGCTGGCGGTCTGCTGCGATAGCGCGGTCGGAAGTAGGGTGTGGGAGCCGTGGCTGGCGGTATGCTGCGATAGCGCGGTCGGAGGTAGGGTGTGTGAGCCGTGGCTGGCGGTCTGCTGCGATAGCGCGGTCGGAAGTAGGGCTGCAGTCGGCGCCTTTGTTTCTGGTTTGCGTCTGGCAGACAGCCGACTAAGTGCTGCCAGGCGGAGCCGCCAGGCGCAGCCGCCAGGCGGAGCTGCCAGGCCGTGACGGTCGGTCCGTCGGCATCCCTTACCTGGCTCCACAGTCAAGGGCGGGTCCACGACGGTGTCAGGGGCGGATCTTGGACGGCGTCAGGGGAGGCTCCAGGCGAGAGTCATGGGTGGTTCTATGCAAGCGTCAATGGTGGCTCCAGGTGACCCGTCGAGGGTGGATCCATGACAAGGTCAATAGCGGATCAAGGACGGCGTCAGAGGCGGTCCCAGAGTAGCATCAGGGGCAGCTCCAAGCGATTGCTACCATATCCGTGTGGTCGTCGGCTACTCTCTACCTACACCTTCTACCCACACGCTCTATCTACACGCTCTACCCACACGATCTGCCAGCACGCTCTACCCACACGCTCTACCCACTGCCAAAGAAAAACGCCCTGGCGTTGCTTTTTGGCAACGGATGGTTAGGAGATTGGGTCACATGACTCTTATACGGATTACTTGCTCATTGTCAGACGTATCTCTAACCCAGTCGCAAAAAGCAATAGCATAATAAATATTGAAGCGCACTGTGGTGACGAGGTGAATGCATATCACTGCCAACAGGGAAGGGCTCCGTTCGGTCCCAAAGTACCCTGCCGTGAGTTACCAACAGAGAAGGGCTGAGCTCTGTCCCAAAGTTCTCTGCCGTGAATTGCCAATAGAGAAGGGCTGCCCTCGGTCACAAAGTTCTCTGCCGTGAATTACCAATAGAGAACGGCTTTGCTCGGTTCCAAAGTCCTCTGCCGTTGCGGGTATGATGTCGATTATGTGCCTGAGGCACGGATATTTATGCTCCTCATCTGGCCACTGCGCGTCCCGCGCTTCTAATGGATGCTTGAATAATTTAGATACCTTTACAAGATGTACTCAGAGATGTCCATTCACCAGACTATGGCGGACGTGCAGTAGCGACTCAGTGTACCCATTAGAGGGCTGCTCATCAGGTATGGCGGACGTGCAGTAGCGACTCAGTGTACCCATTAGAGGGCTGCTCATCAGGTGTGGCGGACGTGCAGTAGCGACTCAGTGTACCCATTAGAGGGCTGCTCATCAGGTGTGGCGGACGTGCAGTAGCGACTCAGTGTACCCATTAGAGGGCTGCTCATCAGGTGTGGCGGACGTGCAGTAGCGACTCAGTGTACCCATTAGAGGGCTGCTCATCAGGTGTGGCGGACGTGCAGTAGCGACTCAGTGTACCCATTAGAGGGCTGCTCATCAGGTGTGGCGGACGTGCAGTAGCGACTCAGTGTACCCATTAGAGGGCTGCTCATCAGGTATGGCGGACGTACAGTAGCGACTCAGTGTACCCATTAGAGGGCTGCTCACCAGGTATGGCGGACGTACCGTAGCGACTCAGTGTACCCATTAGAGGGCTGCTCACCAGGTATGGCGGACGTGCAGTAGCGACTCAGTGTACCCATTAGAGGGCTGCTCATCAGGTGTGGCGGACGTGCAGTAGCGACTTAGTGTACCCATTAGAGGGCTGTTCACCTGGTATGGTGAGCAGGTGGTAGCGGCAGCACATTCCAGGTGGTAGCGGCCCTGTGAGGGCGAGCCGCTGCGTGGCCCACAGTTGAACCCACGGCATCACAACCCAGGTGGTAGCGACCCTATGAGGGCGAGCCGCTGCGTGGCCCACAGGTGAACCCACGGCAGCTGCAGCTCACCAGTGCAGACAGAGCGCTCTGGGTCGCCGCTCCTCGTTGCTTCACGCGCGAAGAGCGCGCCGCAACATGATAACGTGATAACGTGATAACGTGACGCAACGTGATAACGTGATAACGTGATAACGTGAACGCAACGTGATAACGTGATAACGTGACGCAACGTGATAACGTGATAACGTGAACGCAACGTGATAACGTGACGCAACGTGATAACGTGATAACGTGACGCAACGTGATAACGTGATAACGTGATAACGTGATAACGTGACGCAACGTTACGCGTTACGGCGTACATTTACCGCGTTGCGACTGTCTGTTCCTGACGCCCGGTCTGACGCTCGGTCTGACGCCCGGTCTGACGCCCGGACTGACGCTCGGTCTGACGCTCGGCCTGGCGCCCGGTCTGACGCTCGGCCTGGCGCCCGGTCTGACGCTCGGCCTGGCGCCCGGTCTGACGCTCGGTCTGACGCCCGGTCTGACGCTCGGTCTGACGCTCGGTCTGACGCTCGGTCTGACGCTCGGTCTGACGCTCGGTCTGACGCCCGGTCTGACGCTCGGTCTGACGCTCGGTCTGACGCTCGGGGCCGATGGCAACATGTTCATGGCGATGCAGACTGGCTACCAACTTGACTAATCAATGGATAGCTCGCTAGAGGCCGTTGAGGTAGTAGGTAGCAGCAGCAACCCGGACTAACGAGCGATGCTGGTGGAAGGGGAAAACGTGGATACGGACGGTGTGCAAAGGATTTCTGATGTCAAGTGAGGAGTGAGGAATGAATTTTGAAGAGGGATATGAGGCTTGCAGTAGATATTTGACTATAGAGGAGTTGTCTCGCTCCGTCGGCTCAGGGTCCGGTCTAAGAGAATGCCGAGTATATTGGCGGGTGCTTGAGACCAAATATTCACGTTAGGCTAACGTCCAAAGCCATGGCGATGCAATTTCCAGTGCACAAAGAATGAAACACGTTTTTCCCACACTCATCTCCAGGCTAGTCATGCTGAGCTATTCCTATAGACATTGGATGTTCTCCTGAATCCGAAACTTCAGCAATGGAAGTCCGCTAGAATCCAGGGATGTTGAGTCAAAGATCTGGACATTGTCTGCATAGGATAGAAGCCCGCCATGACTTAGGACGCAGGAGAGGCCATATATGCATGCATGAGGAAGAGGATGCAGGTGCTGTCGGGGCCGTGACGTCTTCAAGGGCGGAGCCAGGATGAACCTTCGGCAAATACAATAGGACGCATCGTGGGAGTGACCGGCCGCCACCACTGCCGTACCCGCCGTACCGATAGAGGACTGCTGCTGTGTGTCGCTCAGTCTGTGAGCCAGTCAGTGTGACAGTCAGTGTGACAGTCAGTGTGACAGTCAGTGTGACAGTCAGTGTGACAGTCAGTGTGACAGTCAGTGTGACAGTCAGTGTGACAGTCAGTGTGACAGTAAGTATGACAGTCAGTGTGACAGTCAGTGTGACAGTATGTGAGCCAGTCAGTGTGACAGTCAGTGTGACAGTCAGTGTGACAGTCAGTGTGACAGTCAGTGTGACAGTCAGTGTGACAGTCAGTGTGACAGTCTGTGAGCCAGTCTGTGTGACAGTCTGTGAGCCAGTCTGTGTGACAGTCTGTGAGCCAGTCAGTGTGACAGTCAGTGTGACAGTCTGTGTGACAGTCTGTGAGCCAGTCTGTGTGACAGTCTGTGAGCCAGTCAGTGTGACAGTCAGTGTGACAGTCAGTGTGACAGTCTGTGAGCCAGTCAGTGTGACAGTCAGTGTGACAGTAAGTATGACAGTCAGTGTGACAGTCAGTGTGACAGTCTGTGAGCCAGTCAGTGTGACAGTCAGTGTGACAGTCAGTGTGACAGTCTGTAAGCCAGTCAGTGTGACAGTCTGTAAGCCAGTCAGTGTGACAGTCAGTGTGACAGTCTGTGAGCCAGTCTGTGTGACAGTCTGTGAGCCAGTCAGTGTGACAAGTCAGTGTGACAGTCAGTGTGACAGTCTGTGTGACAGTCTGTGAGCCAGTCAGTGTGACAGTCAGTGTGACAGTCTGTGAGCCAGTCTGTGTGACAGTCTGTGAGCCAGTCAGTGTGACAGTCTGTGAGCCAGTCAGTGTGACAAGTCAGTGTGACAGTCAGTGTGACAGTCAGTGTGACAGTCTGTGTGACAGTCTGTGAGCCAGTCAGTGTGACAGTCAGTGTGACAGTCTGTGAGCCAGTCTGTGTGACAGTCTGTGAGCCAGTCAGTGTGAGAAGTCAGTGTGACAGTCTGTGAGCCAGTCTGTGTGACAGTCACCGTGATACGTGCTGGCGGCCGCTCCGCACACGACGCCCACCAGCCACGGCTGACTGAGCAGCAGCTGTACCATGCCCGAGTCCCGCCGGCGCCTTCTCCCTCCCCGACTCCTCCGTGTGTGACGTCGCACCGCACGTCACCTGCAGCGTGGTGACGTGTCACTTGTCTGATGACGTCAGAGCCAATATCCTCGTGTTTTGCCGACCAGTCGGAACCGGCCCGCCGACACGCTGGCAGTTCCAGTCAGCTCGGTTCCGGGCTGGCTGATGATGGTATTTGTTGATGTTTGGTTGGCTCGATTTATGGGCATGCTGAAAATATCTAGCAATAAGCACGGAACAGAAGCTGTGTAACGGATAGTCGCGGTCGGGTGCCCTGGCCTGCCAGGCTCGGCAGGTGCAAACTGCCGGCTCTGGTCTGGAGGGAAGTGCATGTATAGGGGAGGAAATAACAACTCGTGCTTCGTTCCTTTCATCGTCAGGAAGTTGTGGAGTCACTTATGGTTTTACCTGATGCCATCCAAGGAAAGCTATATCTAATCACAAACGTCTCCTTGTTATCAGTGAAGATATATGTGTGGGCGTGGCCTCCGATGTCGGATTGGCTGGTTGTGTGGATTGTGTGGGCGTGGCCTGCGATGTCGGGTTGGCTGGTTGTGTGGGCGACGAGTTACTCGTCGCCCAGATGTGTGATGTAGCATCCCGAATGCAATGAAGCTCTTAACCATAACATGCTCGATGGCCTGCTCTGAATCGACCGCCAGGCACTACCAGGACAAACCAGACTGTGAGCCCACTACCAGCAAAATTCCGAATTCTGAAGAAGCTATCGACCTATCGTGTGACCATGCGTAATCTATTCAGCAGTGTATGAACCCGACGGTGGGTGCTGAGTCCACCGCCAGGTGTACATGCTACCAGCATAACTCCCCATTTATGATCATAGTCTAAAACAATTCAATATTCATGGCCAACGAGAACCAGAGGGCCCGTCCTAAAGGGACGTGGCAGTCATTGGCGGATCTAGCCCAACCGGTTTTGGGGGGGGGCAACTTTCGGTTTTTGGCGTTAGGGTGCCCATTCTCCCACTAATTTTGGTTAAAAGCACCGGATTTCGACCACTATTTGGCAAAGGCGCCCATTAAAAAAAAAAAAATTAGAATAAAATAATAATTGACAACATAACTTCCTGTATAGGGACCCCAGCCAACCTCCACCGTTTCTACGTTACCGGATTTTTGTTCTTGTTTACCAAAACGTTCACGTTCACGTTCAACGTCTTGTACCACATCAACGTTCGTGCACGTGTACACACTGGCGGATCCGATTTTGTCAACTCTTGCTGTAAGCAGAACTTGAGCAGCATGGAAACCCTCGATGTGTGTCAGAATCTATTATGCCACCATACTGGCTTCCAAACAATTATTTTTAATTTAAAAAAATCCTTTAAAATTGGAGATTCTTTCATCCAGATGCTATTTTGTTAACCTCGGCAAAGGTTACTGTATTTTAAATTAGTTGACTTCTGTTGGTTTCTGGGGGGGGGGACAAAAGACACTATGCCCCCCCCCCTTTTAAGCGCTTCGGGGGGGGCATGGCCGGAATGGCCCCTCCCTGGATCCGCCAGTGGTGCCGGACACTCAATGGCCAATTCTCATCTCACTACTGCACACCTATAATAAAAAAGTAAGATAGGTACTCAGACGAAATTAATTTAGCCATCCTATTCTAAAACACATTCAGTGAGTGACTCCTCAGTAGATCACCAGGCAGACTATTCCCAGCATAGTCTGCATGGAATCACGGGCAGTCTTCCCCGAATCAATGGGCCATTGATCAAGCACCCTTTGACTGAAAAACCTGCTAGCGTTCAGCTGTCCTACACCTTGACTTTTCCAGCCTGAATTGGTCCCTATGCGATTTCCTAAGTTGATGACCATTATTCAGATTGACATCTAGCCCTTTAACTATCAAGCATCCCGTTCATATCACACCTGAATTTCTTTGTTTGCATGAGGACATATACGATGCTATAATCCTGTCCCATGTTTTAATTTACCCCAGACCAGGGACAAGCCTGGTAGCTTTGCCCTGTACCTTTACACAAAAATGTATCCCTTTCTGATCGAAGCGAATCGAATGGTAAGTATAAGATCGATGTTCTTAATCACGACATTAAGGGCGAGCACTGATATATTGATGTAAACGACAAACGATAGTGTACGGTGGCGAATTCATTAAGCCTAGTAAGCCATTCATTCTTCTTGTCTCGAACAATTCAGCCAAACATTTCGGCCAGAAAATTAGCCACTTCGGCGACAACCAGGCGACATATTGAGGCATACCACTTCGGCGACAACCAGGCGACATATTGCGGCATACCACTTCGGCGACAACCAGGCGACATATTGCGACATACCACTTCGGCGACAACCACGCCACATATTGCGGCATACCACTTCGGCAACAAACATGCGACAAACACGTGACGTGGTATGCTACTTCGGCGACAACATCCTCCCCTGTATCCACATCAACAGGTACTACCAGGTCAGCCATCACGCCGCACTACTGTTCGTTCACCTTTGTCCCGGCCTGTTTGCTGAGCCGATGAAGGAAGCGATTCACAAACTATTTCTCGCCGCTCCGAGCCCGGCTAATGGCGCCGCATTCTTGGAACGGTGCCGGCACGTCCGTGCCCGATCACAGATACTGCCCGACGGTGCCGGCACGTCCGAGCCCGATCAGAGATACTGCCCAACGGTGCCGGTACGTCCGAGCCCGGTCACAGATACTGCCCAACGGTGCCGGCACGTCCGGCCCGGTCAGAATACTGCCCAACGGTGCCGGCACGTCCAGCCCGGTCAGATATACTGCCCAACGGTGCCGGCACGTCCGAGCCCGGTCAGAGATACTGCCCAACGGTGCCGGCACGTTCGAGCCCGATCACAGATACTGCCCGACGGTGCCGGCACGTCCGAGCCCGGTCAGAGATACTGCCCAACGGTGCCGGCACGTCCGAGCCCGATCACAGATACTGCCCGACGGTGCCGGCACGTCCGAGCCCGATCACAGATACTGCCCAACGGTGCCGGCACGTCCGAGCCCGGTCAGAGATACTGCCCGACGGTGCCGGCACGTCCGAGCCCGGTCACAGATACTGCCCAACGGTGCCGGCACGTCCGAGCCTTCACAGATACTGCCAACGGTGCCGGCACGTCCGAGCCCGATCACAGATACTGCCCGACGGTGCCGGCACGTCCGAGCCCGGTCACAGATACTGCCCAACGGTGCCGGCACGTTCGAGCCCGGTCAGAGATACTGCCCAACGGTGCCGGCACGTCCGAGCCCGGTCAGAGATACTGCCCAACGGTGCCGGCACGTCCGAGCCCGGTCACAGATACTGCCCAACGGTGCCGGCACGTCCGAGCCCGGTCAGATATACTGCCCAACGATGCCGGCACGTCCGAGCCCGGTCACAGATACTGCCCAACGGTGCCGGCACGTCCGAGCCCGGTCAGAGATACTGCCCAACGGTGCCGGCACGTCCGAGCCCGGTCAGAGATACTGCCCAACGGTGCCGGCACGTCCGAGCCCGATCACAGATACTGCCCGACGGTGCCGGCACGTCCGAGCCCGGTCACAGATACTGCCCAACGGTGCCGGCACGTTCGAGCCTTGTCAGAGATACTGCCCAACGGTGCCGGCACTTCCGAGCCCGGTCAGAGATACTGCCCAACGGTGCCGGCAGTCCGAGCCCGGTCAGAGATACTGCCCGACGGTGCCGGCACGTCCGAGCCCGGTCAGAGATACTGCCCAACGGTGCCGGCACGTCCGAGCCCGATCAGAATACTGCCCAACGGTGCCGGCATGTCCGAGCCCGGTCACAGATACTGCCCAACGGTGCCGGCACGTCCGAGCCCGGTCAGAGATACTACCCAACGGTGCCGGCACGCCGAGCCCGGTCACAGATACTGCCCAACGGTGCCGGCACGTCCGAGCCGGTCAAGATACTGCCCGACGGTGCCGGCACGTCCGAGCCCGGTCACAGATACTGCCTAACGGTGCCGGCACGTCCGAGCCCGATCACAGATACTGCCCGACGGTGCCGGCACGTCCGAGCCCGGTCACAGATACTGCCCAACGGTGCCGGCACGTTCGAGCCTTGTCAGAGATACTGCCCAACGGTGCCGGCACGTCCGAGCCCGGTCAGAGATACTGCCCAACGGTGCCGGCACGTCCGAGCCCGGTCAGAGATACTGCCCAACGGTGCCGGCACGTCCGAGCCCGGTCAGAGATACTGCCCAACGGTGCCGGCACGTCCGAGCCCGATCAGAGATACTGCCCAACGGTGCCGGCACGTCCGAGCCCGGTCACAGATACTGCCCAACGGTGCCGGCACGTCCGAGCCCGGTCAGAGATACTACCCAACGGTGCCGGCACGTCCGAGCCCGGTCAGAGATACTGCCTAACGGTGCCGGCACGGAGCCCGGTCACAGATACTGCCCAACGGTGCCGGCCGTCCGAGCCCGATCACAGATACTGCCCGACGGTGCCGGCACGTCCGAGCCCGGTCAGAGATACTGCCCAACGGTGCCGGCACGTCCGAGCCCGGTCAGAGATACTGCCCAACGGTGCCGGCACGTCCGAGCCCGGTCACAGATACTGCCCAACGGTGCCGGCACGTCCGAGCCCGGTCACAGATACTGCCCGACGGTGCCGACACGTCCGAGCCCGGTCACAGATACTGCCCAACGGTGCCGGCACGTCCGAGCCCGGTCAGAGATACTGCCCAACGGTGCCGGCACGTCCGAGCCCGGTCAGAGATACTGCCCAGGTGAGCAATTCAACAAGCACGGTGAGGAACTGAAACAGCATAGCCCGTGCAGAGTATTGGTTATTCGAGCTAGTGCAAAGCCTGTGCGAGTTTTTCGGCATGTATATACGGAAAAGCATGAGCAAGACCGCCCGACCCGCACTGACGGCCGCCGTGTCTGTCAAACACTCTTGTTATTAGCGCATTGAATGCCCCGCTTTATCCATTCATAATTGCATGTGCGGTTTCAACCAGGTTCGATCAATCTCACTGACGGCAAACATTCCCAGAGGATGCTCCCTCCCCAGGTCATCTCGAGGACCATCGACCCGATGCTGGAAAGCTCAAACAGCAGACTGTAGCTCTGATCGGTGCGATATAAATGCATGCAACGTTTTTAATTTCCGGTCCCGAACTAGATCGTAAGTCAAAATCAAAGTTCAATTCGGCCAGCTTTCCTTGCTCCCATTCTCACGACATCCGATTTCAAAACAGTTGACTCTAATTCTGTCAATACGGCACAAGGCCGTCAAATACGCCGTACACGAAGCACGCAATATCAGGATAGCCTTCCGCGGTCACAGGTCGGGGTCACATACTATTAGAAGTATCGGGTGGTTAGTTACGAGCGAGGACGAAGTCCGAGACAGTGTCCTGCCATCAATATGTTGCACAAAAGTTCAGCTGTTGACGCGGGGGCCGCGGTAGCTCAGTTGGTAGAGCGTCGGACTCTTGATCGAAAGATCGTGGGTTCGAATCTCACAACCGACGGAATTTACCGAGTCCATCCGCGGCCAATCGGCGTGAGAGGTTGGCGACGCTACATAACCAAGCGGTTGAATGCATCGTAAAAGAACCCAATGTTCTTCTTCTTCAGCTGTTGACCCGGCGCCGCCCGACCACGCCATCACATGTTTCAGTCCTTGATGGCCTTTTTGTTTCATTATTTCACGTCCTATTTCTTCACTCAAAGTGAGATATGCTTATTAAATTTTGGATTTACCAAGTTGTATCACAGTATTCCCATGCTGATATCGTCGCCTCATACTTGTATATCTCCTGAAATTCTTGTCTGCATTGCCACCCATAAGCATCCAACGATGGTGCTCGGTCGGTGATAATACGGGAAATATTGTCCTTGTCGTTGTTGACCCAAATACGGTTTCTATTGCAGTCATAAATTATTTTCATTGTCAAATACCCCCTTGAGTGTATTGTCAGAAAATGGCCAGATTCTTGGACAGGCCCGTTAAGTTTGAGTTTTCGCCTTTCTGAGCTCCTCGTGATCCTAGCAATGACAAAGATGCACTCTTGCTTTTTAGAATAAGACCTTTGTGTCGACGATATTTACCGGAACTATCGCTACATAGGCATTCCGGTGGCGACCGGAACAATAGTTTCGTCCGCATTCCGGCGGCGACCGGAACCATCGCTACGTAGGCATTCCGGCGGCGACTGGTAACAATTGCCATATGTTTCATCCCAGCCTTCATCACGATTGGCTTCATCCCAGCCTTTGTCGCGATTGGCTTCATCCCAACATTCACTGCGATTGGCTTCACCCCAGCCTTCGCCGCCATTGGCTTTATCACAGCCTTCGCTGCGATTGGCTTCAGTTGACCTCACGTCGACGCAGTCTGCGGTGGCAAATGGCAATCCCCATCACCGAGTCGGCTTCCCGTGCAACTCTGTCCGTCCGATCTGCTATCTTCATCCACGCTGTCATACATCAAACGTGCAGCCCTTTGTCGGAGAGCGGCGTCGTTGGCAGGTTCGCCACGGTGACTGCCACGCCACTGCAGGCTCACCACGGTGACTGCCGCGCCACTGTAGCTCTGCATCGGCCGTGTTTTTGTAAGGATCTCAGATTCCGCTGGTGACGGCGCGGAACAGGTGCTGCCACGCATCTGAACATCTGAATCCTGCCAAGTGCCGGCTCTCACTTTACGCCGCCGAAGGAGGAGCGCAGCGACAGATTAACTATCTCCCGCCAGGTGCCTGGTGATGGAGACTCTCCCACCACCTGTTCGGTGTCAGAGACCCTCTCCCATCACGTGTCATATGACGTTGACCACGTTTCTTCCACCACGTATCTTATGACGGTGATTTTCTCTTCCATTATGTATCACATGACAGTGGCATCCCACGACGCATCCAATCACAGATGCTTACTACAACCAGGATTGGATCCAGTAATTTTCATGAGGGGCTGGAAGGGCACCTTTTCCTCGGACGGGCACCACTGCGAAAGTCCCTGGAATGGCTCCATTTCCTCGGAGGAGCACCACTGCGAAAGTCCCTGGATTGGCGCCGTTTCCTCCAAGGGCGCCACTGCGGAAGAGTTGTGTGTGACGGACTCGAGTGGTGTTTATCAGCTGTGTGTGACTGACCGGAGTATTGTTCAGCGGAGCTGTGTGTGACGGACTCGAGTGGTGTTTATCAGCTGTGTGTGACGGACCGGAGTAGTGTTCAGCAGAGCTGTGTGTGACGGACTCGAGTGGTGTTTATCAGCTGTGTGTGACGGACCGGAGTATTGTTCAGCAGAGCTGTGTGTGACGGACTCGAGGTGTGTTTATCAGCTGTGTGTGACGGACCGGAGTATTGTTCAGCAGAGCTGTGTGTGACGGACTCGAGTGGTGTTTATCAGCTGTGTGTGACAGACCGGAGTATTGTTCAGCAGAGCTGTGTGTGACGGACTCAAGTGGTGTTTATCAGCTGTGTGTGACGGACCGGAGTATTGTTCAGCAGAGCTGTGTGTGACGGACTCGAGTGGTGTTTATCAGCTGTGTGTGACGGACCGGAGTATTGTTCAGCAGAGCTGTGCGTGACGGACTCGAGTGGTGTTTATCAGCTGTGTGTGACGGACCGGAGTATTGTTCAGCAGAGCTGTGTGTGACGGACTCGAGTGGTGTTTATCAGCTGTGTGTGACGGACCGGAGTATTGTTCACCAGAGCTGTGTGTGACGGACTCGAGTGGTGTTTATCAGCTGTGTGTGACGGACCGGAGTATTGTTCACCAGAGCTGTGTGTGACGGACTCGAGTGGTGTTTATCAGCTGTGTGTGACGGACCGGAGTATTGTTCAGCAGAGCTGTGTGTGACGGACTCGAGGTGTGTTTATCAGCTGTGTGTGACGGACCGGGTATTGTTCAGCAGAGCTGTGTGTGACGGACTCAAGTGGTGTTTATCAGCTGTGTGTGACGGACCGGAGTATTGTTCAGCAGAGCTGTGTGTGACGGACTCAAGTGGTGTTTATCAGCTGTGTGTGACGGACCGGAGTATTGTTCAGCAGAGCTGTGTGTGACGGACTCGAGTGGTGTTTATCAGCTGTGTGTGACGGACCGGAGTATTGTTCAGCAGAGCTGTGTGTGACGGACTCGAGTGGTGTTTATCAGCTGTGTGTGACGGACCGGAGTATTGTTCAGCAGAGCTGTGTGTGACGGACTCAAGTGGTGTTTATCAGCTGTGTGTGACGGACCGGGTATTGTTCAGCAGAGCTGTGTGTGACGGACTCGAGGTGTGTTTATCAGCTGTGTGTGACGGACCGGAGTATTGTTCAGCAGAGCTGTGTGTGACGGACTCAAGTGGTGTTTATCAGCTGTGTGTGACGGACCGGAGTATTGTTCAGCAGAGCTGTGTGTGACGGACTCGAGTGGTGTTTATCAGCTGTGTGTGACGGACCGGGTATTGTTCAGCAGAGCTGTGCGTGACGGACTCGAGTGGTGTTTAGCAGCTGTGTGTGACGGACCGGAGTATTGTTCAGCAGAGCTGTGTGTGACGGACTCGAGTGGTGTTTATCAGCTGTGTGTGACGGACCGGAGTATTGTTCAGCGGAGCTGTGTGTGACGGACTCGAGTGGTGTTTATCAGCTGTGTGTGACGGACCGGAGTATTGTTCAGCAGAGCTGTGTGTGACGGACTCGAGTGGTGTTTATCAGCTGTGTGTGACGGACCGGAGTATTGTTCAGCAGAGCTGTGTGTGACGGACTCAAGTGGTGTTTATCAGCTGTGTGTGACGGACCGGAGTATTGTTCAGCAGAGTTGTGTGTGACGGACTCGAGTGGTGTTTATCAGCTGTGTGTGACGGACCGAGGTATTGTTCAGCAGAGCTGTGTGTGACGGACTCGAGTGGTGTTTATCAGCTGTGTGTGACGGACCGGAGTATTGTTCAGCAGAGCTGTGTGTGACGGACTCGAGTGGTGTTTATCAGCTGTGTGTGACGGACCGGAGTATTGTTCACCAGAGCTGTGTGTGACGGACTCGAGTGGTGTTCATGAACTGTGTGTGACGGACTGAACTAGTGTTTATCAGCTGTGTGTGCAGGACCCAAGCATCATTTTAATGGTTGCCTCTGACAAACCGGTGTATTGCCAGCAACTGTATGTGAAGGACCTGCGCGTTGTTCAGGCACTGTTGACGGGCGGGTGTGCTGCTCAGTAGCTGTGTCCGCACCACTTTGTACTGATCACACATCGCCCCTCTTGCGTCACCTTAAATGGCCGACTGCGCTTGAACTGGCATCGGAACGCAATCTGTCAGTGATGTACCACAAACTGCACCATCCGCGCGCTCCCGCCACCGAGTGGTGAGGTGTTCTATAGCAGTGACGTGACCACTCGGGACACTCCCGGTGTCCACACCGGCCTTCTGTAGCCGGTAATAGTGTACACGAAGCTGGCCAGAAGGTCTCTCGGCTACCGATCTCCAACCATATGGGATCGTGCTCCAGCTGACATGGAACAGTCAGTGGGTGGCCGCGGCTGCCACAGGGCTGCACCACCATGTCAGTGGGTGGCCGCGGCTGCCACAGGGGTGTTCAGCCGCTGTGTATGTGACGGATGGGTGTGCTGTGGGTGGCCGCGGCTGCCACAGGGGTGCACCACCATGATTGGGATCCCTGAATTAGCATTACTTTTTGTTGAGTACGTTGCCCGTGCTTGTACTTTTATTCATCACTAGGCTCATTGATTAGCTATGTACCTGCTGTAAGTCTGTGATATTGCCGCATGGCCTGAAAAGTACTGAAATGGAGACTGTATGAAATACATGATGCTGGCGACAGCTGATTTGCTGTTTAGCAGCTGTTTGACGGCAGCGTGCATTGCTTAGCCGCTGTGTATGTGACGGATGGGTTTACTGTTCACCCGCTGTGTGTGTGACGGATGGGTGTGCTGTTTATCCGCTGTGTGTGTGACGGATGGGTGTACTGTTCACCCACTGTGTATGTGACGGATAGGTGTACTGTTCACCCGCTGTGTGTGTGACGGATGGGTGTACTGTTCACCCACTGTGTGTGTGACGGATGGTGTACTGTTCAGCCGATGTGTGTGTGACGGATTGGTGTACTGTTCAGCCGCTGTGTATGTGACGGATGGTGTGCTGTTCACCCGCTGTGTATGTGACGGATGGTGTACTGTTCAGCCGATGTGTGTGTGACGGATGGGTGTACTGTTCAGCCGATGTGTGTGTGACGGATGATGTACTGTTCAGCCGATGTGTGTGTGACGGATGGTGTACTGTTCAGCCGATGTGTATGTGACGGATGGGTGTACTGTTCAGCCGATGTGTGTGTGACGGATGGGTGTGCTGTTCAGCCACTGTGTGTGTGACGGATGGGTGTACTGTTCAGCCACTGTGTGTGTTACGGATGGGTGTACTGTTCAGCCACTGTGTGTGTGACGGATGGGTGTACTGTTCAGCCGATGTGTATGTGACGGATGGGTGTACTGTTCAGCCGATGTGTGTGTGACGGATGGGTGTACTGTTCAGCCGATGTGTATGTGACGGATGGGTGTACTGTTCAGCCGATGTGTATGTGACGGATAGGTGTACTGTTCACCCGCTGTGTGTGTGACGGATGGGTGTACTGTTCACCCACTGTGTGTGTGACGGATGGTGTACTGTTCAGCCGATGTGTGTGTGACGGATGGGTGTACTGTTCAGCCGATGTGTGTGTGACGGATGGGTGTACTGTTCAGCCGCTGTGTGTGTGACGGATGGGTGTACTGTTCAGCCGATGTGTATGTGACGGATTGGTGTACTGTTCAGCCGATGTGTGTGTGACGGATGGGTGTACTGTTCAGCCACTGTGTATGTGACGGATGGGTGTGCTGTTCAGCCGATGTGTATGTGACGGATGGGTGTACTGTTCAGCCGTGTGTGTGTGACGGATTGGTGTACTGTTCAGCCGATGTGTATGTGACGGATTGGTGTACTGTTCAGCCGATGTGTGTGTGACGGATGGGTGTACTGTTCAGCCACTGTGTATGTGACGGATGGGTGTGCTGTTCAGCCGATGTGTTGTGACGGATGGGTGTACTGTTCAGCCGCTGTGTGTGGACGGATTGGTGTACTGTTCAGCCGATGTGTATGTGACGGATTGGTGTACTGTTCAGCCGATGTGTATGTGACGGATGGGTGTGCTGTTCAGCCGATGTGTATGTGACGGATGGGTGTACTGTTCAGCCGATGTGTATGTGACGGATTGGTGTACTGTTCAGCCGATGTGTATGTGACGGATTGGTGTACTGTTCAGCCGCTGTGTGTGTGACGGATGGGTGTGCTGTTCAGCCGATGTGTGTGTGACGGATGGGTGTACTGTTCAGCCGATGTGTATGTGACGGATTGGTGTACTGTTCAGCCGCTGTGTGTGTGACGGATGGGTGTACTGTTCAGCCGATGTGTATGTGACGGATTGGTGTGCTGTTCAGCCGATGTGTATGTGACGGATGGGTGTACTGTTCAGCCGATGTGTGTGTGACGGATGGGTGTGCTGTTCAGCCGATGTGTATGTGACGGATGGGTGTACTGTTCAGCCGATGTGTATGTGACGGATGGGTGTACTGTTCAGCCACTGTGTATGTGCTGTTCACCCACTGTGTGTGTGACGGATGGGTGTACTGTTCAGCCACTGTGTGTGTGACGGATGGGTGTACTGTTCAGCCGATGTGTATGTGACGGATGGGTGTACTGTTCAGTCGCTGTGTGTGTGACGGATGGGTGTACTGTTCAGCCACTGTGTGTGTTACGGATGGGTGTACTGTTCAGCCACTGTGTGTGTGACGGATGGGTGTACTGTTCAGCCACTGTGTGTGTTACGGATGGGTGTGCTGTTCAGCCACTGTGTGTGTGACGGATGGGTGTACTGTTCAGCCGATGTGTATGTGACGGATGGGTGTACTGTTCAGTCGATGTGTGTGTGACAGATGGGTGTGCTGTTCGGCCGCTGTGTGTGTGACGGATGGGTGTACTGTTCAGCCGATGTGTATGTGACGGATGGGTGTGCTGTTCAGTCGCTGTGTGTGTGACGGATGGGTGTACTGTTCAGCCACTGTGTATGTTACGGATGGGTGTACTGTTCAGCCACTGTGTGTGTGACGGATGGGTGTACTGTTCAGCCGATGTGTATGTGACGGATGGGTGTACTGTTCAGCCGCTGTGTGTGTGACGGATGGGTGTACTGTTCAGTCGCTGTGTATGTGACGGATGGGTGTACTGTTCAGCCACTGTGTGTGTTACGGATGGGTGTACTGTTCACCCACTGTGTGTGTGACGGATAGTGTGCTGTTCACCCGCTGTGTGTGTGACGGATGGGTGTGCTGTTCAGCCGCTGTGTGTGTTACGGATGGGTGTACTGTTCACCCACTGTGTGTGTGACGGATAGTGTGCTGTTCACCCGCTGTGTGTGTGACGGATGGGTGTGCTGTTCAGCCGCTGTGTGTGTTGCGGATGGGTGTACTGTTCACCCACTGTGTATGTGACGGATAGGTGTACTGTTCACCCGCTGTGTGTGTGACGGATGGGTGTACTGTTCACCCACTGTGTGTGTGACGGATGGTGTACTGTTCAGCCGATGTGTGTGTGACGGATGGGTGTACTGTTCAGTCGCTGTGTATGTGACGGATGGGTGTGCTGTTCACCCGCTGTGTATGTGACGGATGGTGTACTGTTCAGCCACTGTGTGTGTGACGGATGGGTGTACTGTTCAGCCGCTGTGTATGTGACGGATAGGTGTACTGTTCAGCCGATGTGCGTGTGACGGATGGGTGTGCTGTTCAGCCGCTGTGTGTGTGACGGATGGGTGTACTGTTCAGCCACTGTGTGTGTGACGGATGGTGTACTGTTCAGCCGATGTGTATGTGACGGATGGTGTACTGTTCAGCCGATGTGTATGTGACGGATGGTGTACTGTTCAGCCGATGTGTGTGTGACGGATGGTGTACTGTTCAGCCGATGTGTGTGTGACGGATGGGTGTGCTGTTCAGCCGATGTGTGTGTGACGGATGGGTGTGCTGTTCAGCCGATGTGTGTGTGACGGATGGGTGTACTGTTCAGCCGATGTGTATGTGACGGATTGGTGTACTGTTCAGCCGATGTGTGTGTGACGGATGGTGTACTGTTCAGCCGATGTGTATGTGACGGATGGTGTACTGTTCAGCCGATGTGTATGTGACGGATGGTGTACTGTTCAGCCACTGTGTATGTGACGGATGGGTGTACTGTTCAGTCGCTGTGTATGTGACGGATGGGTTTACTGTTCAGCCACTGTGTGTGTGACGGATGGGTGTACTGTTCAGTCGCTGTGTGTGTGACGGATGGGTGTACTGTTCAGCCACTGTGTGTGTTACGGATGGGTGTACTGTTCAGCCACTGTGTGTGTGACGGATGGGTGTACTGTTCAGCCGATGTGTATGTGACGGATGGGTGTACTGTTCAGCCACTGTGTGTGTTACGGATGGGTGTACTGTTCAGTCGCTGTGTATGTGACGGATGGTGTACTGTTCAGCCACTGTGTATGTGACGGATGGGTGTACTGTTCAGTCGCTGTGTATGTGACGGATGGGTTTACTGTTCAGCCACTGTGTGTGTGACGGATGGGTGTACTGTTCAGTCGCTGTGTGTGTGACGGATGGGTGTACTGTTCAGCCACTGTGTGTGTTACGGATGGGTGTACTGTTCAGCCACTGTGTGTGTGACGGATGGGTGTACTGTTCAGCCGATGTGTATGTGACGGATGGGTGTACTGTTCAGCCGCTGTGTGTGTGACGGATGGGTGTACTGTTCAGCCACTGTGTATGTGACGGATGGGTGTACTGTTCAGTCGCTGTGTATGTGACGGATGGGTGTACTGTTCAGCCACTGTGTGTGTTACGGATGGGTGTACTGTTCAGCCGCTGTGTGTGTGACGGATGGGGTTACTGTTCAGCCGCTGTGTGTGTGACGGGTGGGTGTACTGTTCAGTCGCTGTGTGTGTGACGGGTGGGTGTACTGTTCAGTCGCTGTGTGTGTGACGGGTGGGTGTGCTGTTTAGCCGCTGTGTGTGTGACGGGTGGGTGTACTGTTCAGTCGCTGTGTGTGTGACGGGTGGGTGTGCTGTTTAGCCGCTGTGTGTGTGACGGGTGGGTGTACTGTTCAGTCGCTGTGTGTGTGACGGATGGTGTGCTGTTCAGCCGCTGTGTATGTGACGGATAGTGTGCTGTTCAGCCGCTGTGTATGTGACGGATGGGTGTACTGTTCAGTCGCTGTGTGTGTGACGGATGGTGTGCTGTTCAGCCGCTGTGTATGTGACGGATAGTGTGCTGTTCAGCCGCTGTGTATGTGACGGATGGGTGTACTGTTCAGTCGCTGTGTGTGTGACGGATGGGTGTGCTGTTCGGCCGCTGTGTGTGTGACGGATGGGTGTACTGTTCAGCCACTGTGTGTGTGACGGATGGGTGTGCTGTTCAGCCGCTGTGTATGTGACGGATGGTGTGCTGTTCAGCCGATGTGTGTGACGGATTGGTGTACTGTTCAGCCGCTGTGTATGTGACGGATTGGTGTACTGTTCAGCCGATGTGTATGTGACGGATTGGTGTACTGTTCAGCCGATGTGTATGTGACGGATTGGTGTACTGTTCAGCCGATGTGTGTGTGACGGATTGGTGTACTGTTCAGCCGCTGTGTGTGTGACGGATGGGTGTACTGTTCAGCCGCTGTGTGTGTGACGGATTGGTGTACTGTTCAGCCGCTGTGTGTGTGACGGATTGGTGTACTGTTCAGCCGCTGTGTGTGACGGATTGGTGTACTGTTCAGCCGCTGTGTGTGTGACGGATTGGTGTACTGTTCAGCCGCTGTGTGTGTGACGGATTGGTGTACTGTTCAGCCGCTGTGTGTGTGACGGATTGGTGTACTGTTCAGCCGCTGTGTGTGTGACGGATGGGTGTACTGTTCAGCCGCTGTGTGTGTGACGGATTGGTGTACTGTTCAGCCGCTGTGTGTGTGACGGATTGGTGTACTGTTCAGCCGATGTGTATGTGACGGATTGGTGTACTGTTCAGCCGCTGTGTGTGTGACGGATTGGTGTACTGTTCAGCCGCTGTGTGTGTGACGGATGGGTGTGCTTTTTAGCCGCTGTGTATGTGACGGGTGGGTGTGCTGTTTAGCCGCTGTGTGTGTGACGGGTGGGTGTGCTGTTTAGCCGCTGTGTATGTGACGGATGGGTGTGCTGTTCAGCCGCTGTGTGTGTGACGGATGGGTTTACTGTTCAGCCGCTGTGTGTGTGACGGGTGGGTGTACTGTTCAGTCGCTGTGTGTGTGACGGGTGGGTGTGCTGTTTAGCCGCTGTGTGTGTGACGGTGGGTGTGCTGTTTAGCCGCTGTGTGTGTGACGGGTGGGTGTACTGTTCAGTCGCTGTGTGTGTGACGGGTGGGTGTGCTGTTTAGCCGCTGTGTGTGTGACGGGTGGGTGTACTGTTCAGTCGCTGTGTGTGTGACGGATGGGTGTGCTGTTTAGCCGCTGTGTGTGTGACGGGTGGGTGTGCTGTCAGCAGCCATGTGACGGTGTGCTGACGATCTGTTTCAGCGATGTGTCGATATATGCGGGTTAAGTTCCTGCCGGATCGGATAGACGACGACCCCCTCAACGTCATCATTGGTGAGATATTCGTGAGTCTCGCCCCATTGGCACCTCTAGTGATCCCGCCTCTATATCCGTCCCAATGTCACTTATAATGATCTCCTCTCTATATCCGTCCCATTGTCACTTATAGTGATCCCGCCTCTATGTCCGTTCCATTGTCACTTATAGTGATGTCGCCTTTATACCCGTCCCATTGTCACTTATTCTGATCCAGCCTCTATATCCGTCCCATTGTGACTTCAAGTAATCCCGCCTCTATATCCGTCCCTTTGTCACTTATAGTGATCCCGCCTCTATACCCACCTCATTCTCATTTCTAGTGATCCCGCCCCTATACTCGTCGCATTGTCGTTTCTAGTGATCCCGCCTCTATACTCGTCTCATTGTCACTTCTAGTGATCCCGCTTCTATACCAGTCTCATTATCACTTCTATTGATCCCGCCTCTATACCAGTCTCATTATCACTTCTTGTGATCCCGCCTCTATACCAGTCTCATTATCACTTCTAGTGATCCCGCTTCTATACCAGTCTCATTATCACTTCTGGTGATCCCGCCTCTATACCAGTCTCATTATCACGTCTAGTCATCCCGCCTCTATACTACTACCGCTGGACAGGAGCCGCTGATGGAGATGGTGCTGGCTGCGTGTCGTGTCACTGTCTCTGTCACTCTGAGCGACAGAGACATCGAGTGCCACAGATGAGGCGATCAGCTGATGAGGCACCCAGACTACGGGTGTGGCTCATCGTGGGAGGGGTCGGAGAAGTCACTCAGTGCTGATAGCTGGGAGGTGTTCAATATTGAAGGATACGGCTGTGTTGCCATAAATGTCAGACAGTTAAACGCTCTGTGATTGGCGTAAACTGGGCAGTATTCTCCCATCCGCATTGTAAATGTTCACAAATATTTATGACATAAAGAACGTCGCCGAGCCATTTCAAAATTAGTGGAGAAGATACTTGCCAGGCATTTACAAATTCCTGAGAGGAAAGTGTTTTGTACTACTTGCGTCTTATGGTAAACTTTGAATTGTTTTTAGTAACTATTTTGAGTCAGAGGGATGCGTGTGGTAAAGCACGGTTACACATATTACGCAAGTTTTTTTTATTTAAGCCTTGACACAGACACACAAACACACATACCCCCCCCCAACACACACATATATATATATATGGAAGGACAATTGAATTGCTGGGGGAGAGAAGGAAATTGCTGCCAATAATGGAATGCAAATGCAAAATTATAACTTAGTTAAGTGGAAAGTTCATACTTCGGACAGTAATTCAAGACATTGTATAGATAGGTAAGTATTACTGTGTTGTCGCAAAAAAACTGTCGGAAAAATTGTGTGGAATTTGTTTTTAACCAGGTCACTGGGATGTGGGGAATTTAACCCGATCCTAGTTGTTTGTCGGTGTTCTATGCATCTTGAGCTTGACACATGTTTCCATCTTCACAATGCATATGTGTAGAAGTTGATTATTTGTCAGATTTAGGTTCCATACTGAACTGTATCTTCGGGTGAACTGAGTTGAACAAATGCATCTTTTCCAGGAATTGGTATGTCAATGGTTTTGGTGAATGCCCCAATAGTAGTATTGGTATATCTACAAATTCACCATCCTGATGTGAGCGAATCAAGATTTTACTGCGTGGCAATGCAATTACAGACGGGGCACACAGTAATTACACCTACGTGACATGCGGCACAGTCTACGACGTCGGCGGGACATGCGGTACAGTCTACACCCGGGAATGGCATGCGGCACAGTCTACCACCCAGGCAGGGCGCGCAGGGCAGCATATCACTCTAGCTGGCAATGCTGGACAAACTAGTAGTCAGGCAAAGTATGCGATCAAAGGAATTGCATAGAAAACAGAAACAGGTCTGCGAAGATCGCGGCACCTCAGTCGGTAGGGGACATTCGGTTAGTGATCGGAAGGTCGTGAGTTCGAATTCCATAACCGGCGGCATTACTGAGTATCCACGACTAACCAGTGTGAGAGATTAGTGACGCTATGCGAACTAGAAGTCTAATGCGTCGTAAAAGAATCCATGAGCCAAGGCTTCCAATGTCCTGTTGTCATCACACCTCGCCATGCTGTTTGTTCTTGCCCAACTTCATCATTGCCGTTGCCAGCCATGGTGAAATGTCAGTGTGCCGGTCTTGACAGTTTGCCGGCTTTATTAACCATGGTGAAATGTCAGTGTGCCGGTCTTGACAGTTTGCCGGCTTTACTAGCCATGGTGAAATGTCAGTGTGCCGGTCTTGACAGTTTGCCGGCTTTATTAGCCATGGTGAAATGTCAGTGTGCCGGTCTTGACAGTTTGCCGGCTTTACTAGCCATGGTGAAATGTCAGTGTGCCGGTCTTGACAGTTTGCCGGCTTTATCAGCCATGGTGAAATGTCAGTGTGCCGGTCTTGACAGTTTGCCGGCTTTACTAGCCATGGTGAAATGTCAGTGTGCCGGTCTTGACAGTTTGCCGGCTTTATCAGCCATGGTGAAATGTCAGTGTGCCGGTCTTGACAGTTTGCCGACTTTATCAACCATGGTGAAATGTCAGTGTGCCGGTCTTGACAGTTTGCCGGCTTTACTAGCCATGGTGAAATGTCAGTGTGCCGGTCTTGACAGTTTGCCGACTTTATCAACCATGGTGAAATGTCAGTGTACCGGTCTTGACAGTTTGCCGACTTTACTAGCCATGGTGAAATGCCAGTGTGCCGGTCTTGACAGTTTGCCGGCTTTACTAGCCATGGTGAAATGTCAGTGTGCCGGTCTTGACAGTTTGCCGGCTTTACTAGCCATGGTGAAATGTCAGTGTGCCGGTCTTGACAGTTTGCCGACTTTATCAACCATGGTGAAATGTCAGTGTGCCGGTCTTGACAGTTTGCCGACTTTACTAGCCATGGTGAAATGTCAGTGTGCCGGTCTTGACAGTTTGCCGTCTTTACTAGCCATGGTGAAATGTCAGTGTACCGGTCTTAACAGTTTGCCGACTTTATCAACCATGGTGAAATGTCAGTGTGCCGGTCTTGACAGTTTGCCGACTTTACTAGCCATGGTGAAATGTCAGTGTGCCGGTCTTGACAGTTTGCCGACTTTATCAGCCATGGTGAAATGTCAGTGTACCGGTCTTGACAGTTTGCCGACTTTACTAGCCATGGTGAAATGTCAGTGTGCCGGTCACAGTTTGCCGACTTTATCAGCCATGGTGAAATGTCAGTGTGCCGGTCTTGACAGTTTGCCGATTTTATCAGCCATGGCGAAATGCCAGTGTGCCGGTCTTGACAGTTTGCCGGCTTTACTAGCCATGGTGAAATGTCAGTGTGCCGGTCTTGACAGTTTGCCGGCTTTACTAGCCATGGTGAAATGCCAGTGTGCCGGTCTTGACAGTTTGCCGGCTTTACTAGCCATGGTGAAATGTCAGGTTGTCGGCCTTAACACGCTAGCAGCTCAGTACGAGAAGTGCCGATCTGTGGTCTTCCCTATCATGGTCCGATGTGGTTCGCAATATACGCTCGCATATATACGGACATCGGCGGCAGGGCTAGCGACCAACTGGCCTGGTAAGGCTGGAGACGCGGCAGTCGCAGAGGTGATAAAAAGTGTCCAACCTGTCACCTACACAATATCAGACACCGCCAGGCTGTCACATGTTGATGGCTCACAATATGACCCATACACCAGAGAGCGAACGTGAATTATCCCCGATAGATGCTAAAATGGAACAAAGAAGAATGTTTTAGTCTATATATGATCTTCAATTTGGCATCCAGTCACTTATATCTCACCATTCAGCAGCATGTGTAGCTGCAGGCTGAAGCGACGCAATCACTGCTCACTATACTGATACAGGCTGAATAAGACACTGATTTGGTAATCAACAGTGATCTGAACGGTCGCGAAAAACAGAAGTGGTAAAGCCAGCATGATATCTACGCTATTTATTATATATGCTCATGGCATGCACACTTCCGAAGAATAAGATGAACCACATACGGGTCACAGGCGTGTAGCTTTGTATGTTTTTGGGAGGACACTTGCTCCCTGTCAAATGTTGACTCTGCACCCCCCCCCCCGTCAATAAGTTCAGGTTTTAACGTTGGACCCAATGTAGTATTTCTTGCAATCCCAATTCAGGTCAGGCCCAATCCCATCCCAGTTCCAGGCCCCATACATTTGGGTCTGCCATTGCCTTCATGTATTGTGCCCTCCAAATAAGTTTCAGAAACCTATACTTGTGACAGGTCAAGAGAGAAAACCTATTTGAAATATCAAAGTTGGCAATGTACTCATGAATTACTCAACTTGTTTGTGATCGAGCGAGAAGAAAATTTGCTATAATTCGGGAACAAAGATGTCAATAAGTTATCATATCACATCCGTAATCAGAATACGGAACTATGGCCGCTGACAGCGACCGCATGTGGTACGTTCTCCTGTCCATTCCATCCTACCACAGCCAGATACGGAGTATGCACATACATTTACACGTGGGTCAGTCTGACGAGGCGCGGCGCCCGACTGGCGAAGGCTACCTCTGCGCAGCCAATTCACCTCCGTGGGGCGACAGATACAGTACACAGCTGCGCCAGTAGCCAGCGTACGCATAGGGGAAAGCTGAAGTGATTGTTATTGTCCCAGCATGATCTAAAGTCACGTCACGAGGTCAAAATCTGAGCAATTTACAAAGAACATATATCAGCTTGTCTTAGGAACAACATGGCTTTGCTTCAAAATAGATGTTCAATGGTGTCTGGGGTGTTTCCTTGGTTGTACGTCTTTTCAAACATATTAGGTTTGGTTAGGCTTTTCTTTTAAGTTAAAAAAAATGAAATAAATTAAGTAATTATTTTTTCTTCAAGAACAGGTCAAAACTAGGTTAGGATGGGCTAGATTTTTCACTTGATTTTTTTAAAGAAAAAAACTGTTCGCGAATTTCGGTACAAAAATTATTTGTTCCCTTGCGTGGAAGGTTAGGTTAGGTTAGGCTAGGTTAGGCTAGACTGTAGCATGTTTTTTATTTCCTTTGAACATTATTTTCGTGCTATATTACTCCACTCCAAGTCCCTCTTTTGGTACTATTTTGCCTTCCACCTGAAAAGTATGCACTTGTAGAGGAAATGAGTCATCGCATCATCTTGACCACATTCATAAACATTACATTAGAACAAGAATGTGCAGCAATTCAAACATTACCTTGAACTGCAAATTTACCCCACAAAAATATAGTCTCCCAATATTTTGCATTACATATTACCTCATTCAAGGCGATCTTAAACACATTATTTTGGTTTCCAACTGAAGAATATGCATTTATAATGGAAATCCGGGTATTATTGTGCTTTAGATGTTCCCATGACAGGTTTTACAAACGTTTCGCCTCCATAAAGGAAACAAATGAGTTAGGTTTGGTTAGTTTAGGTTAGTGTAGTTTTTTTACTTGATCTTTTTTAATCCTCAAAAATAAGAAAACAGAAGTTATTTTTCTTCAAAAGCTGGTTATATTAGGTTAGGTTAGCTTGGGTTAGGTTATTTAATTTCGAAATGTTTATATTTTTCTTCGATTTTTAAAAGTTTATTTTATTTTTTCTCTTCAAGGAAGGGTTAAGCTTGGTTAGGTTAGGTTATGTTGCAATTTATTTTTGATGTTTTAACCTAACTTTTATGCTATGTTACCTAACTTCTTTTTTGGTGTGATTTTGCTCACAAGCTGAAAAGCATTTGCGCAGAAAATGAGTGGTGTCATCATCTTAGAGTCATATTCATAAACATTACATTGGAAAGATAACTTCGAAGAAATAATAAAACAGCTTAAAGCACAAATTTACCGAACTCAGTGGTCACAACATATTATTGAAATAGCTTGTTCTCAAAATCTAATGACTTCTTGAAAATTAAAATTACCAGTACAAATTGGATTCCCTTATGCTATAGCACCAATATCAAATACAGAGTATCATAGGTCACATGTTGCATTTGTTTTAAGGAATGTTTAACACTTTTGGTCAATGCAACAAGTTATGCTTATGGTAGAGCCCCCACAAATAAATCCCATGGAAGTGGCAGAGTGATATTATTAAAATAACAAAGGCTCGTATCGGAAAACCAAAGCATTTTTCGTGATAAGGATTCGACATGCCTGCAGTGTGTAAAAATGGCTGACCAGATATGCTAGGCCGAAAAATATTCGCATAAAAATACCGCACCAAACAGCTTTATACAGCTGGGTAATTAACCCCCAACCACACCCCCTCCAAAGAAAAAATCACCAAAAATTGCACAAGGTGTCATATTACTTTTGCTTGCACATGAACAAAACAGCCCCAATATTGTCATATCTTACAGACATGATGTTGATAATTACACTGTAAAAAAATATTAGCACCCTTTTGGTGCTATTTCAAATGTCAAATTCCAGCACCACAGGGCTGCTTGAATTAAGCACCTTTTTGGAGTTGGCATCGCATCGCAAAATTTCAAGTGCTAAATATAGGCATGGTGCTTATAACTAGCACCTCTTCATTGAGCTATATTTAGTAGCAGGGTGCTTGAAATGAGCACCCATGGGGTGCGTGCGCTTTAGCACCCCCAGGGTGCTAGTTTTTGCTCACGCCAAAAACAAGCACCTCCTGAGTACGGTTCGCCTATGGTGCTAGCATATTTAGCACCCATTGGGTGCTTAAACCGAAATTGGTCTTCTTGATAGTAACGTACGGGCGCTGATGACTTACTGTATTTATCCGGACGGATAACTTATTTTTCTACATGTTAGCTTCCGATACCGATCTTAAATAATACAGCGAACAGGATGCTTACAGGCGATGTACCCGTGTAATGCATCCGTGTGCAAATAGCAATGCAAAGGAATACATACTTCATACTTTGCAAATAGCAAAGGAGAACATACATATATATATATATATATATATATAAAAGCACATTTAGGAAGAAATACAGTAACGCACAGTAACCGTAAAAATGTTAGAGGGATTATTCCATTTCAATCTCAAATTTTCAACTAAAAACCTAAACTAATGTAGCCTAACCCAGTTGTTTGCTTCATGAAGCAAAATATGTTTAAGACTTTTATCATGGACACCTTGAATGACAATATTACCAAATAAATCAACCAAACCTAACCGAGACAATTTCTTTCATTTGTTATGCAAGCTCCACATTAATCACAATTCAGTCTTCCATGGCACAGTGCCAGTCATGAACAAATGGTGAAGAGCAGATCCAATGGCTCCATGGCCACATAATTGAGAAAAAAAACAATGAAATCCATAATAATGTCATACAGCCATAACGTGTTAAAACTTAAAAAGAGCCACAGCAGCCCATCTAGGTTAAGCCTATAAAATTATCGGGTAGCAACAATTGGTGGTGATAATCCAGGCTCTGTAGCTTTCTTCCAGCTAATAAATTCTGAGCAGCACAATAAACCGCCCCAAAACCATTGTCTGAGAAATGATTGTTTTAGCCCACCGAATAAGCTGCAACTGGCATAGTTCGCTCAGCTTTTCAGTGCCCATAGATGCAAAATAATGCTATAAAATATAATTTAGCTTGTTTGTCCCAGAGCAATACCACATATGCCTTGCTAAGCACGCCAGGTATTATGTGTTGTCAAGCTCAGGTAAGTTGGTTATTGTAGCTTGAGGTTGCATCAACTGCGTAAGTTATTCAGCGCACGTAATTTCAGGGGTGTATGCAGCGAGGCTGGCAAGATGCTGACATAATCAAATTTATACCAATGATGTGGAAAAATATTTGCTGTGAAGACAGACCCACCTTGTACAGACTATGACAGGCTTGCGATTCTGGATCCAAAGGTTCTCTTGATCCCAGAGAGACTTCTCTTCTTCACTTCAATCTTGCCGCACGACTGCACCGATCCACACGCCATCGAATCCCAAACCAAAATGGCCGAATGTTCGTGCAGTTGTTTCGTTAAGCAGCGTTAAAGTGCTAATGTTCCCGCCATTTTTCCACGCTGCTTATTTTAGCTACCCAATTGCTAACTGTAAGCAGCCATAGAGCGTTCAAACTCCCGCCATAAACACGGGCTGTAACAGTGCTAGATATAAGCAGTTGTATTATTCTGGACTGCTTGGCACAACACTCATGGCTGGTAGGATCAAGCGTCCTCATTCTTGCAGTCTAGTATCTGCAGGCGAGAATTAGCCCCCTCCAGCCGCATAGTACATATGGTGCTTGTTGCTAGCATCCTTATGCTTGTTACTAGCATCCTTAGGGAACAGCGTTGTTTGAAGCAGCCACTTAGCATGCAACTAGCAGCAAAAGTGCTAATCATTTTTACAGTGGAAATACATTCAGTCTTACCTGTACCTCCTGCAGCAATGCACCATAACTGCCACCAGCCTCCTTCTCCAAAGGCAGTGTTTTGCAGCCGGAAAAGGTAGATCGGTATGCTTTGCTTTCATATGTATATTCAACAATCTTGACTCACCATTGAATTTGCAGTCAGGATACCCACAAAGCACCTTTTCTCATGATGGCAGTGCCATAGTAGCACCCACACGTTGGGCATGTGCTGCAATAAGGTTTCTTGCAAGTGTCACTTCAGTTAGGTATGACCAGGTTTGGATTTATGTCTTGGAATTCTGGAATTTGAGAGGAAAATTATGTGGCATTACAGATTGGTATGTAGAAGAGGACTTTGAGAACTTTTCTTTCAATCTTAATCCTGGATTTTGAGAGGAAAACTGTGTAGCATTCCAACTTGGAGAATGATTTGATTTGTTTCTGTCATCAAAAACTCCCTTTTGGACTGTTCACGGTCATCATCCGTGTTTCCATGTTCCCATGATTATGACCAAGCAGCAAAGAGATGCAGTCATTGCCAAACTCAATTCATCTTTTCGAGAAAAAAAAGGAGTGGATAACTTCCCGGAGATAATAATATTCTGGGCGGCCCACATCCAAGACAAGACCATGTTTCTAATACTTGTCCTGACCCTCAGAGACGAAACACCACTTACGCAAACATACACCAGTTCAACTTCAGCAGCGCCTAGATACTCATTAGGTAGGCACGTACACTTTAACACCAGCTTTGAAAACAAACTGCGCCATAAAACAGAACTGTTGCGTCGGGTTCAATCTCTGGATGGGGACAGGACATTTCGTAGGTGATAGGACTTACTACGACAATGTTAAAGCCTATGGACTTTGCCTCGCGTGGTAGCGTTTTCTCTTCAGCTCGCCTGTCCCCTCGATCACAGCTACTAAGTTGCTTCGGTACTCTTCTGATACATGTACTGAGATAAGATGAGTACGTATGTGTCTAGATGGTTAGTAAAAGAAACAAATTCACTGGGTATGTTAAGAAGCAAGACGGTCTGGTGATAAATATAATCCATCCTCAGGGATAATACGGTACGGTACGTTGTCGCCATAACTAGAGCTATTTTTTTCCTTCAAACATCTGTCACCTGCGCTCGTGGCCGAGTAGCTCTGTTTTGAGTAGTATGTTTTGACACTTCCGACACGTTAAACTCTTGGTTTAAATTATGCGGTTGAACGGGAATTTTCAGATCGGATGATGGGACCTGGACCTACACAACAGGCACTGCATAACACAGAGCACTACTCCATGCAACAGAGCACTTGAGCAACATTTGATTTTGTTTTTTTAAAACTTGCATAGTAATGCACTTCTGCGAAGTACGTCAAGTTGTATGAAAATGAAGCCTTAAAGCCGAATTGCCGCACCGCTTTGGGATTGATGAGCTCTGAGTGTGCTACTGTTGTGAGTATAAATATCAAGCAAACTGGGTAAACTGGGAAAGTGCACGGTAATCCCGACAACTCATCATACATCTACATCTATGGAAGTAGATGTTGGATGTGCTGATTTGGTCAGGCATCGGGTCGGATGTCGCTTATCCACCCTGCTACCTCGCTTATTTCACTTATCCACCCTTCTACCTCGCTGTTGTGTTCATATTTCGCTTATCCACTCTGCTACCTCGCTGTTGTGTTCATATTTCGCTTATCCACCCTGCTACCTCGCTGCTGTTCTCATATTTCCGTCAGGCAGTTGGTACCCGCTTATGCTGAACACTGACTTAACAAGAAATAATCAAATACTGATGACGTCACTGTGAGTTTTCTTACTTCGATCCTGGATTTCATTATAGTGTGTGTATGTGTGGTTGCGATTGGTGCCGAACGTGTGTGATGTGGTGCTCCAGTTCACCAGAGATATGTCTGGTGTGACGCTCCAGTTCACCAGAGATATTTTTTTTTTTTTTTTTTTTTTTTTTTTTAAAAATTTTTTTTTTTTTTTTTTTTTTTTTTTTTTTTTTTTTTTTTTTTTTTTTTTTTTTTTTTTTTTTAATAAGAGTGTTTTTTTTTTTTTCTTTTTTTTTTTTAATTTTTTTTTGGTGTGGCGCCCCAGTTCACCAGAGATATGTCTGGTGTGGCGCCCCAGTTCACCAGATATATGTCTGGTGTGGCGCCCCAGTTCATCAGATATATGTTTGGTGTGGCGCTCCAGTTCACCAGAGATATGTCTGGTGTGGCGCCCCAGTTCACCAGAGACATGTCTGGTGTGGCGCCCCAGTTCATCAGATATATGTTTGGTGTGGCGCTCCAGTTCACCAGATGTCTGGTGTGGTGTTCCAGTTCACCAGCGATATGTCTGGTGTGGTGCTCCAGTTCACAGAATATGTCTGGTGTGGTGTTCCAGTTCACAGAACATGTCTGGTGTGGCGCCCCAGTTCATCAGATATATGTTTGGTGTGGCGCCCCAGTTCACCAGAGATATGTCTGGTGTGGCGCTCCAGTTCACCAGATATATGTCTGGTGTGGCGCTCCAGTTCACCAGAGATATGTTTGGTGTGGCGCTCCAGTTCACCAGATGTCTGGTGTGGCGCTCCAGTTCACCAGAGATATGTCTGGTGTGGCGCTCCAGTTCACCAGAGATATGTCTGGTGTGGCGCTCCAGTTCACCAGAGATATGTCTAGTGTGGCGCTCCAGTTCACCAGATGTCTGGTGTGGCGCTCCAGTTCACCAGAGATATGTCTGGTGTGGCGCTCCAGTTCACCAGAGATATGTCTGGTGTGGCGCTCCAGTTCACCAGAGATATGTCTGGTGTGGCGCTCCAGTTCACCAGAGATATGTCTGGTGTGGCGCTCCAGTTCACCAGCGATATGTCTGGTGTGGCGCTCCAGTTCACCAGCAATATATATGGTGTGGCGCTCCAGTTCACCGGCGATTTTCCGTGTCTGAGATCTCGCACGGTTACAGGAGAATGCTCATTCGAGAGCTGAGTACACCGAAATTGCTATAAAACAAATTGGTGCATTGCACCCAGCCGAGAACACTCGGTCGGTGGCGTGTTTGTCAGGGTGTCTCCCGTGGCGCTGAAGCTGAGAGCCCTCACGAGCGCCGCCGCCTCGCGAGGTTGTGCTGAGAGCCCCTCACGAGTGCCGTCACCTCGCGAGGTTGTGCCGAGAGACCCTCACGAGCGCCGCCACCACGCGAGGTTTTGCTGAGAGCCCCTCACGAGGGCCGTCACCACGCGAGGTTGTGTTGAGAGTCCCTCATGAGCCCCTTCACCACCCGAGGTTGTGTTGAGAGTCCCTCACGAGTGCCGTCACCTCGCGAGGTTGTGTTGAGAGCCCTTCATGAGCCCCGTCACCACGCGAGGTTGTGTTGAGAGTCCCTCACGAGTGCCGTCACCTCGCGAGGTTGTGTTGAGAGTCCCTCACGAGCGCTGTCACCTCGCGAGGTTGTGTTGAGAGCCCTTCATGAGCCCCGTCACCACGCGAGGTTGTGTTGAGAGTCCCTCACGAGTGCCGTCACCAGGCGAGGTTGTGCTGAGAGCCCCTCACGAGTGCCGTCACCTCGCGAGGTTGTGCCGAGAGACCCTCACGAGGGCCGTCACCACGCGAGGTTGTGTTGAGAGTCCCTCACGAGCGCCGTCACCTCGCGAGGTTGTGTTGAGAGTCCCTCACGAGCGCCGTCACCTCGCGAGGTTGTGCTGAGAGCCCCTCACGAGTGCCGTCACCAGGCGAGGTTGTGCTGAGAGCCCCTCACGGGCGCCGTCACTCGCGAGGTTGTGCAGCCTTGCATCCCCGGCGCGCATGTTGCACGGTTGTGGGTGTTGTTCGGTCGGTCAGAGGATTGGCGCTGCTGGCAAACAGCAGCACTGCCGTTGGGTGTCAACGTTATATTTTAATACGCTCAAGCGGTCTCCTGGACTGCTACCTTCGTCGGTGTTGGCTGATTTGGCAGCTGATGAAGCGGTTGAACACATTTCCAATTGTCCAAAGGTAATTAGTGATTTTATGCATGTTGTATGTGCTAAGCACGAGTTTCCACCGTGGTTTAATTGTGAGTTGGACGTGTGCTAAGAGAAAGAAGCGGCGCTTAGAAGATTATAGCGGAATAGGATCGACGGAACTAACGAGCAGCTTAGGAAAACAGAAATAGTGTTAAGAATGTGTCCGACACAAAATATAGTGACTGCTAAACAGGACTGTCGTACAATTTCAAGGCAAATCCAAACCGTTTTTGGTCGTTCTTGAACTGCTTCAAAGGCGAAAAAGTAAACTGTCCGTGATGGATGATGACGGTGTTAGCATTGTAGGTGATTAAGAGCCTGTTTTAGATGCACATTTGACGCGGCGTTTCCTGCGCCCCGTGTAATAACCAGCGGAATATCCTGAGCTCCGAATCTTCCTTAGCCCCCTCCCCACCTGAGGTCCTCCGTGCCTGACGCTCCTGTGTACAGTTTGCTCCCTCCGACAGGTTTTTGGTGCAGTGTGGGAACTGCTGCAGTGTGGGAACTGCTGCAGTGTGGGAACTGCTGCAGTGTGGGAACTGCTGCAGTGTGGGAACTGCTGCAGTGTGGGAACTGCTGCAGTGTGGGAACTGCTGCAGTGTGGGAACTGCTGCAGTGTGGGAACTGCACCAAAACTGCTGCACATTCTACAGGGAATCCCTGTGAACAAGGGTGCAATCCGGGTAGCATCAACGCACGACTTACTCACTCATGTTATGATCAACTCACCGCACCTCAGGCTAAGCCATACAACTATTCACACGTGTTGTGATCAACTCACTGTACCTCAGGCTAAGCCATACAACTATTCACACGTGCTGTGATCAAATCACCGCACCTCAGGCTAAGCCATACAACTATTCACACGTGCTGTGATCAACTCACCGCACCTCAGGCTAAGCCATACAACTACTCACACGTGTTGTGATCAAATCACTGTACCTCAGGCTAAGCCATACAACTATTCAGAGCCATACCAAACGTCTCTGACGTCAGGCCAGTTTCCGAAAAGGTGGAAGCCTGCTAGTGTAATTCCCATTGGCAAGAAAGGTAGCATTGGAAATCCATCGGATATCCGACAATCTGTGCAGCTCATTGTCACTGGTCGCACTTCTCGGAGAGGTCATTCAAACATAGCATACAAGCATGTAACCGCATTCCGGTAAGAGAGGGAAGGGATCCCCGTTGCGGTTTTCACCTGCCGTTCCCTGACCCTCTGTTATAGGAGCGTGAAATTCGGTCACGTTATCATCTTCCTTTTTCTGCTTTGTACCAACATTTTAACTGCCTAACTATGTTCGAGACGGCTTCAGGGGTGAATATTTGCAGGCACCCCTAACATATTTTGTGCAAACTTAGGAACAGCGCAAGCATCTGAATATTTGCATTGCTTTGCTGTTCAGGTGCTTAAGATTTGGGATTCAACTTCTCATACAACATTGCTTTCCTCCTAAGATGCTTATTTTGAGCCTAATCATATTAAGAGCGAATCCAAGAGACACAAATGGGCTAAGTGACCGATATACTCAAAGAAGCATCAGTCACGCAGATATCGAAGAAAGTCTCCATTTCTGGTTGGACGGGGGGGCGGGATTTGTAGATATCTGGTGAACCCGGAACACAAATGTGTTATTTGAGGTCTGAAGTAGTTTTTCCTTAACTTGGAAATGTTTTTCTTTTCCTTGATTGGTAAAAGGTAGGCTGCGGATCATAGCACACAATTGTAGGCATGTGCTTTCTCTTGATATCCACCCTCCTGAGGCTTCTGACCACGCAATTGGCTGTTTTACATGTGCACGTGTGAACATGAAATGGCGTCTTGGACCATTATGTATGATTTATGTATGAACCATGCGCAATTTTATTGGTGAAAAATACAAGCACAGTCCCAAATGATTTTGCTCAATTTCCCTTACGTGCATTGTCTAATTTCCCTTACAACGTGTTCACGACCAACCACAGAACGTGCGAGAAGGTGCAGCGCTGGTCAGAGACTAGGCGCAGCGTGACGAGCGAGCCGCACCCCAGAGACTAGGCGCAGCGTGACGAGCGGGCCGCACCCCAGAGACTAGGCGCAACGTGACGAGCGGGCCGCACCCCAGAGACTAGGCACAGCGTGACGAGCGGGCCGCACCCCAGAGACTAGGCGCAGCGTGACGAGCGGGCCGCACCTCAGAGACTAGGCGCAGCGTGACGAGCGGGCCGCACCCCAGAGACTAGGCGCAGCGTGACGAGCGGGCCGCACCCCAGAGACTAGGCGCAGCGTGACGAGCGGGGCCGCACCCACGCGTCCTTCAGACGGCGCTATGAGCTTATCTCTAACGTTGGACAAATGTCATTTGTCAGAAATGAAGTGCCAAGTGACAAACCAAGAGGTGGTCGAAATCTTGGCACCGGCACCAGCGAAATCTTGGCAGCAGCACCAGCGACCTTACTATGCTAATTAATGTATCTTTTTGTAATAATAAGGGATTCCTGATTCCACTCATATCCAATAGAGGTGGGTGGTTAGCTACAATTTTACAGCCTCCCTCGGCTCAGAATAGCTGTGATAAAAAGCAACATGGGTTATGAAGGAAACACTGGGACAGGCCTACTCACGGCCACTTGATCATGGCTGCTGATCGGCTTCAGCTGGCTGCATCTGATTATGGCTGCCTTGTGTCTGATACTGGTTGCCTTGTGTCTGATTCTGGCTGCCTTGTGTCTGATACTGGCTGCCTTGTGTCTGATACTGGCTGCCTTGTGTCTGATACTGGTTGCCTTGTGTCTGATACTGGTTGCCTTGTGTCTGATACTGGTTGCCTTGTGTCTGATTCTGGTTGCCTTGTGTCTGATACTGGCTGCCTTGTGTCTGATTCTGGCTGCCTTGTGTCTGATACTGGCTGCCTTGTGTCTGATACTGGTTGCCTTGTGTCTGATACTGGTTGCCTTGTGTCTGATTCTGGTTGCCTTGTGTCTGATACTGGCTGCCTTGTGTCTGATACTGGCTGCCTTGTGTCTGATACTGGTTGCCTTGTGTCTGATACTGGTTGCCTTGTGTCTGATACTGGTTGCCTTGTGTCTGATTCTGGTTGCCTTGTGTCTGATACTGGCTGCCTTGTGTCTGATACTGGTTGCCTTGTGTCTGATTCTGGCTGCCTTGTGTCTGATACTGGCTGCCTTGTGTCTGATTCTGGTTGCCTTGTGTCTGATACTGGCTGCCTTGTGTCTGATACTGGTTGCCTTGTGTCTGATACTGGTTGCCTTGTGTCTGATACTGGTTGCCTTGTGTCTGATTCTGGTTGCCTTGTGTCTGATACTGGCTGCCTTGTGTCTGATACTGGCTGCCTTGTGTCTGATACTGGCTGCCTTGTGTCTGATTCTGGCTGCCTTGTGTCTGATTCTGGTTGCCTTGTGTCTGATTCTGGTTGCCTTGTGTCTGATTCTGGCTGCCTTGTGTCTGATTCTGGCTGCCTTGTGTCTGATTCTGGTTGCCTTGTGTCTGACTCTGCCCTCTGTCGGCAGCGTATCGGCGCACCTGCCTGGGATTCAGTGTCATTTCGCTGCTGCTGCTAGCGCTCTCCATTTTCTTCTCCATGTACACGTTTCGCGTGCGTCGTTACACGTTCAAGCGTGTGGCCGCCTGTCTTCATTTCATCGTTGGTGAGTCGGACCCGTCTCTGCCTAAGTCGGACCCGTCTCTGCCTAAGTTGGACCCGTCTCTGCCTAATTCTGCGGAACGTGCATTCGGTGTTTGTTCTACTGTCTCCGACAAACTAGATGCTAGTTGACTTTTCACTGAGTTGTCAGAGTTTTCCAGCACGATGCCACAATCGCCGGCGTCCAGTTTCGCTATCACTAGCCTGTTCCGACATGGTCTTGGTGTCTGACCAGTATCAACCCCATTGCTGTGTTTTTAAAACCATAAACTCAGCATCTGTGGCTGAGCTGCTACGCCAGCAATCACCTGATCAGACCCGGCGTCAGCAAGAGTTCGCTACAGCATGACCCGAGTCCGTCACCCATGCGAAGCTTGGTGGTCGTGTGGTGCAGTTGTTGAACGTGCCGCCAGTTCCAAGTTTCCTGCCGTTTTGTAGTCTGTTCTGGTCCTGCCGTGTTGCAGTCTGTTCTTGTTCTGCCATGTTGTAGTCTGTTCTGGTCCTGCCGTTTTGCAGACTGTTCTGATCCTGCCGTGTTGCAGTCTGTTCTGGTCCTGCCGTGTTGCAGTCTGTTCTGGTTCTGCCGTGTTGCAGCCTGTTCTGGTCCTGCCGTGTTGCAGACTGTTCTGGTCCTGCCGTGTTATAGTCTGTTCTCGTGCTGTCATGTTGCAGTCTGTTCCGGTCCTGCCGTATTGTAGTCTGTTCTGGTCCTGCCGTATTGCAGTTTGCTCTGGTCCTGCCGTGTTGCAGTCTGTTCTGGTCCTGCCGTGTTGTAGTCTGTTCCGGTACTGCCGTATTGCAGTCTGTTCTGGTCCTGCCGTGTTGCAGTCTGTTCTGGTTCTGCCGTGTTGCAGTCTGTTCTGGTCCTGCCGTGTTGCAGTCTGTTCTGGTCCTGCCGTGTTGCAGTCTGTTCTCGTGCTGTCATGTTACAGTCTGTTCTGGTCCTGCCGTATTGTAGTCTGTTCTGGTCCTGCCGTGTTGTAGTCTGTTCTGGTCCTGCCGTGTTGCAGTCTGTTCTCGTGCTGTCACTACCAGTGCTGTGGTTCGTGTAAGGTTCGTGTGTGACCCGTCATCTGACTTTGTTGTAAGTCGTTGACGTAACATACAGGCGGCACCAGAGCCAGCGACTGGGTGGCCTGGGTGACCTCGCTACCAAAAACGTGTACAT
Organism: Ashinkailepas kermadecensis; assembly: GCA_034440615.1. NCBI lineage: Eukaryota > Metazoa > Arthropoda > Thecostraca > Neolepadidae > Ashinkailepas > Ashinkailepas kermadecensis. Next base: position 218,521 of record JAOTOM010004611.1, on the reverse strand, counting down.
CGTCCCATATCGATGTGCGAGCAAATTGATGCCTTTTTATCGCCCCCCCCCCCCCTCACAGCTGTGAACGCTACGACTGGCCTATTAAGGATGACACATCCGCTCGATAATGAACAACACACGCATGCAGTATTTCAGAATTGGAAGGGCGGTGCAAATGGTGCAAATAGGTGTATTGACTTGCGCCGGGGCGGCCATACGTCACATCCGGGCGGCCCTACGTCACATCCGGGGCGGCCATACATCACATCACGCCGGGGCGGCCATACATCACATCCGGGCGGCCCTACGTCACATCCGGGCGGCCCTACGTCACACCCTGGGCGGCCATACATCACATCACGCCGGGGCGGCCATACATCACATCACGCCGGGGCGGCCCTACATCACATCCGGGCGGCCCTACGTCACACCCTGGGCGGCCATACATCACATCACGCCGGGGCGGCCCTACATCACATCCGGGCGGCCCTACGTCACACCCTGGGCGGCCATACATCACATCACGCCGGGGCGGCCCTACATCACATCACATCCGGGGCGGTCCTACATCACATCACATCCGGGGCGGCCCTACATCACATCACATCCGGGGCGGCCCTACATCACATCACATCCGGGGCGGCCCTACATCACATCACATCCGGGGCGGCCCTACATCACATCACGCCGGGGCGGCCCTACATCACATCACATCCGGGGCGGCCCTACATCACATCACATCCGGGGCGGCCCTACATCACATCCGGTGACACAAGGTGCCATGCCATAGTGTTTTACCGTAGGCATGAAGTACCATATAAAAAGTATTAAAGTGGAAAGCATGGAAAGCTGTATTTCGGTAACGCGCTAGTAGAGTGTTAGATTAAACATAGCGCACGTAAAGTACGCTTCTGATACACTACATTTGTCAAACATTCTACATTGCATTAGCAAACGCAATAACTGTGCGTTATTGATGAAGTATTTTCTGTTCCTTTTCGACTTAAAATGCCATGAAGTGTTGTTTTTGCTACAAACACCTGTGTTGCTAACACCTGTGTTGTTAGACAAATCAGTGCATGTCAGTCGTTTTGGGCTATTCGTTCTCTAAAGCGTGTTTTCGCTCCTTTGAAATCCGCGGACTAAATCCGTCAATGATTCTAGACTTTCTAATCAACATTGACCCACCTGTTGGAGTGCATGCCGCGAGCTGAATATGAAGTTCCGTTTCGCATGATACCGCTAGGTGGCGGTGCTACTAGATGACCTCACCGGCCCATTAGGTGCTGCCGCCTGCGGCGGAAATGGGAACCGGGAAAACAGTAAGGGCGTGGTGGCATTGTTCGTTTGGAGCTGGAGGAGTGAGCAGGGCGGAAGAATAAATCACGGACCGAAGATCCAGTCTCTCTGGAAAGTCGCGTGTCGCGGAATCGGGAGGAATCGACACTCGAACACCACCCTAGGAAAGATATCTGGGTGCAACAGGCACCGGTGGGATATGACTGATCTATTCCAAGAATGCCTGGGTGTAGCACACGGTGGTGGGGTATGACTGAACTATTCCAAGGGCTTTCGAGTGCAACACGCAGTAGGACATGCCTTAACTATTCTAAGGGTGTTTGGGTGTAACGCGCATTGGTGGCATATGACTGAACTGTTCTACGGATGCCTGGGTGTAGCACACTGTGGTGGGGTAAAACTGAACTATTCCAAGTTGTCTAGGTGCAACCCGCAGCGGTGGTATATGAGATGACTGAATTATTCCAAGGGTGTCTTGGTGCAACACACAATGGTGAGATATGACTTAACTATTCCAAAGATGTCCGGATGCAACACGCAGTGGTGGGATATGACTTAACTATTCGAAGAATCCGGAAACCAGGAGGACGAGCGACACTGAGCTTCCCGAGTGGAAGTCGGGTGTGTGGCTGATCTGGGATTCGTCTAAGGCTTGGTAGTGTAGTGGTGGCGGCTCTGCCGTCGGTGGGGTGTGGGGTGTGGCGGGTGTGACGGGCGTGGGTGCGGTGGTTTGCTGGGCTGGGGTGTGTTGTGGGGTGTTAGTTTCTGTACGGGCTAGTGTGGGAGCTGTGCGGGGTGTTTGGCCGGAGTGCTCGGGTGGGTGTGTTGGGGCTGGTGTGGGAGCTGTGCGGGTGTGTGGCCGGAGTGCTCGGGTGGGTGTGTTGGGGCTGGTGTGGGAGCTGTGCGGGTGTGTGGCCGGAGTGCTCGGGTGGGTGTGTTGGGGCTGGTGTGGGAGCTGTGCGGGGTGTGTGGCCGGAGTGCTCGGGTGGGTGCGTTTGGGCTGGTGTGGGAGCTGTGCGGGGTGTGTTGCCAGGGTGCTCGGGTGGGTGTGTTGGGGCTGGTGTGGGAGCTGTGCGGGTGTGTGGCCGGAGTGCTCGGGTGGGTGTGTTGGGGTTGGTGTTGGAGCTGTGCGGGTGTGTGGCCGGAGTGCTCGGGTGGGTGTGTTGGGGCTGGTGTGGGAGCTGTGCGGGTGTGTGGCCGGAGTGCTCGGGTAGGTGTGTTGTGGCTGGTGTGGGAGCTGTGCGGGTGTGTTGCCAGGGTGCTCGGGTGGGTGTGTTGGGGCTGGTGTGGGAGCTGTGCGTGTGTGTGGCCGGAGTGCTCGGGTGGGTGTTGGGGCTGGTGTGGGAGCTGTGCGGGGTGTGTGGCCGGAGTGCTCGGGTGGGTGTGTTGGGGCTGGTGTGGGAGCTGTGCGGGTGTGTGGCCGGAGTGCTCGGGTGGGTGTGTTGGGGCTGGTGTGGGAGCTGTGCGGGTGTGTGGCCGGAGTGCTCGGGTGGGTGTGTTGGGGCTGGTGTGGGAGCTGTGCGGGGTGTGTGGCCGGAGTGCTCGGGTGGGTGCGTTTGGGCTGGTGTTGGAGCTGTGCGGGGTGTGTTGCCAGGGTGCTCGGGTGGGTGTGTTGGGGCTGGTGTGGGAGCTGTGCGGGTGTGTGGCCGGAGTGCTCGGGTGGGTGTGTTGGGGCTGGTGTGGGAGCTGTGCGGGTGTGTGGCCGGAGTGCTCGGGTGGGTGTGTTGGGGCTGGTGTGGGAGCTATACGGGGGTGTGTTGCCAGGGTGCTCGGGTGGGTGTGTTGGGGCTGGTGTGGGAGCTGTGCGGGTGTGTGGCCGGAGTGCTCGGGTAGGTGTGTTGTGGCTGGTGTGGGAGCTGTGCGGGTGTGTTGCCAGGGTGCTCGGGTGGGTGTGTTGGGGCTGGTGTGGGAGCTGTGCGTGTGTGTGGCCGGAGTGCTCGGGTGGGTGTTGGGGCTGGTGTGGGAGCTGTGCGGGGTGTGTGGCTGGGGTGCTCGGGTGGGTGTGTTGGGGCTGGTGTGGGAGCTGTGCGGGTGTGTGGCCGGAGTGCTCGGGTGGGTGTGTTGGGGCTGGTGTGGGAGCTGTGCGGAGTGTGTGGCCGGAGTGCTCGGGTAGGTGTGTTGGGGCTGGTGTGGTAGCTGTGCGGGTGTGTTGCCAGGGTGCTCGGGTGGGTGTGTTGGGGCTGGTGTGGGAGCTGTGCGGGTGTGTTGCCAGGGTGCTCGGGTGGGTGTGTTGGGGCTGGTGTGGGAGCTGTGCGGGTGTGTTGCCAGGGTGCTCGGGTGGGTGTGTTGGGACTGGTGTGGGAGCTGTGCGGGGTGTGTTGCCAGGGTGCTCGGGTGGGTGTGTTGGGGCTGGTGTGGGAGCTGTGCGGGTGTGTTGCCAGGGTGCTCGGGTGGGTGTGTTGGGGCTGGTGTGGGAGCTGTGCGGGGTGTGTTGCCAGGGTGCTCGGGTGGGTGTGTTGGGGCTGGTGTGGAAGCTGTGCGGGTGTGTGGCCGGAGTGCTCGGGTGGGTGCGTTGGGGCTGGTGTGGGAGCTGTGCGGGGTGTGTTGCCAGGGTGCTCGGGTGGGTGTGTTGGGGCTGGTGTGGGAGCTGTGCGGGTGTGTGGCCGGAGTGCTCGGGTGGGTGTGTTGGGGCTGGTGTGGGAGCTGTGCGGGGTGTGTGGCCGGAGTGCTCGGGTGGGTGTGTTGGGGCTGGTGTGGGAGCTGTGCGGGTGTGTGGCCGGGGTGCTCGGGTGGGTGTGTTGGGGCTGGTGTGGGAGCTATGAGGGGTGTGTTGCCAGGGTGCTCGGGGTGTGTGAAAGATAATGTAAACCTAGCCTAAACTTAACTGAACTGACTGAACTTATTAAGGGCTGAGCTTAACTAAGCCTGAGCTAAATCACTCCTTTGCTGCTTGTGCCTATGTCGGGGGTGTGTTGTGTTGTGTTTCCCCGCCACCTCCACCACACATTCCCCAAACCCCAGCCGGCTTAGTGCCCCTAACACGAATTTATATGTTGTGCGAGGTCAAAGTTTTGGGAACACCATTTAGGTAAATCAGTGTCTCTAGCCAAATTATAATTAATACGTTGTGTTAGAGAATGAATGAAAATGTAATTTGTCCGTGGTTTGAATGACTTGTACCGAATTGGGACTTTTTGAATGCTTATATTAGTATAATTTTGTGCAATATACAGCACGAAATAGGTGCCTGTGTTTAGCTCCAAGCGGCTTCCGCTGATCCTTAAAGCTATCTACACACATTAATTCTCCTCATTCACTTCCCATTTGCTCGTCCCATTAATTATCTCCTTATTAATTAATGAATTGCTTGGTCCTCAAATTTGGCTGCCGTAACCCTCCCCCAGCGGTACACAAACACATACATCGACAGACCATTGCTCTATTTTTTATTGTATGTTGGCCGAATATGTACACCTTTCGCTGCCAATCGTAGCTGGCCTCGCCATTATTGGCAGCGTTTCCTCGCCTGGATAAAATCTTAATGCTACGAGCGGGGCTCATCGTACTGGCTCCGAGGGCTTACATAGGTGCTCTGGTGTCTTAGACCGACCTACCTAAGCTTAAGACAGTCGAAGCCGCGTCGGGCCTTGTTCGCTGTAAACGTGCAACCAGGCCTATGTATCCAACGGGTGGGCACGAATCCCTACCACGTTGGGTACGTTCCCTGGCCGTCTATATAACCTAGCCTGCCCTACCCTTTCAGCCTCGGGGCTTACGGCACGCCCACCTGTCCGTGCGTCCCCCCGAACCGCCGCACAGCTCGTGCCCCAACGTGCAGCGAACGGAGGCGGACTCACGACCGTGCAGTGTTTTGCAATATCATATTGTCCGGCGCCAAACTCGACGGACGCAATGTGGTGCCTCCCTTAGCGGCCCATCCCACATGCATGCTATGCCCGCCCCCATTTGCGCTCCTGGGTCACAGAGGCCAGCGGTATTGTGCGGTCAAAGAACCAGAGCAGATGAGCTAAAGCCTCTGAAGTGTCGGTTCATCGCCCCATCTCGCAATTAGACATTATCCTAACGCAGATCATATATGACAACATTAATAGTCTAGATAATTTAGACGGGTTTGAACACGCACTACCATCACCCGAGAACGTTCAGTCCATAGGAGGACGGCTCGCAGGTCGGCTGCCTCGCTGATAAATTAACTTCACATGACAAGTTAATCTCAGGCACATATCCAAGCATCATGTGTGAATCATCCTTTGTGTTGGGAGAGTACCCTCGGTACTATTCTCGTCTATCCGAGCGAAAGGCGTGGCACGTACCCCTCAGCGAAAAGTGCGGCGCGCGCCCCTCAGCCCTCGAGGCACGGCCCGCCATTTCAGTTCTGGACGTAAATATCGTCTTCTCCGTCCACCTGGTCGTCGAGGTATTTACTACGCTACCGTTGTCCGTTGTAGTGAGAGTCGTACCCTCACGTCATCCATTAACGTTAATCCCCAAGGAGGGTCGCTGACTCGGCCATCGGCTTTTGACCTCAATACCATCTGGTTCATCACGAAAGTTACGCCACTGAATGCACAGCCGGAGGGCGCCCCAGAGCTTTTGGATTTTGAACTAGTTTGCACCATGGCGGGTAGTTAGGCTATAATGTTACTTATTTAGCTCCGGTTAATGTGAGGGTCGAACGCATTGGACGAGGAGGAGGAAGACATGGATATTGCACGCACCGTTTTCAACATGCGGGCTATCAGACCGAGCGATGGTCATTTGCACGACTCGTTCTGGCCCGAAGGTCCTATAGGATGGATGTAAGGATCCGATTTGTTCCTAGTATCCCTGTTCGTTCGCCCAAGCTATGCCCCATTGTATCCCAAATATTCCTTTTCACCGCTAATTATGTTCGTCAAAAGCTGAGCAGCTGCTCCGTGTCTCTGCTGGTGCGCTCAAACATTTATATCATCAAGGGTAACATATTGACATGTATTTACAGTGTACGCCAACAGGCCCGGTAGACGCCCCTGGCACACGCCCTCTCCGTCCAATTCCCCTCTCCATACATACATACATACCCTGCCCTTCTGTACTAGGCGTGCGACGACAACGCCACCGTCCGTTTCGCACGTCCCTCCCCGGCTAATCACCTCGAATTTATCCTATTCTCCCCCCCCCCCCATAAGACGGGCGAAATTTCAGCGGAATAAATTAGGTTGAGGAGGAAATATCTGTCCTAGAAATGAGGTTGGTTTGGAAGAAGGAAGAAGGCATGGCAGACAAATGACACTCACATTTTGCTGGCGGTTCTGTGATACGGCTGGCATCTTCGGTCGTCTCGACTCTTCCTGAGACTGCTCCGTCCGTGAGTGAGAGACTGCGCGAGTGCGAGTGTGAGTGTCCGAGAGAAAGAGCTTCTTCTGTCCGTCTGCCAGTTTTCTTCAATTCGCTCAAGCTCCGCCTCCTCTATTCTCTGGCCACTCCCAGGGTTCCGGATTGAGTTTCGGCTCTTGATTGGCGGGAGTGCACCACTTCTTCCCCTTAGGCCGTGTGTATCTTGAAGCCGCCTGGGGCAATCAGGACGGTCTGTAGGTCTGGAAATTTCCACTGAGCTGGCGGAGTCTATAATTTTCACCAGGGTCACCGATCTCACGGTTGGCCCTTATGTTGTTTTGGCTCCGACGTGCACCTGGTGTTGTTCCAGATTCCCGCGGCCGCCTTTGATCTGGACACGTACTGAGGGTCGGGTTCGGCTGTGTTTATTGGGTGGGACCTAACAAACAGGTCATACAAAGAGGCGGGAGCTGGTAGCCGGGATCTGGCTCGACGTCTTGTTGCTGGCGGCCCTGTCGGGTCGGAATAAATCGAAAATGTTGTGCCGAAAGAATGTACGCCTCCTTACAGTAGGCGCCACCAGATAGTTATTCCCGGCTGCTCGATGTGAACGTAATCAATGACCATTTTCGATAACCGATCTGAGTTGATCCGGCTTGGCCGCAACCTATTACAACCAGGGCAATGTGTCCAAATATTGTGAACAGATGCTTTCCTCGTGTAATGCAGCTCCTTGATGATCTAAGCAGCTGGATGGTAAGCTGTTTTTGTGGATTGAGAAATGATGTGTTGCGTGTCAATTCCGTGCCTTTATTTTAGCGCAATCTGCTACGATTTCTTCACAGTTGAGAGTTTTAGGAGCCATTTTTGTATGTGCTAAGTTGGGCACGCGTCTCCCAGCTCTGTAACAGATTTTTCTAATTCCGTGATACAACACGGAATTATGGGGGTGGGGTGGTGAGTTCACCTTCTGTACCACCTAGGTATGTCCCTTGCTTCGCGTCTGATTATGTCCATGTAGGTATATCAACAGGTGCCATGGTATACCGTCTGATTATTTCCACGTAGGTATGTCAACATGTGCCATGGTATGCCGTCTGATTATGTTCACGTAGGTATGTCAACATGTGCTATGGTATGCCGTCTGATTATTTTCATGTAGGTATGTCAACATGTGCCATGGTATGCCGTCGGATTATTTCCATGTAGGTACGTCAACATGTGCCATGGTATGCCGTCTGTCACAGCGGGCGTCCAGCTGGTGGTGATCGAGGTCCTGGTGACGTCGCTGCACTACCAGGAGCTGCACGTGCCGTCCGTGTTCCCTGACGGGTGTCACTGGAACTACAGGTTTGTGCCGGCACCGCCAGGTTGGCGCATCGACGCAGAGAGCATCATAAACCGCAAACGTTGCTGTTTTGGAAGTTGACAAACTCGGTTGTTGAAAAGTGAGCAGCAGAGATGAAAAAGATGGCAACATGTCTAGGTGACTGGCTGTCTGACTGGCTTGGGTGTCAGCTTCCTGGCCTCGGCGATGCCGGTCAAGTTGCGAAATATGTGGCTGTAGCTACAGCTGAAGGTATTTTAGCAGCTTAAGGCTTAACCTGTTGTTTGTTCTATGAAACTCATGAAGTGCTCGAGATGTATACTGGCTGGGCAATGTTCCACCAAGGCAAGGGTGCTTTGAACAGCTGTCGCCGCTCGAGCTAAGCTGACAAGGTTATGCGCCTGTCTCGACAGCGCCAGCTTCGTGTTGGGCTGGTTCTGCTTCGTCATCAACTTGGCTGCCGGTGTGGGCTTCATCTACTCATCTACTAAGAAGAAGAAGAGGCCCGAGGGCAACACGACAGAGGCCGAGGCCGAGGACGACTTCGACGACGAGCCGCAGATCATGGGCCGCTGACCTGTCTCAGCATGGCTGCTGAGGGCTGACAGCATGCTGACCTCTCCCAGCGTCGCGGGCGTGGCTGCTGAGGGCTGGCAGCATGCTGACCTCCCCCAGCGTCGCCGGCGTGGCTGCTGTGGGCTGACAGCATGCTGACCTCCCTCAGTGTCGCCAGCGTGGCTGCTGTGGGCTGACGGCATGCTGACGTCTCCCAGCGTCGCGGGCGTGGCTGCTGAGGGCTGACAGCATGCTGACCTCCCCCAGCGTCGCCGGCGTGGCTGCTGTGGGTTGACAGCATGCTGACCTCTCCCAGTGTCGCCGGCGTGGCTGCTGAGGGCTGACAGCATGCTGACCTCCTCCAGCGTCGCCGGCGTGGCTGCTGTGGGTTGACAGCATGCTGACCTCCTCCAGCGTCGCCGGCGTGGCTGCTGTGGGCTGACAGCATGCTGACCTCTCCCAGTGTCGCCAGCGTGGCTGCTGTGGGCTGACGGCATGCTGACGTCCCTCAGCGTCGCCGGCGTGGCTGCTGAGGAGATCAGTGGCGATCCCTGGACGCCGACCGCCAGCGGGCATTGTGTGCATTAATTCAGGCGTCTGGTGGTGTTGAGCTTATTCCAAGGAATGGTTGAGCTACTCCCGCGACAAATATAGTCAGGATTCTCCCGGCACACTGTGGCGAGTCGCTCGGAGTTCTCCCGACACGCTGTGGCGAGTCGCTCGGAGTTCTCCCGACACGCTGTGGCGAGTTTCTCGGAGTTCTCCCGACACGCTGTGGCGAGTCGCTCGGAGTTCTCCCGACACGCTGTGGCGAGTTTCTCGGAGTTCTCACGACACGCTGTGGTGAGGCGCTCGGAGTTCTCCGGACACGCCGTGGCGAGTCGCTCGGAGTTCTCTCGACACCCTACGAGTGATGCAGAGATCACGGCTTGTCATCGCTACCGACGAGTGGGTGGAGGAGAATAGTCCATGTGTCAGTCCATTTCTGTGCTGCACCTGGCATCCGGATACGGCAGCTCTCCGACGCTGACACGGAGCCCGTGCCAGTGATCTCCAGACACGATGCTCTCCTCCAGCTGTTGTGTGATGAAATACCAGACCGTGTGACGATCACCACTGTCCCAGCGTTGGTCTGTTTACGTGCTCCGCCTTCACCAGCCGACAATTGATTTCGAATGCGAGGCGACAGGCGACATTGGCCCAATTGTTATGGATTCAAGTCTCTTTCTTTCACGACCTAACCCAAAGCCTGATAGGTGTGACATTGGCCTCATACTGATGGGCCACATTCTCTTTCTTCCCCGACGAAAAACAAACAGGTGACATTGGCCCCATTGTTATGACTTCTCTAAATTTGTTCTGCATTTTCATGCACTTAATATTTTCCCATTGTTAAGACTCAATGAATATCGTAGTACGAATGCAGTGGGGTAGCTAGGATTCGGTACAGGGGGATGGGGAGGCGAACATCTGAAGAGGGTTCTCACCTACCCACCACACCTTTCAGACACAAACATACAAACATACAGACATACAGACAAGCCAGGGGTGTTGGATCGTATTCAGTTGGAAGCTCCCCCAAATTGAAGCTCAGCCACCCCAACTCGTCAGCCAGCCATCCCCCCCCCCCCCCCCCAACTGTGGAAGTCGAGCCCATGAAAAATTCAAGCAATGCTGCATAAATGTCGAGTACGACGTGCTACTCGTGCACGAGTAGTACGTCATGTTTAACCTAGGTATGTTCGTTTAGAATTTCCCAAAATGTCTAATGGGTGGTGACGATATTCTCGCGGTTCTTCCAATGATTATTTAGCATTGGTGGTGACTATCCTCTTCGATAAATTGAAATAGTATATAAGCAATCTTATTTTAAGTTTTCTCAAATCGATAATCATACAGGTCATTTAGCACTGATTGCAATGTGGAGTTTGCTATGATGCTAGGTTGATCGACCCAGAGCTGAGCCCTCCAACTCAATTTGCGATCCTACTCCCCTGACGCAAGCATACATACAAACATACATACATACATACATACATACATATTTATATATATGTGTGTGTGTGTGTGTGTTTGTGTGTGTGTGAAAGAGTGTGCATAGATAGGCAAAGATGATTCAGCACCTGGGAAATAAGGCACTCCGCACTGGCGTGGCTAATGCAAGAGCCGCACATGTAAATGCCAGAAATCAAGGTCCAACAGTCCGGTAAAGAACGGAAAAAACAAACAGTTTAGCTGCCGACAACAACCAAGGAAAGAAAACATCCTACGGAAAATAAAGGGACATTAACACATCTCCAATGAAGACATGAATATTAATTTCTTGGGTAAAATAGGATTACTCATCTCCATGGGCACAATCGCCTTTTCTGTTATCCGCTACGTCCAAGCATAGATTGATAAGGAGGGTATTCATAAGGGTGAGGCCGATATTGTTGCGCTTTTTCAACACCTTCAAACTACCTCACAATGGGATGTGAATACTAGTGGGGAAAATAGCTGCAATATTTGTGGAGTGGAGGAGGAAGGTGATGCCAAACAAGCCAACTGATGTAAAAAAGATGTGCAAATGTATATAGATAATGCCTATTGATGAGTTCCTGTTTAAGACCTTTGTTGATTGTTTTATATTAGTTAGTTATTAGGGCTTGAGGGCGCTTCGATTTCATTTGTCATGTAGCGCCCATGTTGATTGTTTGATGATGGTGGTTATGTTAGTAGTGTATCTGCTGTCTTTACCAGTCAGCAGTGCTGTTGCCAGAAACCATAAACACTTTTAATGGCACACTCATAGCTGCAGCAAGAAAAGGAACAATGGCATTTAGTGATGTCAAAAAGGATTGTCATTAACTGTTAATCTACACTGAACTTTCAGAAGGTCACAGCACCGCGCTTGCAGATATACAAACCCAATACCTTCTTTTTGGTACTATTTTGCTCGCCAACTCAAAAGGAAGCATTTGTAATGAAAATGCGTGGTCACTTCATATTACTTGCATTGATAAACATGGTATTACAAAAAAGATAGCCAGTGAATGACCCAAAATTGCATGTTTGTCCATACCTCTAGACATAAATGCAGGACAACTCCAAACGTGCTTTGTGTTGCCAAACCAGGTTTTCAGTACATTATTTCCATCCGTCACCATAGGCCTCACATCAAAGTTAAAATCCACTGGTGTTGCTTCGCCAATACTAAAAGCCACGGTTGGAGATGGACATGGAGTTAGGCTAAGTTTTTGGGTTTCAATTTCAAAATTTGAAAAAGTCTTTTCAAAAGAAAGTTTGTAGAATGAGAACCTGAAAAGAGGATAGCCTACGTTTAGCTAGGTTGGGTTATGTTAGGCTACATCATGCTAGGTAAAGTTAGGCTAAGTTAGGTAAGTTAGGTTAGGTTAGGTTGATTTGGGCTGGTTAAATCATCATTCTTCACAACATATTACTCCACTCAAAGCTCCTCTTTGGACACTAATTTGTTTCTCAACTCAAAAGTAAACATTTGCAATGGCAATGAGTGGTCACATTATGCTATTTACATTCATAAACATGGTGTTAAGAAAAACGGAAAGCTGGTGTTCAACCTGAAATTGCATCCTTATCCATAGTCCTAGGCATAGCTGCGCAATGGCATAAATAGATAATTCCAAGTGATTGGGGTTGCCAAGCAAAGTTTTCAGTACCTACATTATCTCCATGCATCATCATAGGCCTAATGTCAAACTTAGAAATTACTGGTGTTGCTTTGGCAACACCAAAAGCCGAGGTTGGAGATATCTCACCAAGCCAGGGGTTCTAAGTCTTTATTTTGATAATATATTTTCAGATTGAATCAGGAAAATTGCAAATTAACTTTGGCAGCGCAGGGTCCTGGAGGTCCTCAACCCCACCAAACAACCGGGATCTCCAGTCATGTCAAAAGCACACAAAGTTCAAGCTCCGCTGAACTTTGAGTAAATATGTGGCTCATGATACTTTTTGAATTCTTTGAATTACTTTTTTTCAATGCAATGTCTATGAATTTGGTTAATAACAGCCCATTTCCTCTGCAAATGTTACTTTTCATTTGACGGACCAAATAACATGAATTAAGAGGCATTTAGTTGGGTAGCATAGCATAAAACTGTTTCCAATGCAACATAACTTCCTGACCAAACCACGGGTAGAACAAACAAAACTTGAGAAAATAAACAGGAAAATTTGATTTTTTCTTCCTCGATGTTAGAAAACCCGACCTAGCCCAACCTATCCAAACCTGTTCTTGAAGAGAACAATACAAATGTTTTAAAAAAATTAAAGTGAGCAATTTTCCAAATAACAACCTAACCTAACATAGCATAACCAAGCCTAACTCTTTCACTTGCTTCATAGAGATTAACTGTGTGTAAAACTTGTCTCGTGAATACATTAAAGCACAATAATACCTAACTTTGTATATGCTAAGGGGCCACTGGTCACCTCAATCATGGAATTCCCAGAACCTGCAAACAGACTAAAGCTGAATCATTTGGCCCATAGCCGTCCACTAGATGCAAATGGTTTTCGAGGAAGCTTCAGCCATCAAAAAGGCATTCCCCCAATCAATCTGACAGTAACACAAATGCCTCTGTTTGTAGGTAAGGGTAGAATACACATTGGTACTGTGCCATTAATTTACTGTAAAAAAAATATACTCACCACTCTACTTCAGCATGACCTAAATCATATGTGGTAAATTTGTGCTTTAAGGTGCTTGATGAATTATTGGAACGTATCATTCCAATGTAATGTTTATGAAGGTAGCTAAGATGATGGGACCACTCATTTTCTGTGCAAATGACTATTTTTCAGGTTGTGAGCAAAATAACACCAATAAGGGACTTTGAGTTAGGTAACCGAACACAAAAAGAAATGTTTAAAAATAAAATAAAAACGCAGCATGGCCTAACCTAACCTAACCTCCCTTTGGAGAAGAAAAAAATCCCAAAACATAATTTGAAAAGATAAGGCAATATATGTTATAAAATTTTCAACATTAACAAACCTAACCCAACCTATCCTAACTTAACATTAGCTGCATTTGAAGGACAAATTATTTTGACGTTTTTTACTCTTTTCTTTAAAAAATTGTGTTGAAAAATTCGAACATAAAAATATAAACTAACCTGACCTAACCAAACCTCACCCATTTGTTTGCTTTATTGAGGAAAATGTGTGTAAAAACTTGTCTTGTTACCACCTTAAAGCACAATAATACAAATTATATAGCCAGAGAAATAAATATCCTTAGCCAATGAAAACCCATTTCCCTCTCCAACCCACCTTGCTGAGACAGAATATTCATTTCAGCATGGCCAACAAGCATCAGGTGGGAACCTTCAAATACTTCATATATCACCATAGGTCCAACACACATATGAACAAAAGTCCCGAATTTACTACGACATATTTAGGGGGCACTTCCCCACATAAGTATATAAAACAACACCCCTGCTGATATTGCTTCTGTGCTTTTGGGATAGATTCCCTATACTGTAATGCTCATTGGCATCTGTTTCCATTCACATAAAGTCATAAAGTCATAAAGTGTTAAGGCTTAATAAGAGCCACAGGGGCCCATCTGGGTTAAGCCTATCTAGAAAGGGTACTAGAAATGTACATATTCTCACCCCAATCAATCCCTTATCCCAAGTTCCTAGGAAGCTATATATCCCAGCCTATCTAGCATCATCCACTTGCTATTGCATAACACCCTCAACAATTGCAAGCTCCTCCCATCATACCCATTGTGCTACCATAGCCCCTGCTTAAAGGGTCTGTGCCATGCACACTTAACATAAATCTCACCCGATCCATCCACATTAGAATTCAAAAACAAGATTTTCCTGTCTAAAAAATTTGTCCACCCTACTTTTAAATACATTCAATGAGGAACTCCCCACAACATCAGCAGGCAGCCCATTCCACTGATCAACAACCCTTTGAATGAAGACCTGTTGTCGCTTAACTGTCCTACACCTCAACTTGTCTAACCTGAATTGGTGACCTCTGTGTGATACTTTAAACTGAAGAGCACCATTTAAATTGACCTGATCTAGTCCTTTAACAATTTTGTACATTTCAATCATGTCCCCCCTTAATCTCCTATACTTGAGTGAGTACATATCTAATGCCACAAGCCTTTCTCCATATTCTAAGCTACCTATTCCACTGATGAGTTTTGTTGCTTTGCGTTGCACTCTTTCTAACTTGTCTATATCTTTTCCTAGGTAGGGGCTCCAAGCTTGCACATAATATTCCAAGTGGGGTCGCACATATGCTAAGTACAGTTTTTTTCATGACTTCCTTGCTCTTATATGTCACACTTCTATTAATGAGTCCCAGCATTCTGAGTGCCCTGTTCCTCGCTGAGCTACATTGTTTCTCTGCTTTAAGGTTTTTTGAAACCAACACACCTAAGTCCCTTTCCTCTTCAATAACATCCAGTTCCCTCCCTCCCATTGTATATCTGAAAGTCTCACCTCCAGACCCCAGATGCATAACTTTACACTTGTCATAGTTGAATGACATCTGCCATTGATCAGCCCACTTTTTTAAGTCCTCCAAGTCTAGTTGAATATTACTAGATTGATCACAACTGTTTGCCACTCCTACCAGCTTGATGTCATCAGCAAATTTGAACACTCTATTCCTCAGCCCTACCTCAATGTTATTCACAAAGATGATAAAGAGAAGTGGCCCTAGAACAGAGCCCTGTGGTACTCCACTCAGAACATCCTTCCAATCAGATTTACATCCATTTAACATTACCCTTCGCTTCCTTCCCCTCAACCATGCTTCAATCCAACCTATAACTTTTCCAACAATCCCATGTTGCTGTAGTTGATGAATTAGCCTCCTATGTGGAACTTTATCAAAAGCTTTGCTAAAGTCCAAGTATACAACATCCATCCTGCTTTGATTGTCTACTTCTTTAGTAACATACTCCATGAACTCCAAAAGGTTAGTTAAACAAGACCTTCGAGATCGAAATCCATGTTGCGTATCCCTTAAAAGATTGTGCCTATCAAGATGAATCTGAACATTCTGTTTAACCAGATTTTCTAGTACCTTGCAAACTATTGAGGTCAAACTGACTGGCCTGTAGTTCCCTACACACTTCCTACTTCCCTTTTTGAAAATTGGAACTACATTTGCATTTTTCCAATCTTCAGGCACTTCAGAGTATTCCATAGACCGCCTGAAAAGTATACCTAGAGGAACTGCTAAAGCTTTAGCACACTCTACTAAGACCCTAGCATATATATCATCCGGTCCAGAAGCTTTATTAGGTTTTATATTCTGCAACTGCTTTTCTACAGCTTCTGTAGTTATTGTAAGATACTCCAACCTATCACCTGTCATGGCATATGATTCAGTTGTTTCTATTCTACCAGAATTCTCTTTAGTAAAGACTGATGATAATTGCTTGCTTGAGGATTCCACAATATCACAATCATCAACCACTAATTCCCCACCTATCTCCAGTGGTCCTACATCACACTTTTTAGCCTTAAATTTGTAGAAACTAAAGAATCTCTTAGCATTACCTGCTGAACATTCCGGAGCTAATTTGATTTCAGCCAGTCTTTTAGATGCCCTAACACACCTCCTAACTTTATTTCTAGCTATTTGATATGATTTGAGGTTTACCTCAGAGTTAGCATATTTTAGTTTCTTGAATGCCTGCTTCTTTGACTCCAGTAAATGCTTTACTTCCCTGGTCAGCCATGAAGGGTGCTTAACCCTGGTTAATCTAAGTTGCCTATTGGGAATGAACCTATCCTGACCTTGAAATAGTTTATATTTTATCATTCTCCACATTTCATAAGCATCTAAGCCTTTCAATAAGTCTTCCCAATGAATTTCATTCAGGAAGATCCTGAACTCACTGTAATTCCCTTTAGCAAAATTTGGAATCAATGTCTTATTGGTTCCTACATTTCCAACATACAATGAGAAGCGTATAATGTTGTGATCACTATTACCCAAAGTCTCTCCTATGTTCACATTTTGTACAAAATTTTCCTCATTAGTAAGCACAAGATCTAACATTTCATTCTCCCTTGTAGGTTCATGTATCATTTGAAAAAAGAAATTCTCCTCAAAACAATCCATGAAGCTTCTTCCTGATTTGTTTAGACCTATAGTTTTGCTTCCCAATCCTGTTATGTTGAAATCCCCCAACAAAACAGTTCTCTCCTGTACTCTCCTACTTATCTCTTCCTGCATCAACCTGTCCGTGTTTTCATTCTGGTCTGGAGGTCTATAGAATGCCCCAACCCTAAATTTTGTTCCATTTTTAGAATGATATCTAACCACAAGGATTCTACACCTTCATTATGTACACTATCTTCTATGGAATGACATTTCATTACTTGTCTGACATACAACAGTATACCTCCTCCTATCCTTGCCTGCCTTTGATAAGCATGCATGTTGTAGCCTGTCAATTCAAATTCTTGCAAGTTGTCTCCAAAAATGCTTTCATTAACCCATGCCTCTGTTATGCATACCAAATCTAGCTTTTCAGACAACATATAAGCATGCAGTTCCCCAATTTTGTTCCTAACACTTCTGGCATTGACGTAAAAACATGATAAACCATTCCTTCCCTTGTTTGCAAGACTTCTCTCTCTACCAGCTACATCCCCCCATGACCTGCCCAGTTTCCCTGTTTCCTATTGAGAGCCTCCTCATACCTATTGCTGAGCAATTCAACTCCTCTCTTGCTCAAATGTAACCCATCTAATGCAAACATTTCAGTCTTCCCCCAGAAATCCCCCCACAAATCGAAGAACCCCACCCCAAGTTCCTTACAAATCTTGGCCACCGTGGTATTCAGCCCAATGGTCCTTGAGTACCACTCTATGCTTGCGTTAACCATAGGGAGGATGGATGTTACCATTCCTCGTTTCCTGCTTACAGCTAACCTACCTATCAAAGCCCTATACTCTTGTATTGTTTCCTCTGTTTTTGCTTTTCCTACATCATTTACACCAACCTGCACAATTACTGTTGTGCTCTCTCCACTACCCTTCATTACTCCTTCTATCCTATCACCAACATCCTTTACCTGGGCCCCTGGGTAGCAAACACGAGTCCGTTTGTTGGGGTTCCTGCTACAAAAAGTACGGTCCATGTACCTCACTCTTGAGTCCCCTATAACTAAAACCTCTCCCTCTCTATCATCAGCTACCTGGTCATTCCTACCTTCCTCCTTAGCAGCATTACTATCTCTCTCCTGCAGTACCTCAAACCTATTATTAGTTTCAATGCCATTGTCAATTTTCCTTAAAGCTAGTCTCGTACTCTGGCGTCTAGCTATTTTCCACTCTCCACTATCATGGTCCATACTATCTCCACCCCTATCACTCCTAGTCTCCTGCACCTGGCTTGCCTGACTGACATTTCCCATGGCGGGCCCTGCCACACCAAACACTTCAGGCGCTCCACCTCCCTTACTAACATATCTACTTTCTTGCTAAGTCCCCAATGACTACCATACACTTACACTTCCCACAGTCACCTTCCATTTTTTCTTATCTTTTTCTCTTTTTTTCTAAATTTAAAGTTATCCCGACTCCCACCAGCTACAAACTCCAACTAAACCAAACTAAATATTTATTTATTATAAATAAATAAATAAAAAAAAATTAAATAAAAAAAAACAAAAAACAAAACAAACAGGATTGAAAAGCCTAGATACCTTTCTAATTACACCAGTATATTGAAAATATACCTAGTGGTAATTTAAGCTCACTATTTTAGTCCTAATCTCTATCTTAAACTTAAACACCAAAAATCACTGACTTATTCCTCTACACTACAGAAACCTAAGCCACGAGGCCGCGCCAGCCGTCTGCAAAGCGTTCACGTGGCCGATCAATAATTCTAGAAGCTATCTAGTGTAATTTAAGCTCTCTATTTTAATCTTAAACTCTATCTTAAACTTAAACACCAAGCGGACGCAGACTTATTCCTCTATGCTAACAGAAACCTAAGCCACGTGGCCGCTCCACCCGTCTACAAAGCGTCCACGTGGCCGATCGATAATTCTAGAAGCTAAAAATCTGCTTGTTAAAAGGAAACCTATGAGACAAAACTATGCAAATATATCCACAGAAGCAACCGCCAAACACCCATCCACAGCCAAGCCCAGCACACTGCCCGGTTCCGCAACGACTTATCTGTAAAGCAGGACCTCCACACCGACGTGTTTCCACCTTGACACCTGGCGGCCAACTGGATCGGCAAACACATGTCAATAGGAGCACACACTTTATACCTGGTAATAACTATGGCATTGGAATGGGGTGCATGTCGCCAGAGCACAAGCAACACCATATTAAGCTTACCTTACCTTCTCGTATCCCACAATGACGGATGTACACTTATACGTACTTCGCGATTGTTTGAAAAAATGGTATCCGTTGGCGCACGCAATCAGCTGATTTTCAGCAAAATAAAAATATGGGTTTTCGTACATGTATTTATTACCCCTCGTTATGTTCAATAGGTTTCGGTAGATGTAGCACGTTTTCTTGGCGGTTTTCTCACGTTGCCGTCGTTCAAGTAACCGTACCCAGAATTATGGATTAATTAACGCAAATGCATCAGCTGTAAGTAGTTCTACATTCACCTGGGCCACGGTAGCCGCGATGTGCCTCCTTTATTTGGCTCACATGACCCACGGAGTACGTAGGGATGCCTTGGAATGAGGCTAACTCTACACAAATGGATACTTCTACCTCATTATAGGTAGGTTGTCCCCGGCATGGCGTGACAAAACCGTCGTATATGGTGGACGGAGACTTTCGCGTGTGCAAATATACCTAAAAAACAGTGTCTTCGTACTCTTTTGGATACTTTTATCCCATGTTTGGGTCAATTTTTATCTGTGTGCAGTGCATACTGTGATAACTCGAGGGAAAAACTGGCCATAAATAATTGCGAACAAAGTATGCAAGTTACAGGGGTTATTTTCGTCTTAATCGAATGAGCTTTGGAAATTTGGAAATTTGGAACATTTGGAGAAACTCTATTATGTTAAAGATTTCTTAAGCCAGAAATGTCAGAGGTCATAGCTGCTAGAGGGAAGAAAGTATTCAGCTCCCCTCACTTTGCTTCCGCGAAATATCTCGGGAGCTAATTGAGGTAGACTGCTCAAATTGTGCACACACCTACTTGAATACATAGTGTATCTTGTTCTAAAATATCGACGTCCAGTCATGCATGGTGACATAATATGATGTCATAAGCGAAGTTCATGGGCGTTCATATATTTGATAATTATTAGTTAGCGTTCGCTATGGAAGCATTCTGCACTGTAAATGTGACCTAATAATTGTTACGCAGAATAGATCCAAGATCTCCTTGTCCTAAGTGGCTAAAATTGTGTCAAAATATATCCCTAAGATATGACACAGATAGAAGATGGTCTCTGAAGGCACGTCGAGCCGTGTTCCCGTCGTTAGATGTACCCGAACCAGCCGCACGTGGCTGATCCACGACAAGTTCTCCCGTCTCTCCCGGAACTGCTGCTGTAATTTCTTCTTCATTTATTTCACACGCATCTTGTTTTCTTCGCCAGACACCGCCCACACTTTGACCTTCAAGCGGTAAGAAATATGGAGAAGGCACTAAAAACATCAAATCCGGACATGCATAGTTGAGAGACTGAGCTGGCATGTACCCTCGCAGGCAGGTCGAGCCGCGGCAGCAGACAGGTCATTCATCTGACGAGGTGTGCACCCACAGATGGTGCGTGTCATGCTGCTGCCGGTGTTGGTCAGAGAGTTCGCCACCTTGCCGTCAATCATGGTGAGTTGAAGATTGTACGCCACTCTGAGACTGTACCGTCTGGTGCGGTGACGTAGGTCGGCCTCAGTACACGTATCTCGGATTCAACACTGTCTTGTTCTTTCTGGAAGGCCTCTGCTGTCTCGCGCTTGTACTGGATCCGCAACGGCCGACATAATCGGGTTGAAGACGGCATTGGGTTGGTCCAGACGCAAGTGCCACCCACCGTTAGTTGCAAAGGCACCGGAGCGGTACAGAACAGATTTTGTTCCGCAGCGTCATCACCATCTCCCATCTGTTTATATACAGATCGCCCTGTGGTCCCGTAAAGTCTCCATTTGACGTGAAGCACCGCCGAAGTGTAGGTGCTGGATGACGTCGACGGCTGGCTGGCAGGTGAAGCTGAGTTGGTACTGGCGACAGACGGCAGACATGCCACCAGCCGCTGCGTGGTGTGATACAGGGGAGCCTGCATTGTCACCTGAGCTGACGTCTCGGTGAATTGCATGCTGCTGGCTGCCGGATAGCACTTTACCTTGGTCTTATGCACCTTTCCATAGGCGGGCAGGATGTCTGTCTTCGCCGCATCATTTGTCACTCGGCGGACCATACGGTAGCCGTGCACAGACAAGTCAGCTGACGCACACATTGCCAGCGCCGGGTCTCCTGACACGCACTCGGGTTGGCTCATTTTGGAGCATCTGAGAGCCCAGTGAATCTTGCTGGGCCGAGTCGGTGATGCCCCCACCTGTCGTAGCACGAAAGCCGCGTCCTTCATGCCCGCAGCACGAGCACTTTGCCTGGCAGCCTCCACGAACTGCAGAGAACTGTGCTGTTGAGCAACTCTTGAGGACGCCCGACGCTAAGAACGGGCCATAAATTCTAGCTGGTCATTGCTCTCGCGCTCCCTCCACGGCCTCGTCATCAGGGCGGGTCTTGACTTCATCATCACTCAAGACGGGGTCACCACGCTTCGGGGACACGGAGAAACACATTGTCTCCCGAAACATAAGTCGCAAACCGATTTCTGAATTTATCACAGGTTCGCTTACACTCAACCCACTTTCCTTTTAAGTTCGTGGCGATCAAGTCGGTTGCCTTTTTCATGTCCACAATCGACGACTCACTCGGGAGATAGCCCTGAGGGATTTTCTCCATAACCAACTGCAAACTATGACTAAGCACATGAGCATAATAGTTTCCACGCCTGAGCGCCTTCATAATAGTTTCCACGCCGGAGCGCCTTCATAATAGTTTCCACGCCGGAGCGCCTTCATAATAGTTTCCACGCCGGAGCGCCTTCATAATAGTTTCCACGCCTGAGCGCCTTCATAATAGTTTCCACGCCGGAGCGCCTTCATAATAGTTTCCACGCCTGAGCGCCTTCATAATAGTTTCCACGCCGGAGCGCCTTCATAATAGTTTCCACGCCTGAGCGCCTTCATAATAGTTTCCACGCCTGAGCGCCTTCATAATAGTTTCCACGCCTGAGCGCCTTCATAATAGTTTCCACGCCTGAGCGCCTTCATAATAGTTTCCACGCCGGAGCGCCTTCATAATAGTTTCCACGCCGGAGCGCCTTCATAATAGTTTCCACGCCTGAGCGCCTTCATAATAGTTTCCACGCCGGAGCGCCTTCATAATAGTTTCCACGCCTGAGCGCCTTCATAATAGTTTCCACGCCTGAGCGCCTTCATAATAGTTTCCACGCCTGAGCGCCTTCATAATAGTTTCCACGCCTGAGCGCCTTCATAATAGTTTCCACGCCTGAGCGCCTTCATAATAGTTTCCACGCCTGAGCACCTTCATAATAGTTTCCACGCCTGAGCGCCTTCATAATAGTTTCCACGCCTGAGCACCTTCATAATAGTTTCCACGCCGGAGCACCTTCATAATAGTTTCCACGCCTGAGCGCCTTCATAATAGTTTCCACGCCGGAGCGCCTTCATAATAGTTTCCACGCCGGAGCACCTTCGCACAGGCTAACAAGTCCACCAATTCCTCTCTGCTGACGTTGAAGCACCTCCACGTTCACTGTTAGCAATATCTAACCACACTGATCCGACCATTACAGGCAAGGACAGCTCCCCTACCATGGAAAACGCTGTTCGTGACCTATCTCGATTCAGTCGCCTCGTCAGTTAGGGGAGTTTTTTGGCATAGCGACCGCTGGATCGGTTACCCGGTCGGAATACCCCGCCAGCCGGCGCGACGCGGCGTCCGGCTCGGGCTTCCCCGTGCCGCCCGGGCTGGCCACCGCACCGCACCGAGGCCTGCCGGGATACAATTGAAGACTACCGGTGTTAGAGCAGCTCGGTGCAGCTGAAACTTACGGTACATATAGTCAAAGGATCGCTGATTTCATTGGGATTGGTCCTTGGTTGTGCACTGTTGTGCGTTTTTTAAAACCTTATTCGAACTTGGAGGTACTAAGAATTTGAACGACTATTGTAATGACTTATTGTTTGATATAAAATAGCATATTGGGCATCTTTCTATGCCTTTGTGAATTACTTAACGCTTTTAGAATGTTCTCAGCTATCATTTCATATCTCACTTGTCCAGGGTTTCAGAATGCATCTTATCAGTCGTCGAACTCCGACAACATTTTTGCACATGTGTATCGTTTTGCTTCCTCACATAATGTTGTCCATGTTCATGGACTCATTACTATGTCAAATCTTGTGAACATTTTCCTAAAAACTGTGACCTGGTGTGCTTGAAGCATTTGCTGAAGCAATGCCACCACAAATTTTGCATTCAAAAATAGCCCAGAAATACATTTCTAGCCAATTATTTTCCTTGCGTTATCACACTGTGCAGTGGCGTACCGAAGGTTGAGGGCATTGGGGACAGTTGTTCCTCCTGAGAGGTTGGGGCCAGGAGAACCGCGCTGGAGTTCGGAAAAAGTACGCCAGGCTGGCTAAAAATCCCGCTAGGGCCCCAACAATCGCACCGTAGCCCATAAAAATCAAATTGGAGGCCAAAAAGTCGAGCAGGGACCCATAAAATGACGCTGAGGGCCCGGAAAATGAACCCGGGCTCATGAAATCACATTGAGGGCCTCAAAAAGACGCGCAGGAGCCCCTGAGATGACGATGGGACCCCACAAATCGCACCAAGGCCATTGAAAATCACATTGGAGGCCCCAAAAAGTGAGACCGGCCTCCTGAAAATACCGCTGGGACCCAAATAATTCGAGCTGTGACTCAGAAAAGTCGCACCGGGCCCAACAAATCACGCTGGGGCTTCAAAGGGCCAGACCGTGGCCACCGGAAATCACGCCTGGGCAAAGAAGTCTTACCGGGACCCCTGAGAATGACGCTGGAGCCCAAAAGACGGGCCAGGTCCCTGAAAATCACACTGGGCCCCCAAAAGTCCGATCCGGGCCCCTGAAAATCAAGTAAGAAGCCTCGAAAGTTTGCACCTGGGCCCCTGAAAATCACGCTGGTGACCCCAAAAAAGTCGTGCCGGCGTCCTTAAAAATCACGATGGCCCCAAAAAGACGGACTGGACCCCTGAAAATCATGCAGTGGCTCCCAAAAAAGTCGGACAGGTGTCCCTGAAAATCACGCTCAACACCAACGAATCAACAATAAGAAATCACAAAGGGACTGCATCGAATCGACCCGAGCACCGGAATATTCAGAACAGGTCCCGAAAGAAAGTTATCCGAAGGGCCTTTGTACTCTGAAGGGTGCCATCGGCTGAAGAAAAAAGCGTTGAGCAACCGCAATGGCTTATCGAAGAGGAAAATGCCCCTCCCTCCTGAACGGATGGGATCCCCAAAATCGCGTCGGGTCCCCAAAAATCGCCCTGGGGCCACATGAATTCGCATCGGGGCTCTAAACAAATGCCACGGGCACAAAAAAACTCGCGCCGCGTCCGCAAATTTGCGCTTGGGCTCGCGAAAAACGCCCTGGGTTCCAGTAAAGTGCAATGCTCCCAGCGAAATCGCGCCAAGCCCCCGAAATATCGCCCCTGGGACCCAAAATTCCCGTCGGTAGTCCCAAAAATCTGGTCGGGGCATCAAACATTCCCCTCGGGGATCCCAAAAATTGGCGTCGATGGCCCCAAATAAGCACGGCTTGGCCCCAAAAATCGTATCGGAATCCGACAAATGTCAATACGGAGTCCCCGAAAATAAGGAAAGATTCCGAAAAATAAATGTCCGAGCCAAGCAAATCGCTCCGGAGCCCCAAACATAGCACCAGATGCAAAAATCGCGCACGGCCCAGGAAAAGGGTATCGGAGCTCGAAATATCGGGGCGGGACACACAAATATGGCACTCAGACTTTTAAAAAAAATCAGAAGTCATCAAAAACGCGTCGAGCACCCCACACACACAAAAAAAAATTGCCGTCGGATCCCCCCCGGAAACACACGCGGAGCACGAAAAGTCGACCAGAGACCACGAGGAATTATAACGGAGCCTCCAATTGAGCCGGCAATTGAATATTGTGGCAATATTAAATTGCGGCGGGCGGGAAATGGAATGGAGATGGGGCGGGGGGCAACTTCTGTGCTTGATCACCTTATCGACCGGAATCGGAAGGTTCTTCTCAAGCCGTTGTTGTTCTCACAAAACACCAACACGTTCACGACCTTGTTGTTGGGCCTCATCTATCAAGCAAGAGGCCCTCTGTGCGGTGTTGGTCCCCTCCGTCAAGAGGCCCTCTGTGCGGTGTTGGTCCCCTCCGTCGTTAGTTAGTCAATTATTTGGGTTTTAGGGCGCCTCGACCACTGAGGTCATTTTGCGCCCCTCCGTCGGCCCAGGGGCTCTTCATACCGGCTCTGGGACATCTCCGACGGTCCGGGGTCCTCCCGTGGCTAGGGCTCCTCTCCGTCGGTACAGGGGCCCTCCTTAGCGATGCAGGCCTCCTCTGTCAGGCCGGAAGTCCTCTTTTAACTGCTTGGGACTCCTCCTTCAGGCCAGTGACCCCTATACGGCTTCGGCCTCATCAGTCGGCGAAAGGGACCTTTCTGACGGCCCGAGCAATCCGGCAACTAGGGCCTTCTCCGTCGTCTCAAAGTGTGTTTGATGTAAGTATGTTTGATGTATGTTCGATGTATGTGTTTTTGATGTAA
Organism: Ashinkailepas kermadecensis; assembly: GCA_034440615.1. Lineage (NCBI taxonomy): Eukaryota > Metazoa > Arthropoda > Thecostraca > Neolepadidae > Ashinkailepas > Ashinkailepas kermadecensis. The sequence continues at coordinate 193,175 of JAOTOM010004611.1, read as the reverse complement.
GTATGTTTGATGTAAGTATGTGTTATGTAAGTATGTTTGATGTAAGTGTGTTTGATGTAAGTATGTGTGATGTAAGTATGTTTGATGTATGTTTGAAGTAAGTATGCTTGATGTAAGTATGTTTGATGTAAGTGTGTTTGATGTAAGTGTGTTTGATGTAAGTGCGTTTGATGTCATTGTGTTTGATGTAATTGTGTTTGATGTAAGTATGTTTGATGTAAGTGTGTTTGTAAGTACCCTCTTTGACGATCCACGGTCTCTTCTGGCAAGCCACAGGTCCCTTTTCGAACGCATGGGCACCCTCCATCAGGTTACGGGCCCTTTCTTCGGCATGGGCCTCACCGTCAGCCCAGGTGGCCTTCAAATTGGTTCGGGCCCCTCTCAGTCAGCCCGGGGCTCTTTGAACGATCCGGGGAGCCCTCCACCGATCTAGAAGCCCTTCACATTAGCCCAGCCAGGGGCCCTCAACGTCTTCCCGGGGGCATTATCCGATGACTCGGGGTCCTCCTCATCGGCCTGGATCCTTTTCCGTTAGCTCTTTCGTCGATCCAGGGACCCATCACGATGGTCGCCTGGAGGGCCCCTCCGACCCTCCAGGGAGGCGGGGGCGGCTGTCCCCTCCCCGTCGGCTGTGCCACTGTTTGAATGTTACGGCAGTGAGCTAACTCTGCCAAGCGCTGGGATAAAAGCAGGCACCGGCCACCTCAGGACACGCCGATGTGATTCAACAGAGCGTCTAAAATGCCAGAGGTAAGGGGTTCGATTCTCCCCGGTACCCGCCCTTCCTGCCAGGGTGAAAGGCAGGTGATGCCACAAGGCCTCAGCTGCTGAGTTCGTGGTTAAGCCACGACCATCAACCGAGACGCAGCGCCGATGCAGGGCTGTCCGACCTAACACTCGCAGGTCCCGGGCGAGACGCGGCGCTGATGCAGGGCTGTCCGACCTAACACTCGCAGGCCCAGGGCGAGACACCGCGCTGATGTAGGGCTGTCCGACCTAACACTCGCAGGCCCAGGGCGAGACACCGCGCTGATGCAGGGTTGTCCGACCTAACACTCGCAGACCCCGGGCGAGACGCGGTGCTGATGCAGGGTTGTCCGACCTCACACTCGCAGGCCCCGAGCGAGACGCGACGCTGATGCGGGGCTATCCGACCTCACACTCGCAGGCCCCAGGCTCTTAAACCGGCTCAGGGCGCTTCATTTAAGTTATTTGTCTGCTAACAGATGAAATATATACCAATCGGGTCCAATTTGTAACAGGATTACAAAAACGGCTGTTTTGATGTAGGAACGATTGGTACAGCTTCACCATATCTCCTCGCTAGGTGGTAGTACAGCTTCCCACAGGAGTTTCGTTCCTCGGCTGGCGCAAGCGCAATGTGAAGTTTTCTGAAAAATTGGTGTTTTGAATACAGTTAATACAACTTCACTGGCAGTTCGTGCTTAACAACTCGGCGCGGGTTAATAATATTCATATTAAATCTGCATACAGTTTCAGTATGACATCGTACCTTCTTCAGTACCACATTGCGCCATGTGTTCGCCACATTCGATAACAAAAACAATTCATGCGAAGATGAAAATCAGGTGTCAATCGAAGTTGCCTAGGACACCTGCGATTAAGCACATCTAAGTAGCCACACATCGGATAATCTAACAGGCGAATCAAAGATAAAATCCTCACATGCCAACACGCGTGTTAAGAATGCAACGGAGCATACGGTGTTCAAGCGAAAATTTACGACATCACAGAAGCCAGATTACCGAGGCGGTCGCGACAAGTCGTCACCGTCATCAACTTCGATTGACCGTCCGTCTTCACCGTCCTTCACCGTAAACTTCGATTAGCACCTGATTTTCATCTTCGTATGAATTGTTTTTCTTGTCGAATGTGGCGAAAATAGTCAGGCGAACACATGGCGCAATGTGGCAGTGAAGAAGGCACGATGTCGTACTGAAACTCTATGCAGATTTAATATGCATGTATATATATATATATATACATATGCTTTTCTTGTTTTTCCGCCGTTACGCACACCGGATCGGTGTGCGAATTTTCATGGCGCGAACCGCCGGACCATCGAACACTGGACGAGTCCACCCACATCCATCATCTGTTTTGGCCTCGCACAGCCAGATGACTCCAGCAATCCGTGTATCGGGCCGACGCTAGTATTTATTGACTATTTGGAGCGGGCAGTAGGCGACCTGCAGCTAACCCCGGTACCCGGCAGCAGCAGGCTGATGGTGATATCACACGGCCACTGGCAGTCGTGTCCGGCTCCCAGTACAAAATACGGCAGCACTCCGTCGCCAGTGACGCTGCCTGGCCGGCAGCACGCACCAGCCAGCCTCCACTCACGCATGCATACATACCAACTGATACAACCGACAGCGCCGAATCCCAGACATAACCTAATTGGAACGAAGAACACCACCCGTGTACCAACGGGCTGCTGGCAGGTAATCGTGACGGCCGTCCCGCCATAACCGCTGGTCGTCCCGCCAAACAGCTGGCCGTCCCGCCATAACAGCTGGCCGTCCCGCCATAACAGCCGGCCGTCCCGCCATAACAGCCGGCCGTCCCGCCACATCGCGAGCGACACCAACCACGAGGATGCACCATCCAGAGCAGCAGAGGCTGGGACAGGGTCGGCCTACATCTAGGGAAACAGCGGCTGGGACAGGGTCGGCCTACATCTGAGGAAACAGGGGCTGGGACAGGATCGGCCTACATCTGGAGCAGCAGAGGTTGGAAAGGGGTCGGCCTACATCTGGGAAACAGAGCTAAGACAAGGTCGCCCTCATCTGGGGCAGACGAGGCTGGGACCTATATCTGGGGCAGCAGAGGCTGGGACAGGGTCGGCATAAATCTGTGACAGCGGAGCTTGGGACAATGTCTGCCTACAGCTGGGGCAGCAGAGGCTGGGACAGGGTCGGCCTACATCTGTGACAGCGGAGGCTGGTACAAGGATTGCCTATATCTAGAACAGCAGAGGCTGGGACAGGGATCGACACTACCTGGGGCAGCGGGACCTATACAAGCGATGACGTACTCTTAGATGACCAGTACAACTGTGTAACATTCTTACAAGCGTGCATGCATAACACAAATTAACTTAGCACGGCAAGTATACGTATTTGAATTATTTGAGTAACCACTGCGTGCACAGGCTCCATTGTCGCTCTGCCCGGACACGTGGTAGTGTGTGTGATGTGGTCCAACTGATCAGCCCAAGCTCAGTACAGCTGCCACTTAATGCGGCAGTCGGATGCGCCAGTTGTAGCGCTCCCAATTTACGTATGGAATAGCTACCAGGCCAGAGCATCTAAGCGTTGATAGACAACTTGTCTTTTTTCAACTACAACCAACTCCAACCAATCACTAACTGACTTTTGGGTCGGCTATGTGAAACTGAGCTGTTCAAGCCACCCTTCCCCGTAAACCACCTTTTTTTTTTTAAAGCGGACAATAACATTCTACGCCAATTTGTGATTGACTAAAAATATAAATGCCGGTGCCGTGGTGAGCAAGGAAGCCGAACAACACGGATTCGAAACACCAAAACGTCCTCTACGGACAGGCGAACCGATTTCCGTTGCTGAATGGTCGGCAACGATCACAAGCTTCACGCCCGGCTCAGCCTCTGCATGGTCGGCAACGACCACAAGCTTCACGCCCGGCTCAGCCTCTGCATGGTCGGCAACAGTCACAAGCTTCACGCCCGGCTCAGCCTCTGCATGGTCGGCAACAGTCACAAGCTTCACGCCCGGCTCAGCCTCTGCATGGTCGGCAACGACCACAAGCTTCACGCCCGGCTCAGCCTCTGCATCTAGCGTGCTCAACAATTTAATAAGCTACTCAAAGCGCCCATGTTCACAGATATAATGTTCGATACTGTTGCAGAGGTTACCTATTGCTATGAGCTAACACATATGCACAATGATCATTAAAACCACGGCTCGTTTTGGCGTCACAAAAAGCAGACATTTCTACACCAAACCGAGAGAAATGCCAACACTTTGAGAACAAATGTTCAATTACAGCAAAAATTGAATGTCATTTCCCATGGCCACGTTCCGAGACAAAATTCCCCTGAATATCTGTACAGACACAGAAGTTACCAACATAACGCAACCATATACTCAAATAACGTAAATATAACAGCGGTAGCAACTGTACTGAAAACCCAGTTCGCATGCGAAAGTGAAGCAGCTGGCATACCCGGCCGGTTACGATGAACACTTAGCTCTTACCACGACATAACGTGCCGGGTCACTCGGAAAACCCACGTACCCCACCCGTCCCCGGGTCGTTTGACAGGCGCAGACGCAATCGAACATTCCATAGAACCTGCATTCCTAAATAGACTTTCGGAGTCTGACACCATATTGCTGGATGTCGAACTAGTTTTACACCTCTCGAAGTGTGTCATCTGACATGCACATGGATCAGGACAGATAATTTTCGTTTACATGAAAATGGGGTGATGAAGCACGAGCATCCTGCAGTTTCAATGATTCAATTAAAACGTGCTGTTCCTAGCGTTTCGCAGCACCAGTTAACAAGCTCGGAGTGCGGCAGAGGAATACAACACGTCATTAGTGACCCCCCATGCAAACGTCAACAGCCATTCAAGGTCTCTACGACTTCAGAAACTTCTATGGATGAGGTGAATCCGGAAGCATGGCTGATTGGTTGTACAACTAAAACCTTACCCATCACTCGACACGCGATACTTTACACGGAATTAAAACGGTACAACTGAAGTGCCTAAGAAAAAAAAACTACCTGGGACATGAGATGGTGGTGGCACCATCAGGCCGGGTAGTGCAGGTGAGCCGCAGCCAGCCACGGGACTATCCTGGGACATGAGATGGTGTTGGCACCATCAGGCCGGGTAGTGCAGGTGAGCCGCAGTCAGCCACGGAACTATCACCGACACACATCACCCTCATAGCATACGCAGTAGACACGGCATGCCCACGCCCAGACCACCTGGGACGGCGGCGGCGGCTCGGCGGTAGCGGCCGCCCATCCCCAGCCGGCTCAGCGTGGCAAACCGACAGCGACGACTCGTGCAGACCAGCACATGCAACCTCTGGCCCAGAGAGACAGCTGGACGACACGAGTATGCTGTAGCTGCGCTGTATCCTCGGTCATCGCGTTCACCGCTGTACTTGTCGAGGGTACCCACCACAACTCGAGCCGCCAGCTGCTTGTGGTCACGTGGCACGGCAACACTGCCGCCCGGCACGTGGCACGTGACACGTAACACGGCAGCGCTGACAACACGCGCTGTGCCAGTCGGCACTCACGTGGTGCCGTCGGTAACAACTGAGGGTGCCGTTGGAGCCGATGGTGAGTGGCGCTACCTTCAGACCGGGCGGTACGTTCGTACACCACACGCTACTGGTGGAGCTGCTCACACGAGTCGTACCGCTGCCAGTGCACGTGCACAGTTGCGAGCCGCACCGTCTGCCTGGCTGCGGCCCACCTCACGCTGACGTCAGGGCCGGTACAGACCGGTCTGCTGCAGCACCACCACGCTGACAGAGCCCGGGCTGGACAGCACTGCCACGGCAGCAACGAAACATCTCCAGCGGCCAGGGGCATACCCGGCTCGTGCCAGACATTCGGTAGAAAAAATAGACGGTCGCACAAGGCCCGAGGACGGCGAGCGTGCTTATTGGTCCCTGGTACGTCGACATATCACAGCGGAGCCCAGCAGCGAGAGTGACGTCATTCCACGGCGAACCCGCATGTCTCCTCGACGGCCTGAGTCAGCTTGTCATACATGACCTGCGGGAGGACAGCGTCAGTCTACACACACTCACACAGGTGACGGCTCGGGTCACCAGAGCTGAGCACCACTGCCACTCAAAACAGACACGTCGCCATGTCCAGACGCTGGAGTGGTGTGCATCAGAGCATACGCAACCAGGCTGACTGTGGAGGGAAAACCCGCTCACTCACAGAGCCTATGTCCCTGCACTGGTGCGTCGAAGTAAGTAGTGCTACATGACATAGCAACACTACATCAGTGGCGTTGAATAGGTGGCACAGCATTCTCAGATCAGTCGGAAAACATCGATTCCCTTTACCCCACGAACACATTGCGCTCATGTAGGAAGGCTACAGTTAGGGCTAGAGCTAGCAGTGACTTACAAATAGCTACATCGCAAGGCTAAATACGCAAAGCAACGATCCGGGGAGTGAGGAGCCTTCAGTAAATCAACTTCACTACCTAAATTAGTGTTGAATTATACATCGTACTATGTCAGCGATAGCGACATTTCCACACGGAGGACAATGCCTCAGGCTCGGGTGAATGCGTGCACCGACTACACTACAGACAGCAGCAAGACATGCAGAAATTCCCAAAACTGTAGCACGTCTGATGCATGTGCTCGGCAGCTGGGGATGTGCTCGGCTGGGGATGTGCTCGGCACTCAGCATGTGTGCGCACCTCGTAGCTGGGATATTTGGGCACGTCCAGACGGTTGAAGCATGTGTGAGCCTTGGGCAAATTGCCGACCGGTGCGTCGATCACATGGATGGTAAAAAGCCGCGGACCGGCGGCGCCCGTCGAGCCCTGCCGACCACAATACCAAACAGACGTTACGGAGCGGCTCACAGATGGCGGCACCACTATGGAGTGGGAAGGGGGCACACGTTACCGAGCGGCTCAGATGCCGACACCACCAGGGAGTGGGGTGGGGTGGGGTGGGGGGGGCACACGTTACCGAGCGGCTCAGATGCCGACACCACCAGGGAGTGGGGGGGGGTGGGGAGGGACACGTTACCGAGCGGCTCACAGATGCCGGGCACCACTAGGGCGGGACAGTCATCACCAAACGGCTCACAGGTGCCGGCAACACCAGGGTGAGATGGCTAAATCCAGTTCAACATGAGCGCCGTACACCGGGAAAAGCTGAAAATGAAACTGATCGACTATCTGGTCTTCCTGGCATGGCAGCTAAACGTAGCACATCTCCCACCAATATTCAACTGAATGGCGAAAACTCGCAGCGGAGTGAGTAACACGTGATCTAAATGCATGCGCCAACCGTCGGGTGGAGGACTGTTCCCCGTAGCAATTGTCAGGGCCAATACCGGGCTGGCCTCCAAAGGCAGAATGTAAAATCATTCACAGTGCTATGTGGGCATTCACAATGAATGGAAATGTATTATTTCATCCTTGTCTGAAGTTTTCATCATTTTCTCACATAGATAGTGTGAGCAGCCATGACTGCAAAAACACCATAGAAAGTTTGGGCAACAATCACTGGAAATACACCATAGAAAGTGTAGACAGTAATAACTGTAAATACACCAAAGAAAGTGCGGGCAGCCATAACTGCAAATACACCCTAGCAAATGTGGTCAGCCATAACTGTAAAGACACCATAGAAAATGTGGTCAGCCATAGCTGTAAATACACCACAGAAAGTGTTGGCAGCCATAACTACAAATATGTCATAGAATGCAGAACGACACATGGAACATACCCAAAGCTGTGGTAAATATGATGCACGTGCATTTTACATTAAAAATAATGTATAATGAAGGTGGCTCAAGTGATATACATGACTGGTTTTCACCCTTCACTGCTTATCCTGTGCTCTCCTCCCAGCTTGCACTATTCCAGCGCAACTTGACTGTTCGTTCACGCAGCTACTGACCACGGCTTGTTTTGGCCAGTGAAGAGGCGCGTTACCTGGAGCGCCTTGAAGCCCTGCAGCGGCACCCTGCTGCTGCCGGTGACGAACTGCAGCAGACGTGCGCGCATCTCCTCGCTGTACGAGTCGACGATCTTCCACAGCCACCGCACCACGTCGTCGTCGGCCGTACAGTGCTGTTGGCGTCACACACAGGTCATCATCGGCAGTACATGCTGCAGAGGTCACACACAGGTCATCATCGGCAGTACAGGCTGCAGAGGTCACACACATGTCATTGTCGTCAGTGCAATACTATCGAGGTCACACACAGATCATTATCGGCAGTACATGCTGCAGAGGTCACACACAGGTCATCATCGGCAGTACCGGCTGCAGAGGTCACACACAGGTCATTATCGGCAGTACAGGCTGCCGAGGTCACACACAGGTCATTATCGTCAGTGCAATACTATCGAGGTCACACACAGGTCATTATCGTCAGTACAGGCTGCCGAGGTCACATACAGGTCATCATCGGCAGTACAGGCTGCCGAGGTCACACACAGGTCATTGTCGTCAGTGCAATACTATCGAGGTCACACACAGATCATCATCGGCAGTACAGGCTGCAGAGGTCACACACAGGTCATTATCGGCAGTACAGGCTGCCGAGGTCACACACAGGTCATCATCGTCAGTGCAATACTATCGAGGTCACACACAGGTCATCATCGGCAGTACAGGCTGCAGAGGTCACACACAGGTCATTATCGGCAGTACCGGCTGCAGAGGTCACACACAGGTCATTATCGGCAGTACCGGCTGCAGAGGTCACACACAGGTCATTATCGTCAGTGCAATACTATCGAGGTCACACACAGGTCATTATCGGCAGTACAGGCTGCAGAGGTCACACACAGGTCATTATCGTCAGTACAATGCTGTCCAGGTCACACACAGGCTATTATCGGCAGTACAGGCTGCTGAAGTCACACACAGGCTATTATTGGCAATACAGGCTGTCTAAGTCACAGGTCACCAGCCGTACAGTTCTGTCGATGTCACACACAAGTCACACCGAGGGCACCACCCACCGCAGAGTGGTACCTACCTACCTACCTATGGTACGTACCACCTGCCGCAGAGAGACGGACGTAACGGAACATGGGGTGTCTTATGAAGCATACCATATTCTCAAATGGTGTAGCCCCGTCCCCGCCAGCTATTATACTAACTGCAGAGTTGGCATTTCGGGAGGAGCAATGTATCCAAATTCGCTCAGTTAAGCGTCAGAATGTAACTAAGTTTTTATGTAACTAAGTTTCACCCTGGGGAATTTGCGATGGATACTGGTTGGTTGGTTGTTGGAGTTTAACACTCGCACGTCCGGCGGTCCGCGCCAACTTCGCATGTCCGGGGGGGGGGGGGGCAGATGTCTGCCCCCCTAGGATCTCGAGAACTATGCTAGGTAGCGACAAACGGAAAACGGCTTTGGATAGCTGGTGACAAGCTCTATCGCAAGTATTTCGGTCATTTTCTCGCTCAGGTCAATATTTAGGTCGCTGGGTCATCATATGTCAAATTCGACCAGATCGGGTGGGACCCTCAGATATTGGCACATATCTCAGGACCTGTAACAGATAGAAACAAACTGCAAATGCTAATCAACAGCCCTTGAAATGTGCTATCGACATACGCTGTGTAGTTTAAGGTCAGGTCAACAGATGGGTCACCGAAACAATGACCTCGGGTCAAGGTCATGGGGTAGAGTAGGGAGGTCATGTCATATCATATCAATCGACACGTCTTAGCGATACAAGCACAATGACGGTAATTGCAGCCTTCTAGCTCAATGCATTTCGATATAATGCGCAGAAATGTGCTAGTGATTTCAGGTGACCTCAGCTGACCTTGGTGGGGCCACTGAGCAAAAATGTCAGCGATAGCATTGCGAATAGCTTCCAACAACACGCCATAACGGTTGGAGGTCATTCCGAGAGCAAATATGTAACCAGGAAACATTTGTACATTTTTCCATAGGCCTATAATGGGTAAGCCATGGCCACGACCTGACCTCAGGTCAACGCTACGAAAAAACCGTGATATACATATTATAGACCCTGATAAGATCATGACGTGATATAAGTTTGAAATCAATCGCCCAATTATTGTGGGAGTGATGCCACCTAGAACTCGGAGGGACGTTAGGTCACTTCGCCTGACCTGGTGACCTGACTTGAGATGACCCAGGGTCAAAAATTTCTGAGGATATGCGGAAAAGACCACCGAGCAGCCATGCGAGGTTTGGCCTTGCTAAGCCGATTAGTATGGCGGCAAAGTAGGAAAAGCCGCAGGGGGGGGGGGGGCAGATATCCGCCCCCCCCGGATGTACGCGGGTTAAGGGCGCATCGACTGCGTCGGTCATGCAGCGCCCATCGATGGATACTGTAAATGGAACCGAATTCAGCTCATTCGGCACGTTGACACAGACTCACGTTTCCCATCGATAACTATATTCCTCAGGATGTGCATGCCATCTCAGTTTGAATTGCATTTACAGTCTTGCCTTGACGACTACAATTGCGAATTTGGACATCCTAGCATGCATGTATGGTTTACTAGGCCTCGGCAATTTCGATGCGCAAAGCGGATAGTATTACCACTGGCATGTCTGACTTGAGTGACTGGCATTATCATGACTGGACGAGCTAGATTACCCTCCTGGCTTGTGGAAATATACGCAATTGCACACAAACGGCAGATCTACCGTGTGACGTCACCGACCGCGAGGATGACATCGAGGAGGATGGCATGGGCTGACCTTGAGTCTCGTGTTCTGCTTCCAATCCTCCACGTCAATCTTTCCCAGTCCGCCGATGAGCAGCTCCAACTCTCGCTCGTCGAACGGCTGCACGAGAGATCAGGTCAGAAGGGGTCAGTGTCAGCTCGAAGGTCACGGTCATCACCACCAAACCTCTCTAACACCCGGTAGTCAACCAACTTCCGCAAAGTTTCGTCACTGGTTACCATGCAAAACTGTCCACCGGCAGCCGAGTTGGTGGTCCGCTGGCCTTTGTCATCTCCTATGAGCGCGAGACAGCGTTCGATTGGCTGCACATACTCCTGTTTTGCCCTCAGCTGTCAGGATTAGTGTATGACTGGCCTGAGGAGGTCGGGCGCGCGGCAACGAGCCGACTCAGTTGGAACATCGACGACACGACCATCTCACGCTAAAATGTTGGCCCTAAATTGTTACCTTCGTATGTGCAGAACGTGAGGTAAGGCATTAGGGTATACATACATACATACATACATACATACATACATACATATATACATACATACATACATTTTTTGTTATTAAATAAATTTAATCCGAGATATTGCTGGGGTGGCTTTATGAACCAGGGTTCAATTGCTAAGCAGAGCTTGTTGCGTAAGCCCTGGCCCCACCACCCGATCAATGAATTCCAGTTCAACGGCATAATTTTGACCGAACGTTTAACGTGCCGTCAATGCGACGACACGGCCGCCCGGTAGCTTGTCCCCGGCCTTATCGGGCCAGCTGCCAACTGACCCTCCCAGCCGGGGGGCTAAATGCGAGCGCGTGCAGCGACTCGAACCCTGGGTTGCCAGGACAGGGGAGACCAGTGCGGGCCAGCGCTCTAACCAATTGAGCTACCGGGGCGGCATACATACATACATACATACATACATACATACATATATATATATATATATATATATATATATATATATATATATATATATATATAAATCGGACACGGCCACGCTGCCACAAATAACAACCCGAACACGGCCACGCTGTCTACTTGATCTCAGCTTGAATTAGGCTCATCGCCTTCTCATAATTCGCATCCATTTGACACCCGCTTCAGATGATTATCCAAACCATACGACTGACAAACAGGATGGCGAAGATCAACGTCCGCTAACCTTCCAACAGGCCGAGTTCCGCAGACAAAGTGGAATACGCCTTGAGCGCAGTCAGACTGCGATACACAGGTGCGCGGCACATGCACTGACCTTCAGCAACGCCTGTGGAATGATCTCCGTGAAGCCCTTCTGCAGGCTGAGGAACTGCTGCTCGATGCCTTCCATGAAGCGCAGCTGCACGTACAGCTTCACGTACTCCCGCTTCGACTGCTCGGTGACGTGCATATCGCGGCCGCCTGCGGCCCGGGTCACGGGGTCAGACGTGGGTCACCGAGTCCAGACGTGGATCACGGGTCAGATGTGGGTCACGGGGTCAGACGTGGGTCACGGGGTCAGACGTTGGACACGGGGGTCAGACGTGGGTCACCGGGCGAGACGTGGGTCACCGGGCCAGATGTGGGTCACGGCGTCAGATGTGGGTCACGGGGCCAGACGTGGGTCACCGGGTCAGTCGTGGGTCACCGGGTCAGACGTGGGTCACCGGGCCAGATGTGAGTCACAAGGTCGGACGTGGATCACCGGGTTAGACGTGGGTCACCGGGTCAGGCGTGGGTCACGGGGTCAGACGTGGGTCATGGGACCAGGCGTGGGTCACGTGGTCAGACGTGGGTCACGGGGTCAGACGTGGGTCACGGGGCAGACGTGGGTCACGGGGCCAGACGTGGGTCACGTGGTCAGACGTGGGTCCCGGGGTCAGACGTGGGTCACCGGGCCAGACGTGGGTCACGGGGTCAGACGTGGGTCACGGGGTCAGACGTGGGTCACCGGGCCAGACGTGGGTCACGGGGCCAGACGTGGGTCACGGGGTAGAGGGCCAGACGTCGGGTCACGGGGTCAGACGTGGGTCACCGGGCCAGGCGTGGGTCACGGGGTCAGACGTGGGTCACGGGGCCAGACGTGGGTCACCGGGCCAGACGTGGGTCACGGGGCCAGACGTGGGTCACGGGGCCAGACGTGGGTCACCGGGTCAGGCGTGGGTCACGGGGTCAGACGTGGGTCATGGGACCAGGCGTGGGTCACGGGGTCAGACGTGGGTCACGGGGTCAGACGTGGGTCACGGGGTCAGACGTTGGGTCACGGGGCCAGACAGTGGGTCACGGGGCCAGACGTGGGTCACGGGGTCAGACGTGGGTCACGGGGCCAGACGTGGGTCACGGGGTCATACGTTGGTCACCGGGCCAGCCGTGGGTCACGGGGTCAGACGTGGGTCACGGGGTCAGACGTGGGTCACCGGGCCAGACGTGGGTCACGGGGTCAGACGTGGGTCACGGGGAGGGGTAACGTTGGTCACCGCGGTCACGGGTCAGACGTGGGTCACGGGGTCAGACGTGGGTCACGGGGTCAGACATGGGTCACACGTGGGTCACAGGGCCAGACGTGGGTCACCGGGCCAGACGTAGGTCACGGGACCAGACGTAGGTCACAGGGCCAGACGTGGGTCACAGGGCCAGACGTGGGTCACAGGGCCAGACGTGGATTAAAGGGTCAGACGTTGGACACGGGGTCAGACGTTGGTCACGGGGTCAGACGTTGGTCACGGGGTCAGACGTTGGACACCGGATCAGACGTGGGTCACGGGGTCAGACTTGGGTCACGGGGTCAGCCGTGGGCCAGAGGGCCACGCCTGGCCAGCAACATCACCAAGGTCCAGTCATCAAGGCCAAAGTCCAGCATGAGGCCCAGCAAAGTAACATCCAGGTTAGGACAGATGCTGCGCAGCATGTGTGACAAATGTGTGACACTGTGACACAGCAAGATCACATGTAGGGTTAGACAGGGATCACGGGGTAAGCACAACATACATAGGTCAAATAGATTACATGGTGAGAAGCAAATCCACATACTACATAGATAATCAAGCTTTTTTCTGATTTAGAAACAAAGATCGATTTCTGCAACACCGCCCTCTGGCAAGTGGCTAATGTGTTGTTTTTGTTAGTTGCCTAGCTGCTGATAATCTAAATATCTCGCCACATCGCATAAACATCACATATATCATGCATAGAAATAGGATATGTGATACATATGGATAAAATGTAAGTATGTATGACAACCTGCTATCCAAATATGGCATCATATCAACGAACAACTTTTATTGAATCTGATCTGGGCCTGAAGAGCGATTTGCCAGACAGACATCTGGCAAGCGGGGAATATGCTGTTTGTTCGTTGCCCAGCTGTTGGTCAGTTACAAACAAGCCTAACATCAGCAATACGCTCCAACATCAACTGTCCAGATCAGCGGTTCACAAGACATCACGATTCACATCTCCAGTACGGTTGCGGCACGATCAGAAGGGAAGGTTGGGGTTACACGATCCAGCGATAAGTGGACAAAACCGCGCTGCCCGCAAACTAAGACCAGAATTGTCAGAATAATCAGACATATTGCTTCTGGCGCCCTCTACCTTCTGCCCAGGTCGTTTGATGCGCGGCTGGCGGGCGACTGCCAAGTAGAGACTCGAGTTGTCCGAATAATCAAGCAGTCGTTTCCCTCGGAAATGCATACTTATGTCTACTTTTGGTGTGATGGGGTAAATTTGGTGCGATGGGGCAATCGCCATGTCACTTAGCGTGTTCGGACAGGCAGCTGAAAATGCCTGGGGAAGGTTGATCTAATCCTAACACGAATACTGTCATCAGTTTGAAAACAAATGTACACTGAGCAATACTCAAAGCCGAACTTCGGCTTGCAATGTCTCTGAAAACATAGGAAATCTAACAAATCAATAGCATTTATTTACTTCTCGATCAATTTATGATTGACCTGCTGAATAATGCTGACATTCCGGAAAATTCTGCACAAATGTATATACAGTTTCATTCGCCATCTTTAAATAGAACCATTGCTTGCACTATAACAGTGGGCTTAGGGGCGCATCAACTGCTACTGGTTATGGAGCGCACTATAACAGTGGAGGTGGAGGTCATTGATATGCTGAGTGTCATATAACTACTCCAACTTTGGTGCTCCTTTATTTGTCATAATCTAAGCTTTACTAAGACACCAGTTTCACCGTATCACCATTTATTTTTTACACGAGCCATTGTATCATCCTGCCCTTCTATGGGGTGATATGATATAAGTGGCATAGTCATATTTCGCTTTCTACAAGGATATCTAAAAGCTGCGTTCTTGGATGATTCATGAAGGATTAAGCACTATTTAGGTGCGAAGTCACTTTCTATGTTGATTCAAACTAGTGAGATGTTGCATGTTCCAGAAAATTTGCATCAAGTAACCTCGGTTTCTCCTACCTAGGTGAAAACAGGTATTTCAAATACTCTTTAAAACTTCAGAATATCATTCGGAAATTGTAATGGTTACAATTGTCAAACACTACTAATATATGCAACGAATGAATAGATATTGTCAATAACAACATACGGAAATGATCTTATTAGTATGGATGTTACTTCAACAGAACAGGCTTCCTCGGAAGAAAGCACGTGGCTTGTTGCCATGGTGACCATGCTTCGATCACGAAGAAGTTCGCCAAATACAATGCATGCGATTGGTTAAATCGAGGGGTCATTGTCTACTTAGATGTGATTGTAACTAGCTATCATAGCCAGAACACCAAATTATCCGCATGGAATTTCAGCCTGGCTTCAGATCTCGAAACTTCGGAGTACAGCCGACTTTCCGCAAAAAATCAACTTTCCAAAAAAGGTTATCTTTCTGTGAAAATGTTCTTTTCGAACATGGGACTCCGACTATGAAAGTATCGTTCTGGAGATAAAATGAAAAGTATTCAGAAAAGGTGTCGTGACACATTACACTACATTGAGCGAGTCACTAATACTCCTCCGAAAATGTGAATACTTGCAGGAGCCATAGCTGTTATGCCATAGCCATAGCGAGATGAAACCGAAATGTGTACAAAAGCGATGGCAGAGAATGCGAGTAAAATACAGAACCAAACAGGACAATCGAAAGCAATGGAGATGGTGCGTGGTAGATGATAATCAAGTCAATCGGCCTAAACCATGCCAGTTGTCATGAACAAAAGCATTGAAGGCACGACTTAGAGTGCTATACCAAAGGGAGGGAGAAGGCTAACCTAACATATGCCCACCCTACGATCCGCCGGTGGAACATATACAATGTGCACTTTGATGACATTGAGAAAGCTTAAAACATCTGAGATATCCACTTTGGCGAGTTCGCCAATATATCGGCAATTCTACAGGTTTAAAATAGTTATGTAGGATTGAATTAAGATGTGTACATGAAGTAAGTGTATGTTCAACCGATACTACGGCCCACAGGCTCTGTGCAATGGCCTTGATCTTTCCCTGTGAAGAATGACTGAGCTTGACATATATGGCAGACACGCAGTCTACACAATGTCACCCATCTATTTTCCGAGCCGCAGATTGTCGGTATCTTATAGATGGTTTGATGTGTTTTAGAATTCATGGTTTTTCTGAGGACCACCGATGTTGCCACTATCCCGTGATTGCTGAGTTCACCGTGGTGAACAAATCTGATGCCGGTATCTTTATGTCAGCTGAGGCTGGGAGTTCTGAAGCAGCCTTGACAGCAGCGTCTGCCTTTTCATTACCATGAACGTGACCTGGAACCCACATAAAACTGATACTGCATTGCACTTGTACGAGAGCGGTTTGTCTATTCAAGATACGTGACACTAAGTAAGATCATTGTAGTGGGCTGATGAGAACGTGGAGCTCGCTCCCAGAGTCTGAGACAATTAATACATTTGCATAGTTGTGACGAGAAACAAAACACGACGTCTTCCATATTGCGAATAGTTCTGCGGTAAAAACGGAACACTCAGCAGGTAAATCATAGTTTCTCAACATCACCCTTCACAGAAGCGCAGGCTACACCAGACTGGGTCTTGGGTCCGTCGGTGTAGAAAACATACAAATCCGAGTATTTGGAGATATTACTGTAGTTAGGCCAAGACATCCAGATGCAGCAGATTGCGATTTCCTGTGTTAATAGTGAAAGGTAGATAATAAAAGGCGGCGCTCGCCAATGCTCGATTGTGGGCGCTTCAACATGTGCAACTTGGTAAACCGGTAGCCGGATATCCCCCACCCACTGGAACACGCGCTCACAAACTGACCTCGCTGAGGATCGGTGGTTAGACGGGGAACACTCTGCCAGGTGTGTGTTCAATATGACACCATACGAGGGGTGGTCGGGGAATTGTGAGATACGAAGTGCGTATTTTAGAGTCACACACTCCACGGATATCTGGTGGAGGTTGATTCGCTTCGACTGAGAGGCAAGCTCCGCGGGAGGTGCGGAAAGTCCCTGCGCAAATCCGAATACAAACATGGTGGACAGCACTCAGGGTCTCTTTTATAGAGGAGAGTGCACCATCACAGACTATGCAGGAGTAGTTAAGAACGGAGCAAACAAGAGCACCGTACAAGCGTGATGCCCTATCAGCGCCACAGCTCTGTGGCGCTGATAGGGTACCATCTCTGATGCGCGAGGGGACTTTACGAATGTGCATGCCCTTGAAGCATTTGTCTTTAAGATACTTTATATGTGGTGAGCATGGATTACTCAGAAGTGCCATAGGATGAGCCGATTTACCTTGCAATTCATAACGTAAAACGGCCACCCAGAGGTACAACGGATGTAGATGAGACGAACTACAAAACACCGCACCAACCTCACACACAACCCTGCATGAAAGCATGCTGCTACTAACCCACCACGAACAGCTAGCACGCAGCAGCCAGCATGATATACGGGTGATATTGTGCTACATAGTCTGCATGCAATGCCTATCAGAGGGGGGATATATCGCTGAGAACGACACTTCAGATCAGAAATCCATCAGTCGTTCCGACTAGACAATGCAATAGTTGTCGGACAGAATATCACTAAGGGAAGCCACCTGGACAGACCCAAAATGACGTTTACGTTCATCAGCATAAAGGGGGCACGAGGTCAAGGTCAAGACCTGGCGACCTGTCAGCGGCGCATGACTTCTGGGGCACTGAGGTTTGTTGCCACCGCACAGCAGATAACTGTGAGTGGCGTAAGTATGACCTATGCGGAGGCGGCAAAGTGTCACCCCTCCTATCTAAACTTCACAAAAGGACGAGCTCCATGGGCCCAGACGTTGCTTGATGACTCCCAGCTTGTTAGTAGGCGTCGTATCCCACACAGCCTGCCACTTGTCTAAGAGGTAAATTGATACTTCTTGGTTCTTCTTCGTAATGGTCGATGGCGAGGAGTGCTAATAACCGAGACGTGCTCTGCTCGCTTCGCTGCAGCATCCACTTCACGTTTCCATAAATCCCCATAGGGCTGGGGAGCCAACACATAACCACCTGTCGCGACGGGTGTTTATGTCGTCCCAAGCGGTGCACAGCGGTAAGACGGCCTAGAATATCACTCAAAAACGGGCGGGATGGACACAATGTATCCAAGGTCAAACGCCTGCTTAAATAATCGATGAAAATAAAATGTTCATGACACTTCGAAGCAACAGAGTTTTCATAATAGCGACAAGTTCTGCCGAATGCATAGGTGCGCACATTGGGAGGGAAAACGATCGGGCGACAGAATGATATATTTATTACTTGGGCTTAAGGACGCGACAACTATAAGGTCATTTAGAGCCCATGGCACGTGGCCAGCTGTGTTGTGTGGCTGGGATGTGTTTTGGTGTCGCCCCATGGCATGGCACATGGCCAGCTGTGTTGTGTGGCTGGGATGTGTTTTGGTGTCGCCCCATGACATGGCACATGGCCAGCTGCGCTGCTGTGTGGCTGGCCCGGTGGCATCTCTCACCTGGCTTCAGGTCCGGCACAGTGATGTGGCCGACCCGGTGGCATCTCTCACCTGGCTTCAGGTCCCGCACAGTGATGTGGCCGGCCCGGTGGCATCTCTCACCTGGCTTCAGGTCCCGCACAGTGATGTGGCCGGCCCGGTGGCATCTCTCACCTGGCTTGAGGTCCGGCACAGTGATGTGGCCGGCCCGGTGGCATCTCTCACCTGGCTTGAGGTCCGGCACAGTGATGTGGCCGGCCCGGTGGCATCTCTCACCTGGCTTCAGGTCCCGCACAGTGATGTGGCCGGCCCGGTGGCATCTCTCACCTGGCTTCAGGTCCCGCACAGTGATGTGGCCGGCCCGGTGGCATCTCTCACCTGGCTTGAGGTCCGGCACAGTGATGTGGCCGGCCCGGTGGCATCTCTCACCTGGCTTGAGGTCCGGCACAGTGATGTGGCCGGCCCGGTGGCATCTCTCACCTGGCTTGAGGTCCGGCACAGTGATGTGGCCGGCCCGGTGGCATCTCTCACCTGGCTTCAGGTCCCGCACAGTGATGTGGCCGTAGTTGTCGTGCTCCACACTGAACGTCGTGTCGATCACGCCCTCGATATCGTTATCCCTGCGACAAACAGCGGCCGGCTCTTCACCGTGCACAAACCACCAACGGCAGCGCCACCTCCGCCAGAAGGCAGGCGCCGGTCCGGGTCTCACGCCCCCTGTCAGGGTTGGTTGATTTATTGGTTATTTGGACTTAGGGGCGCATCAACTGCTACTGGTTATGAAGCGCCCATATCTCCTTTTTATAACATTACACTTTGTGACAAGAGTATATTCTTGGAAGCGATAGCTTACGTCGAACTGAACAGTCGATAAATATCGATATATTTGACTTGTCTCGACGATCCTCGAATTGTCACCCAAAACGTCACAGAACGACAATTCGTGGAAATTGGAGCCGAAGTGACGTCTTCGTTCCACCATGAAATTGGGACAAGAAAACAATATGTGTCTAACTGTCATCGGTGAACCACACCGGGAACAGCGTGGCCTCGCCTCCATTCTGAAAAGGTAATCGTGCGCTGCATACGTGTGCCATATTCGCAAGCGCGCCAGAATCACCTCTTGTCTCCAATTTTCCAGCGATGACATCCACGGTGCCAGAACTGGTTTTATAGATCGGAGTTTGTTTAAAACCTGGGAAATCCGGCTTTCTTGCTACTTTCCTTGGAGGAAAGCATTTACTATTGGGTAGTAATTTCTGGCGGGGAGGGACAGAGCTCAAGTCATACGTGACTGCGCGGCACGCTTGACAGCAGCGTCTGCCAGCTCATTTCCCGTGATACCGGTATGGCCCGGTACCCAACGGAGGATAACCCTCTCATCCGCTCCACCCAATACTGCCAAACGTGCTAGGATATCCTAAGCAAAATGTTTGATGGGTGAAAGGACTGAAGGGCCCTAAGGCAACTCAAAGAGCCTGTTATAATAAGATATGGGGTTTCACCTCCAGCCCGGATAAAACATAATACCTTAACAATTGTAACCAACTTAGCGGTGTACACAGACGCGTGTGGTGGCAAAGTAAAAGACCTCGTAGTTGTACGACATACAATGCACAACCAGTTCCAATGAACGCCTTGAACCCGTCAGTGTATGTTCGAAAGTAGCAGCGATACAATTATAGTAGCTCCAATGCTTCAGGGTTGGAAACACGACTTCGTCATCGATGCTGGTCACCCAGAACATTATCCTCCCCGGCAAATTATCCACCCTTTTTTCGTCAAAAGACGAACTTGCTTGAAAATGACTGCGAGCTTATTACTATTTGATAAACACGACAGAAAACCACTGGGAGGTACAACAATGTCGTACTTGATGTCAGAAACAGAACATATAAACCTCTCAGGCAGGGAAATCCCCCAAATTTGATCAGCAGTGATTACCAATACATGCCAGCCCCGTCGGCCCCAAATGTCGTTACAGCAAAGGTTCACGTAGTGGTCGGCTACCCGTGGCGGCCACCGTCCGTACAGTGCTGAACATGACCTACTGCCATCCGTACCGTGCTGACCAACATGACCTACTACCGCCCGTACCGTGCTGGACAACATGACCTGCTACCGTCCGTACTGTGCTGGACAACATGACCTGCTACCGTCCGTACCGTGCTGGCCAGCATGACCTGCTACCGTCCGTACCGTGCTGGACAACATGACCTACTACCGTCCGTACCGTGCTGGCCAGCATGACCTGCTACCGTCCGTACCGTGCTGGACAACATGACCTACTACCGTCCGTACCGTGCTGGCCAGCATGACCTGCTACCGTCCGTACCGTGCTGGACAACATGACCTACTACCGTCCGTACCGTGCTGGACAACATGACCTACTACCGTCCGTACCGTGCTGGACAACATGACCTACTGCCGTCCGTACCGTGCTGGACAACATGATCTACTTCCGTCCGTACCATGCTGACACAACATGATCTATTGAGCATGCTGAGGCCCTGTCAACTGCGGTATCAACTGGGTGATGCAAGTCGGGTGAAGGTCTCAATCCCAATAACCAGGTGGAAGACAAAACTCAATAATCAGGGCAGGTTGCGGCGTGGGTCATGGTTAGGTGCGGGGGGGGCACAGAACTCACAGAATCCACGTCAGACTGCGGTGCAGATCCCGATCAGGTGCGAGGGGGGAGGGGGGTAGAACTCACAGCATCCACGTCAGACTGCGGTGCAGATCCGGATCAGGTGCGAGGGGTGGGGGTAGAACTCACAGCATCCACGTCAGACTGCGGTGCAGATCCGGATCCACCAGTTCAATGTCGGGCAGCGAGATGGGCTTGTTGAGCAGCATCTTGTAGAAGGGCATGGCAAAGCCGCCGTCGATGTAGTGGCCGTGGAATACTGCCACGCCGATCACCCGACCCACGAAGTGGAAGTACGAGAGGT
This sequence comes from Ashinkailepas kermadecensis, assembly GCA_034440615.1. Taxonomy (NCBI): domain Eukaryota; kingdom Metazoa; phylum Arthropoda; class Thecostraca; family Neolepadidae; genus Ashinkailepas; species Ashinkailepas kermadecensis. The sequence goes on along the minus strand of JAOTOM010004611.1, from coordinate 171,834 downwards.
GCTCCTGCGGCACAGACCGTGACGTCACATACAGCACGTGGCGTCGCGTGACGTAACTACTGAGGCTGTCATTCGCCGACAGCGACCGCCAGTGCTGCAGCAGTCACGAACAGACAATTGGTGCAATTTGCACTTCAACGAGTAAATTGAGAACGTGAATAATGACGTAATAGTAGACGGACAGCGCCGGCGTGCCCAAACTCATTTAGTTGCGCGTTAAGTGCCAATAAGGTGTTCAACTATACCGTGGCAGATGCATTTGACAGTAATGAACGATACACAAAGGCATGCATATAACTGCAAAATACAACTTCAAATCAACTTTAAGCGGTAGCCGCATTGTATGAAGAACCAAGCAGTGAACAATCATAGGATATCCATTTTCTATGTTAAGAACAAGTACGAAGACAACCAGGGCAAAGGCAACCAGACGAAAAGAAAAACAAATGCTACCAATGGCGTGCTTTTTTTTTTTTTTTTTTTTTTTTTTTTTTTTTTTTTTTTTTTTTTTTTTTTTTTTTTTTGGGGGTTTGTTTCTGGTTTTTTTTCTTATTTTGTTTTTTTTGTTTTGCCGGCCCCCCCCCCCCCCTCCCTTTTTTTTTTTTTTAAGGAAAAGTTTTGATTTTGAGTTTAACGTTCCGTCTGTGCACGGCCCCGCCCGCCCGGCGCCTCGTCCCCCCCCTCCTCGGGCCAGCTGCCACCGACCCGCCGCCTTCGCTACGTGTCGCATCGCGTCTTAATTTCCAAATTTGGACACACTGAATGGCGCTCCAACAACAGATCTATGGTCACCGGCACCATGCTGATCGGACTGAGTGCCAGTTACCACACGTTCCCACGAAGTGGCTAACCGCCAGCGGCGCGCCGCCCAGTGACATCACGCCACCGCTCCAGCTGTTCACATCTAGACAGATGAGTAGGTATAGCAGGGAAAATATCTGTATCTGAAATGCGATAAGTATATATACATACAAACAAATATATATATGTGTGTGTGTGTGTGTGTGTGTGTGTGTGTGTGTGTGTGTGTGTGTGTGTGTGTGTGTGTGTGCGTGCGTGCGTGCGTGCGTGCGTGCGTGCGTGCGTGCGTGCGTGCGTGCGTGCGTGCGTGCGTGCGTGCGTGCGTGCGTGCGTGCGTGCGTGCGTGCGTGCGTGCGTGTGTGTGTGTGTGTGTGTGTGTGTGTGTGTGTGTGTGTATATATACATCAGGTTTGTTTCCCTTATATTCCATTACTTATCCGGAGTACAATCAGGTATTGAGGGTTCATCGTCCATGATTAATTATGACCAAAATTAACCAGTTGGCTATAATTTCATACCACATGCATTCCAGCAAGTTAACCATGGCCAATATCTGCCAACAGATAAAGAGACTAAAAACATGCCCGCTTCATCACAGGGCGGGGATGGCTGAGTGGTTAAGGTGTTGAGCTCTGGGTACCAAGGGTCTCGGGTTCAGCACTCGCACCACTCGGGACATTTCCCAATCTCGCGGCCTACCGGCGAAACAGTGTGTGCGTCGCTATTAGCCGTGATCGTGCATAAAGAGTGTGGATAAACACCCAATAAACGAACAAGCAAACAACCGCTTCATCACTTATATACATCAAAATAATAGCACAAGGAATATGACAAATATTGGGAAGCATTACACGTAACGTACATCTTGTAACATGCATATTACCGCGAATGTGGTTGGGGGATGGATGGACTTCCAGAGCGCTAGCCATGAACGAGAGTAGGTAGGCTATGTCAAAAGCGATGTGCGACTTGTCTGAACCTGTGGGATGTTTTAAGAAGAGAAGAGAGCTGTTCGCTAGGAACGTGCTTCACTTGAGTGGACAGGGTGACGGGCGTCTTGGCTCCCAGTATAAATCAATCAGGGAAAACAAATGCAGATGTTGGTGAGGGACGACCATTGTGCTTATCACTTTTGAAGTCATTCTCAACTTGAAACATAGGAGCCCAAAATCATGGAATTATTAATACACATGCATTATCCCGTACAATGACTAATGCAAGAAGCCTACGCAATACACTATAAGAGTTCAGAGCCACATAGCCAGCGATCCCGCTACGCCCGGATATTGTTTGTGTCGCAGAATCATGGGAAGGTTTGATTGGTTGGATTGTGGCTTTACGACGCACTCAGCAGCTGAGGCCATATGGCGTCGCCTGCCTCTCAAGCTGGCAGGAAGGGTGTCCATCACGGGGAATCGAACTTCGTACTTCTGGCGTGCCAGACGCTCAGCTTAACCAATGAGGTACCGACGCCCACATAATGTGGGGAAATTAAAGTTGTTTGGTGGACAGGCTTGACGATCTTCATGTTTCTTGATATTATGCTTGCCTATCTACGGGACGTACGGACCGGCGGAGGAATTGTTTTGCACACAACATACTTTACAAAGGAGGCCCGCTTGACGCAGGATGGTACTTCTACCCATATCGAATCTATTTAGGTTGATTTATTAGTGGGGAAAATAAAAAATACAAAACTATCTATCGACCTCCAGATTGGTCCTTGGGGGATTATTATTGTCTACAAGAACATATTGGTCGGCGAGTAATTTAACGGACGATATTAATGGGAAAGGCTGGGATGGAAGATAAAATCAGGATATGCCAGGTACGATGAGGGACTTTTGCAATTCCTTTAATGAATGTTTCTTAGACTAACCATGTGAAAGTGCTGACTAGAGGGAAAGAAATGTTAAACTTGGTGCTGGGAAATGAGAATAAATTAATGTATAATATAGTCGCAGGTGAAACCTTCGGTCACAGCGACCATTTGATCGTTCGTTATAATATTAATGCGAGCAATGCGGTGAGAGCGAACAAAGCACTTGTACTTAGTTTCAGTAGAGCTGATTTTGATCGCGTACGTGGTTACTATAGAACACCTCACCGCCAAATTTTATTCTGGGCTTGAACGTCCTTGAGATGTGGGAAAGGTTTAAAGAGCGAATATTACACTTCTTAAGGGAAAAATGTAAAAAGGAAATATCGACCGGTTAGCTTAACCTCTCTCTTCGCAATATATTTGAGAAAATGAAGAAAACAACACTGAATAATATAAATTGCGAGGTGTCGATGTCGTGATGGAGCTCATAGCAGGCTCTGCAATTTAGCCTTTGTGACCCATTACGGGTTCGGGTTTACAAGAAATACAATACGTCATCAGATAGACAATTGATTGGGCACCCAGCAGCTAATAAATAAAAATATCAAAATAGGACTTGTTTAAATGTCACGACTTCAAGGATACGTCACGAAGTCACGATGTCAAATACTGAATTCACAAGACCACGCTTATTTGTATTGCATTGGGCAAATCCTCTGCTTTCAAATGTTCTATAGAGCTGTTAAGCTAAATGTTGCGAATACAAATACAAACCTATTTTATACATCAACTTTCGCCGTGCCCTCAAAAAGTTACTGACCTGTATCTCGTGACCCTTGTGACATAGAAACGATAAGATATCGGAATCATAATCTGGGCCGTAGATACCTCAGTGCACCAGTTAACAAAAAATCGGAAGGAAGTGGGGTGGAAAATGTGGGTCTATCTTGGTGATTTGTGCAGGAATCGCACACAACCAACCACAGTCGGTGCCGGTCAGCCAGTCAGCAGACCGAGAGGCGGGCAGCTGCCGGTCCACCGGGTTAACGTCAGTCAGCCAGTCAGCAGACCGAGAGGCGGGCAGCTGCCGGTCCACCGGGTTAACGTCAGTCAGCCAGTCAGCAGACCGAGAGGCGGGCAGCTGCCGGTCCACCGGGTTAACGTCAGTCAGCCAGTCAGCAGACCAAGAGGCGGGCAGCTGCCGGTCCGCCGGGTTAACGTCAGTCAGTCAGTCAGCAGACCGAGAGGCGGGCAGCGGTCGCCAGCTCGCCGGGTGGCGGTGGCTATTGTCTTTATGGTAGGCTTCAGGGCGCAATGGCCATGTTGATCATATAGCTTTATGGCAGGCGGGACTCAAGCCCACAACCCTTCGGTTGAGAGACAAACACCTTGCCAGTAGACTACCTGGCCACAGACTCACTGGGCTGACGTCCGAGTTGGCCAATGACTCACTGGGTGGACCTCCGAGTTGGCCACAGACTCACTGGGTTGACGCCCGAGTTGGCCAATGACTCACTGGGCTGACGCCCGAGTTGGCCAATGACTCACTGGGTTGACGCCCGAGTTGGCCAATGACTCACTGGGTTGACGCCTGAGTTGACCAATGACTCACTGGGTTGACGCCCGAGTTGGCCACACACTCACTGGGTTGACGCCCGAGTTGGCGTTGATCTGCAGTGTGTAGATGTCGTCGCGGCTGTACTGGAACAGGCCGTAGTAGGGATTGAGCATCTCGTGTGACAGCAGGTAGAGCCACTCGCGCGCCACACCGCCGTAGTCCAGTCCCTCCTCGCCGCGGAACTTCACCATCAGACGTTTGCGCAGCTCCTTCGGCGACTTCTTCATCACCAGCCGGTACGATTCCTGCCAAAGTGAATCGTGTCAGAATCGAAAACATTGCGCGTACCCCGTGGTCAATCGTGACCTGCGCTCGGCCAGATGCCATGTCTGAAATGCGTCTGGCGATCCACGCATTACCGAGGCGATTACTGGAGGACATGCCCAACCATAACCCCTGGCAAGCTCTGGCTTGGTGGTAAGGTGCCTGGTGAGCAATCCTTCCACACCTTCAGCTGGACCAAGTGCAAAATTTAAGTGACCGGCAACGCATATTGCTAGTTCGACCTGGCATGAGGTAGCAGCGACACACGCTTGGCCGCGGAATTTGTGGAGGGGCAGGGTGGCACTGCATGCTACGATTGCCTTTGAAGACAGTAGGCCCACACCATACGATTAGGCAGTAGATACCTGAAGATGCGATGATGGAACTTGCTTGCACGATACACGGATCGACAGCCTGAGACAGTCAATGGGGCGCGGTACTCTAAAATGGCATTCTGTAGCAACTTTAGTTTTGGCCACTAATAATGATAGTAACGCAAGTGTTCTGAGATTCAGAGAGACAGTGCTCCTGCTTCCCTACACCACCCACTGCCCAGTTCGACCTGTGTCCGTGCACAAACAAACAGATACAGCCATCAAAATTCAACGTATTGATAACACAGGAGTTTGAGCTTTCCGTGCAGCCCACCTGAGTGATATGTGAGTACGAGACGTCAATGTGACACATGTGACCCGTGCCCTACCTCGAACACCTCGTCGCGGCTGACCTCGAGCCGATAGTGGCCGGATTGTGACAAGTGACCTGTGACCTGTGACACCCGTGACCCACCTCGAACACCTCGTCGCGGCTGACCTCGAGCCGATAGTGGCTGGATTGTGACCTGTGACACCTGTGACCTGTGACACCTGTGACCTGTGACACCTGTGACTCACCTCGAACACTTCGTCGCGGCTGACCTCGAGCCGATAGTGGTCGGATTGTGACCTGTGACCTGTCACCCGTGACCCACCTCGAACACCTCGTCGCGGCTGACCTCGAGCCGACAGTGGCCCGACTGCGGCTGTAGCGTGCTCAGCTCGGCCCGCAGCACCTTCATCTTGGCCACCAGGTCGCGCCGGTACTTGGGCAGCACCTCCTGTGGGAGTCGCCGCTCACGTCAACAGTCCGACCGCCCAGCACGGGCACACGTCCGGCAGCTGCTGTCAAGGTGAGGTAGTGACACACGTCCGGCAGCTGCTGCCAAGGTGAGATAGTGACACACGTCCGGCAGCTGCTGTCAAGGTGAGATAGTGACACACGACTGGCAGCTGCTGTCAAGGTGAGATAGTGACACACGTCCGGCAGCTGCTGCCAAGGTGAGATAGTGACACACGTCCGGCAGCTGTTGTCAAGGTCAGATAATGACACACGTCCGGCAGCTGCTGTCCAGATGAGATAGTGACACCGTCCGGCAGCTGTTGTCAAGGTGAGATAGTGACACACGACTGGCAGCTGCTTCCAGATGAGATAGTGACACACGTCCGGCAGCTGTTGTCAAGGTGAGATAATGACACACGACTGGCAGCTGCTGTCAAGGTGAGATAGTGACACACGTCCGGCAGCTGTTGTCAAGGTGAAATAGTGGCACACGACTGGCAGCTGCTGTCAAGGTGAGATAGTGACACACGACTGGCAGCTGCTGTCAAGGTGAGGTAATGACACACGTCCGGCAGCTGCTGCCAAGGTGAGATAGTGACACACGTCCGGCAGCTGCTGCCAAGGTGAGATAGTGACACACGTCCGGCAGCTGTTGTCAAGGTCAGATAGTGACACACGTCCGGCTGCTGCTGCCAAGGTGAGGTAGTGACACACGTCCGGCAGCTGCTGTCAAGGTGAGATAGTGACACACGTCCGGCAGCTGCTGCCAAGGTGAGGTAGTGACACACGTCCGGCAGCTGCTGTCAAGGTGAGGTAGTGACACACGTCCGGCAGCTGCTGTCAAGGTGAGGTAGTGACACACGTCCGGCAGCTGCTGTCAAGATGAGATAGTGACACCAGGACGCAGAGTATGAGCTAACCATATTTCGATGAAGGTGAGGGCGGATTTTCACGGTTTTCCCCTGCGGGTTTTCACTTGTCGTTCCCTAGTCGTATGTGATACGAACGTGAAACTCGGTAACTTTTCCTAACTTTCTTTTATTTCTACTTCCTGCCCTACATTTCTGTTTCGTGACCATATCAGAGGTATCTGCAGAAGCGAATATTGGGAGGCGTCTCAGATACATATTTGCGCACACTTAAGAACAAGACATGCTTCCGAATACTTTCAGTGTTTAGATGACCATGTGAATGTTATTTGGAATTCAAGTGTTCATAATGCCTTGCAAATGACGAATCAAGGAGGAGTGAATTTAGGACAAAAGATTATAATAAATCACAAGCAGTGGCGGAGCCAGATCTGCCGAATGTGCGAATGGTTGCAACAGCCTTCCCACCCAGGTCTGTCGGGATTCTCCCAGGTATAATTAACTGGCGACGCCCGATTGCGAACAAAGACCAGCCGCAAAGAACACATAACGCCCACCCCTTCCTGTCCCTACTGCCCCATGGGGTGGCCTCAACATGATATGGAATATTGCAACCACGCCTTCCTGTCGCTGTTGCTCCCTTATATCCATCACTAAGTGTTTCTAGCTGTGTTTGCTTATCAGCTGCAAATATTTTGCCTACCCGAAATGTGCTTACCCTGTCAAATTTGTATGTTATGTCTGTTAGCGGCAACCAGCGGATCCGGGCTGCTTGGCCAAGACAGCTGGCATGCATGTCGACAGTCGAGGCATGGAGGACGTCTGACCTGTGGTGGCGGCAATATGGGGGACATGTCTGACCTGTGTGGCGGCGGTATTGGAGATATGTCTGACCTGTGGTGGCGGCGGTATGGGAGACATGTCTGACCTGTGGTGGCGGCAATATGGGGGACATGTCTGACCTGTGGTGGCGGCGGTATGGGAGACATGTCTGACCTGTGGTGGCGGCGGTATGGGAGACATGGCTGACCTGTGGTGGCGGCGGTATGGGAGACATGTCTGACCTGTGGTGGCGGCGGTACGGGGGACATGTCTGACCTGTGGTGGCGGCGGTATGGGGGACATGGCTGACCTGTGGTGGCGGCGGTATGGGAGACATGTCTGACCTGTGGTGACGGCGGTATGGGAGACATGTCTGACCTGTGGTGGCGGCGGTATGGGGGACATGTCTGACCTGTGGTGGCGGCGGTATGGGAGACATGTCTGACCTGTGGTGGCGGCGGTATGGGGGACATGTCTGACCTGTGGTGGCGGCGGTATGGGAGACACGTCTGACCTGTGGTGGTGGTGGTATAGGAGACATGTCTGACCTGTGGTGGCGGCGGTACGGGAGACATGTCTGACCTGTGGTGGCGGCGGTATGGGAGACATGGCTGACCTGTGGTGGCGGCGGTATGGGGGACATGGCTGACCTGTGGTGGCGGCGGTATGGGAGACATGGCTGACCTGTGGTGGCGGCGGTATGGGAGACATGTCTGACCTGTGGTGGCGGCGGTACGGGGACATGTCTGACCTGTGGTGGCGGCGGTATGGGGGACATGGCTGACCTGTGGTGGCGGCGGTATGGGAGACATGGCTGACCTGTGGTGGCGGCGGTATGGGAGACATGTCTGACCTGTGGTGGCGGCGGTACGGGGACATGTCTGACCTGTGGTGGCGGCGGTATGGGGGACATGTCTGACCTGTGGTGGCGGCGGTATGGGAGACATGTCTGACCTGTGGTGGCGGCGGTATGGGAGACATGTCTGACCTGTGGTGGCGGCGGTATGGGAGACATGTCTGACCTGTGGTGGCGGCGGTATGGGACACATGTCTGACCTGTGGTGGTGGCGGTATAGGAGACATGTCTGACCTGTGGTGGCGGCGGTACGGGAGACATGTCTGACCTGTGGTGGCGGCGGTATGGGAGACATGGCTGACCTGTGGTGGCGGCGGTATGGGGGACATGGCTGACCTGTGGTGGCGGCGGTATGGGAGACATGGCTGACCTGTGGTGGCGGCGGTATGGGGGACATGGCTGACCTGTGGTGGCGGCGGTATGGGAGACATGTCTGACCTGTGGTGGCGGCGGGTCGGCGGCGGCGCCCGCCGGTCCGGCAGCAGTGGCGGCGGCAGTGGCGGGGATGACAGCAGGTGTGGTGGGCGGCGGTGCGTTACGAGCGGGCAGTGGCGGAGGCGGGCTGGGCTGCTGACGTGGCGCCGCAGCCGCCGGAGAGCTGGGCAGAGTCGAGTAGGGGGGCGACGCAGCGGCTGAGTCCGACGGCGGAGACGGCTCCTGCACCACGCCAATGGGACAAACAGTTTCACGGGTTGCTTCGACTGCATAACCTCACCCGACATCAACATGCCTCGAGCCAACACTGACAAGGAGCCAACCTCGCTTCGCTCCAACTGAAACTGACACTGCTCCGGCCGACACTGGCATGCTAGCTAGTTAGCATCTGGGCCTGAACTGCGCCTACACTTCTGCGGCCATATAGTGGCAGTAATACTAGCATGGCTCCAACTGAAACTGGCACGGCCCCAACCAGCATTGGCGTGGCTCTGACCGACAGTAAAATGACGTCCAACCAGCACGCTGCACCAAGGGACAGCGAAACAACAACCTCAGCTGGTGCCACCTGTGGCGGGCTGGTGATCATCGCAGCCGTGTGGAGGCCGGCAGGCAGAGCACTCACCTGTGTGCCGCCGGCGTCCTCTATGATGCGCGAGTGTCGGGACGCTGGGGATGCGGTCATACGCGGGTCGGCGAACTGGGTGGTCCTGACAACGGGGCAACACGTCACGTCAGGGTGGTCCTGACAACGGGGCAACACATCACGTCAGGGTGGTCCTGACGACAGGGCAACACGTCACGCCAGGGTGGTCCTGACAACGGGGCAACACGTCACGCCAGGGTGGTCCTGACAACGGGGCAACACGTCACGTCAGGGTGGTCCTGACAACGGGGCAACACGTCACGTCAGGGTGGTCCTGACGACAGAGCAACACGTCACGACAGGGCAACACGCCACGTCAGGGTGGTCCTGACGACAGAGCAACACGTCACGTCAGGGTGGTCCGGACAACAGAGCAACACGTCACGTCAGCGTGGTCCTGACAACAGGGCAACACGTCACGTCAGGGTGGCCCTGACAACAAGGTAACACGTCACGTCAGGGTGGTCCTGACGACAGAGCAACACGTCACGTCAGGGTGGTCCGGACGACAGGGCAACACGTCACGTCAGGGTGGTCCTGAGGGTGGTCCTGACAACAGGGCAACACGTCACGTCAGGGTGGTCCTGACAACAGGGCAACACGTCACGTCAGGGTGGTCCTGACAACAGGGCAACACGTCACATCAGGGTGGTCCGGACAACAGGGAAACACGTCACGTCAGGGTGGTCCTGACAACAGGGCAACACGTCACGTCAGGGTGGTCCTGACGACATATACATACATACACACACACACACACACATATATATATATATATAAATAAATATATATATATATATATATATATATATATATATATATATATAAATAAATATATATATATATAAATATATATATATATATATATATATATATATATATATATATATATATATATATATATATAAATATATATATATATATATATATATATATATATATATATATATATATATATATATATACGCATACATATATCAGCGTTCACAGGATAAACTTGCATAAACTGGTTAATGCTAGGAGCATGGCAAAAACATATGGTGTTAAGACATCAACATTGTGCAGTGACCATGACAGGTTTGTGATTCCCAATCCAGTTTTCCGGATCCCAGGGGCATGAGCCCATCGTGGTCTGCTATGGGGTTAGCATTTTCACCAGTAAATGGTTTTACCAGTCAATACAACTGGCACGGTAAAAACTAGCCCACCTCTATGCCAATTGGTGTTGTGGCCAGCGAGTGCCGGCCACATGACGCGGCCGGCGGCCATGGCTCTGGTCGGCATCATGTGGCCAGCGAGTGACGGCCACATGATGCCGCCAGCGGCCAGGGCGCTGGTCGGCAGCGGTGCGCCCTCACCTCTTCACGTGGTCGACAAAGTAGACCCGGCCAGAGTCGGTGAGGCGCATCTCCCAGCCAGCCGGCAGTGGACTGAGCGGCCCCTCGGGCGGCGAGCCGTGGCGCGGCAGGCGCGGGTCGTGCCACGTGGCGCGGCCAGATGGCACGTGCCAGTAGTAGACCTGGCCGCGAGACGTGGTGCGCACCTCATACCTGCCGGCCGTGGTGGGCTATCAGACTCAGACTCCGGCCTTGGAGAACAGAGACACCACTCCAGGCGCTGTTGGTCGCTCTGGTATCGGTCGCTGTGTACTGTAATGAGGAATTCGGTCTGGTATCTGCCACACTGTGTACCGGCAGGGGGTCGGTGTGGCGCATCACCTGTCGGACTGTGTGTGCCGACAGGGGGGCAGAGTGACGGCTCACCTGACTGTGTTGTCGACAGGGGGCCGGTGTAACGCCTCACCTGTCCCACACAGTCTGTCGATTGTGTTATCGATAGGTATAACGCCTCACCTGTCGGACTATGTGTACCGACAGAGGGTCGGTGTGACGCCTCACCCGTCAGACTGTGTACCGACAGAGGGTCGGTGTGACGCCTTACCCGTCACACTGTGTACCGACAGGGGGTCGGTGTGATTCCTCACCCGTCAGACTGTGTACCGACAGGGGGTCGGTGTGGCGACTCACCCGTCAGACTGTGTACCGACAGAGGGTGGGTATGACGCCTCACCTGTCGGACTGTGTACCGACAGAGGGTCGGTGTGACGTCTCACCCGTCAGACTGTGTATCGACAGAGGGTCGGTGTGATTCCTCACCCATCAGATTGTGTACCGACAGAGGGTCGGTGTGATTCCTCACCCGCCAGATTGTGTACCGACAGTGGGTCGGTGTGATTCCTCACCCGTCAGATTGTGTACCGACAGAGGGTCGGTGTGATTCCTCACCCGTCAGACTGTGTACCGACAGGGGGTCGGTGTGATTCCTCACCCGTCAGACTGTGTACCGACAGAGGGTCGGTGTGACGCCTCACCCGTTGGTTATTGGTTTTACGACACGTCGACCGTTGAGTCATGTAGCGTCGCCAATCTCTCACGCCGATTGGTCGCGGGCGAAGAGTAGCGACAGGTGAGACTCGAACCCACAACCTTTCGATTGTGAGACGAGCATCTTACCCCTAGACCACTCGTCCCCTAACGCCTCACCCGTCAGACTGTGTACCGACAGAGGGTCGGTGTGACGCCTCACCCGTCAGACTGTGTACCGACAGGGGGTCGGTGTGGCGCCTCACCCGTCAGACTGTGTACCGACAGAGGGTCGGTGTGACGCCTCACCCGTCAGACTGTGTACCGACAGAGGGTCGGTGTGACGCCTCACCCGTGAGACTGTGTACCGACAGAGGGTCGGTGTGACGTCTCACCCGTCGGACTGTGTACCGACAGAGGGTCGGTGTGATTCCTCACCCGTCAGACTGTGTACCGACAGGGGGTCGGTGTGACGCCTCACCCGTCAGACTGTGTACCGACAGGGGGTCGGTGTGACGCCTCACCCGTCGGACTGTGTACCGACAGGGGGTCGGTGTGACGCCTCACCCGTCAGACTGTGTACCGACAGGGGGTCGGTGTGATTCCTTACCCGTCAGACTGTGTACCGACAGGGGGTCGGTGTGATTTCTTACCCGTCAGACTGTGTACCGACAGAGGGTCGGTGGGTCGGTGACGCCTCACCCGTCGGGCAGGTCGTCGGGCTGGTGCAGCTGATTGCGGCTGAGGTAGTGCTGGTGGCGCCGCCGCTGGGAGCGTCGCTCCACCGCCGGCCACGGAGAGGGACACGACTCGTCGGCCGCGTCGGGACCGTCGCCGGCAGACGCCACCGGCGGCGGTCCGGCCGCGGCGTCTGCCGGCAGCTCGGGCCGCTCGGGCCGCTCCCACTGCGTGCTGCGCGTCACGTGGTTCACGTAGTACTGGCGACCGTTGGGCGCACATCGCTCCTCCCAGCCTTCGGCCAGCTCGTCCTGTGGCCAGCGGTCAGGTCACATCACTGCTGCCAAGGGAAAGTGTAATGCCGGGTCACAGCACTACTGCCAGGGAGAGGTCAGGCCATACCTCTGTTGCCACGGAGTATCAGGACACACCATTTCTGTCATGTAGAGGTCAGGCGACACCATTGTTGCTACGAAGAGGTCACGTCATACCACTACTGTCATGGAAAGATCGGGTCACGTCACATGAAAGGAGAGGTCACGTTACACCATTGCTGCCAGGGAGAGGTCCGGTCACATCACTGCTGACATGGAAAGGTCGGGTTACACCACTGCTGCCAGGGAGAGGTCAGGTCACACCAGTGATAAATTATTCGTGAAATAGAGTGGAATATACCACTTTTTGAGCACTGAATGGACATCCTTTCCAAGGACGCATCGACACCATGCTTGTCGATGTGTGCTTATGAAGTCTCCATGACTCATTCCCAAGAGTATTTTACGTACAAGTAGCATGCTTATGCTCACCATTGCGGATTGATTACACAAGCATCTCGTGACACAATTTCAGATACAGAGATTAGCTATGATGTGGTGTGTGAAACAACGCGATCTGTTAATAGCATGCCACTGCGATCATTATTGCTAACATAGGTATCCATATATTAGGTGTCTCCAAAAATAATCAAAATCATGCACTGATGAGAGTACACTATTAGCTCAAAGGGAGCTTGAAGGATTTAATTGTTTTATTGGCATGCTTACATGACATATTTCTGCATCCTACTGTGCCAGTGATAACTTATTCGTGAAATAGGGTGGAATATACCACTTTCTGAACCCTTAGTCGACATCCTTGTCCAAGAAGTATCGACATCATGATCCTTGATACGTGCTGATGAAGTCCTCGTGTTTCCTTTCTAACAGTATCTCGTTTATAAGTATCATGTTCGGTCTCTCGATAAGGAATGGTGATACACGAACATTTCGCAAAGCAATTTCAGGTTAAGGGATTACCTATAATTCGATATGGCATACAATACCAGTTTATAGCATAGGTATTATTATCTCGATCCCAAATATAGCTCTTCCTAAATTATGAATCTGAAAACAAATCATAAAGGTACAATCACAAGTACCTAAACCATTGGTTCAAATTTGAGTCTGAAGCACATCAAAGGCATTTTAAATGACAATAATTCCATGTCAAATTTCGACATCCTACTGTGCTTGTTTCGACATCTCACACCTAACGAAAAACCAGTATTTTAACCCTGTACTGTACTCGTTTTGACATCTCACACCTAATGAAAAAAACATTATTTTAACACTGGGTCACACCACCGCTGACATGGAGAGGTCACGTCACACCACTGCCAGGGAGGGGTCACGTCATACCACTGCCAGGGAGAGGTCACGTCACACCACTGCCAGGGAGGGGTCACGTCATACCACTGCCAGGGAGGGGTCACGTCATACCACTGCCAGGGAGAGGTCACGTCACATCGCTGCAGCCAGGGAGAGGTCACGTCACACCACTGCTGCCAGGGAGAGGTCACGTCACATCACTACTGCCAGGGAGAGGTCACGTCACATCACTACTGCCAAGGAGAGGTCACGTCACATTACTACTGCCAGAGAGAGGTCACGTCACACATCTGCCAGAGAGAGGTCACGTCACATCACTGCTGCCAGGGAGAGGTCACGTCACACCACTGCTGCCAGGGAGAGGTCACGTCACACCACTGCTGACATGGAGAGGTCACGTCACACCACTGCTGACATGGAGAGGTCACGTCACATCACTACTGCCAGGGAGAGGTCACGTCACATCGCTGCAGCCAGGGAGAGGTCACGTCACACCACTGCTGACATGGAGAGGTCACGTCACATCACTACTGCCAGGGAGAGGTCAGGCCACACCACTACTGCCAGGGAGAGGTCAGGCCACACCACTACTGCCAGGGAGAGGTCACGTCACACCACTGCTGACATGGAGAGGTCACGTCACATCACTACTGCCAGGGAGAGGTCACGTCACACCACTGCTGACATGGAGAGGTCACGTCACATCACTACTGCCAGGGAGAGGTCAGGCCACACCACTACTGCCAGGGAGAGGTCAGGCACACATCTCATATCGGCCAGAGCAGCTATGCACTGAATCACAGCAGCAGTGGCGCGGTGACTTTGACGTCGCCCTGACAGCAGCTGCCAAGGAGAAGTCAATGTTAATAAGCCAGCGGACGGAGCTGGTGGCAGTGTGGAAGAAGAACCATGGGTTCTCTTACGACGCATTCAACCACTAGGTCATATAGCGTCGCCAACCTCTCACGCCGGTTGGTCCAGGGTGGACTCGGTAATGCCGCCGGTTGCGAGATTCGAACCCACAATCTTGCGATCAAGAGTTCGACACTCTACCGACTGAGCTACCGCGGCCCCTAGCAGTGTGGACAGTCTGCGGACTGGACACACAGTGGACACACTGAACCACCTATATCTGCGGACTGGACACATTGAACCACCTATATCTGCGGACTGGACACACAGTGGACACACTGAACCACCTATATCTGCGGACTGGACACACATAACCACCTATATCGCAGACTGGACACACTGAACCACCTATATCTGCGGACTGGACACACAACACTATATCTGCGGACTGACACACTGAACCACCTATATCTGCGGACTGGACAACCACTACTGGACCACAACCACTATCTGCGGACTGACACAGTGGACACACTGAACCACCTATATCTGCGGACTGGACACATGACACACAAGTGGACACATGAACCACCTATATCTGCGGACTGGACACACAGTGGACACACTGAACCACCTATATCTGCGGACTGGACACACTGAACCACCTATATCATACCACCTGCGACTGGACCACAGTGGACACACAGTGGACACACTGAACCACCTATATCTGCGGACTGGACACACTGAACCACCTATATCTGCGGACTGGACACATTGAACCACCTATATCTGCGGACTGGACACACAGTGGACACACTGAACCACCTATATCTGCGGACTGGACACACAGTGGACACACTGAACCACCTATATCTGCGGACTGGACACACTGAACCACCTATATCTGCGGACTGGACACACTGAACCACCTATATCTGCACAAACACACAACCACCTATATGGATGAACACACTACTGTGACCCGGAGACATCCATGTATCTGTGTGCTCGGCTGCCATCAGGGGATTATGGAGGGATGCCGGCCACCCCAACAGCTCAGGTACTCCCCTCCACACTCCCGGTCCGACAGAAGGTTAAATAAACAGCATGCCGGGAGGCTGTGCCATATTCTTCAATACTCCACCCACCATTTTCTTTTACATTTCCAACCTTAGCGACAAACCTTCGTACTTTATGAGGCACCCTAGCACCAGGCGGAATGAGGAATACGCGAGGATTACCGTGAACCGGCTTACCAATTATCGAACGTAGGTCCTAATGGACAGCGAGCTTATCATGCTCTACAAAAGAAGCACTTGATTTGAAAATCTCCAGTACCAACTGCAGCAACAATTTCTAGCTCATTTGCGCCAGCTAGGGCAGCAAAATGGAGAGCATACCTTATTACGTAGGACATCCGTACACACATTTACAATGAATCGTGATCCAGTTACCTTGTCACAGAGCTCCCAGGTTCTCCGTGTCACAGGGCTACCGGCTCTCCGTGTCACAGGGCTCCCCGGCTCTCCGTGTCAGAGCTCCCCGGCTGTCCGTGTCAGAGCTCCCCGGCTCTCCGTGTCACAGAGCTCCCCGGCTCTCCGTGTCACAGGGATCCCCGGCTCCCGTGTCACAGGGCTCCCCGGCTCCCGTGTCACAGGGCTCCCCGGCTCCCGTGTCACAGGGCTCCCCGGCTCCCGTGTCACAGGGCTCTCCGGCTCCCGTGTCACAGGGCTCCCCGGCTCCCGTGTCACAGGGCTCCCCGGCTCTCCGTGTCACAGGGCTCCCCGGCTCTCCGTGTCACAGGGCTCCCCGGCTCCCGTGTCACAGGGCTCCCCGGCTCTCCGTGTCACAGGGCTCCCCGGCTCCCGTGTCACAGGGCTCCCCGGCTCTCCGTGTCACAGGGCTCCCCGGCTCTCCGTGTCACAGGGCTCCCGGCTCCCGTGTCACAGAGCTCCCCGGCTCTCCGTGTCACAGGGCTCCCCGGCTCTCAGTGTCACAGGGCTCCCCGGATCTCCGTGTCACATAGCTCCCCGGCTCTCCGTGTCACAGGGCTCCCCGGTTCTCCGTGTCACAGGGCTCCCCGGCTCTCCGTGTCACAGGGCTCCCCGGCTCCCGTGTCACAGAGCTCCCCGGCTCTCCGTGTCACAGGGCTCCCCGGCTCTCCGTGTCAGAGCTCCCCGGCTCCCGTGTCACAGGGCTCCCCGGCTCTCCGTGTCACAGGGCTCCCCGGCTCTCCGTGTCACAGGGCTCCCCGGATCTCCGTGTCACATAGCTCCCCGGCTCTCCGTGTCACAGGGCTCCCCGGCTCTCCGTGTCACAGGGCTCCCCGGCTCCCGTGTCACAGGGCTCCCCGGCTCCCGTGTCACAGGGCTCCCCGGCTCCCCGTGTCACAGGGCTCTCCGGCTCCCGTGTCACAGGGCTCCCCGGCTCTCCGTGTCACAGGGCTCCCCGGCTCTCCGTGTCAGAGCTCCCCGGCTCCCGTGTCACAGGGCTCCCCGGCTCCCGTGTCACAGGGCTCCCCGGCTCTCCGTGTCACAGGGCTCCCCGGCTCCCGTTTCACAGGGCTCCCCGGCTCCCGTGTCACAGGGCTCCCCGGCTCCCGTGTCACAGAGCTCCCCGGCTCTCCGTGTCACATAGCTCCCCGGCTCTCAGTGTCAGAACTCCCCGGCTCTCCGTGTCACAGGGCTCCCCGGCTCTCCGTGTCACAGGGCTCCCCGGCTCTCCGTGTCACAGGGCTCCCCGGCTGTCCGTGTCAGAGCTCCCCGGCTCTCCGTGTAACAGAGCTCCCCGGCTCTCCGTGTCACAGGGCTCCCCGGCTCTCCGTGTCAGAGCTCCCCGGCTCTCCGTGTCAGAGCTCCCCGGCTCTCCGTGTCACAGGGCTCCCCGGCTCTCCGTGTCACAGGGCTCCCCGGCTCTCCGTGTCACAGGGCTCCCCGGCTCTCCGTGTCACAGGGCTCCCCGGCTCTCCGTGTCAGAGCTCCCCGGCTCTCCGTGTCACAGGGCTCTCCGGCTCCCGTGTCACAGGGCTCCCCGGCTCCAGGCTCCCCGGCTCTCCGTGTCAGAGCTCCCCGGCTCTCCGTGTCACAGGGCTCCCCGGCTCCCGTGTCACAGGGCTCCCGGCTCCCGTGTCACAGAGCTCCCCGGCTCTCCGTGTCACAGGGCTCCCCGGCTCTCCGTGTCACAGGGCTCCCCGGCTCCCCGTGTCACAGGGCTCCCCGGCTCCCGTGTCACAGGGCTCCCCGGCTCTCCGTGTCACAGGGCTCCCCGGCTCCCCGTGTCACAGGGCTCCCCGGCTCTCCGTGTCACAGGGCTCCCCGGCTCCCGTGTCACAGGGCTCCCCGGCTCCCCGTGTCACAGGGCTCCCCGGCTCTCCGTGTCACAGGGCTCCCCGGCTCCCGTGTCACAGGGCTCCCCGGCTCTCCGTGTCACAGGGCTCCCCGGCTCCCGTGTCACAGGGCTCCCCGGATCTCCGTGTCACAGAGCTCCCCGGCTCTCCGTGTCACAGGGCTCCCCGGCTCTCCGTGTCACAGGGCTCCCCGGCTCTCCGTGTCACAGGGCTCCCCGGCTCCCGTGTCACAGGGCTCCCCGGCTCTCCGTGTCACAGGGCTCCCCGGCTCCCGTGTCACAGGGCTCCCCGGCTCCCGTGTCACAGAGCTCCCCAGCCACTCGTTGGACCGACACACGGGGGCCGATACAGTAGCAAATGAACGCGCCCACACCTAACTCGTCTGGCACGACTGTGGGCGGTGAGCTTCCGCACGTCGTACCTGACTGCATATTTCCACAGGGTGCCACCAACGGCTGCCAGACAGGTAATCAGCGGCGCAACGGACTCCTCCCAGACAGTGCGTCAACCGCAGATTGGACAATCTAAGACTGTCGCTAGCTTGCAAATGGTGGAAGTGGTGGAACAATGAGGCATTCCATTAACATCAGATTCTAGACCACTCTCAGTTTTAAAAAAAACGGACCGAGACATGGATGAAACGTTTAAGGTCAGCTGACCTGAGGTGAGTGTCATATAAATTTATCGTCGCCGGCAGAAAATAAAATTGCCGCCATGGAAAATACGCAGTGTCGTATTTCGGGTTTCATAAACATTTGCTGCCAACGGAAAATCGTGCGTGTAATTCTGAAGCGCGACTGTTTTTTTTTCTCGAACGAAAAGTACGACAGAATGGATGACATCATAACAAGGCACAAACTTGTCAGATATAGGTAAGTTTTATCATCAGTACATTTACACTCTCTAGGTGCCTTCCTTCGCCATGTATTTCATATGAATTGTAATGTTGAATAGATGAAGATGCATCTGATGGTTTAATTTAATTGCAATATCTGAGATTGCGCCAGAAGTTGCCGCATTTGTGTTGTTGTTCTGCTGAGGACCACGTCGCCGGGAGATCGAGTCGTTCAGTCATGTTGATAGCCGTGCGTTTGTGTTGTTGTTCTGCTGAGGACCACGTCGCCGGGAGATCGAGTCGTTCAGTCATGTTGATGATCGAGTCGTTCAGTCATGTTGATAGCCGTGCGTTTGTGTTGTTGTTCTGCTGAGGGCCACGTCGCCGGGAAGGTCGAGTCGTTCAGTCATGTTGATGATCGAGTCGTTCAGTTGTTGATAGCCGTGCGTTGAGTTACCAATTTTGCGATGCATACAACACTTCAACGAACGAACATGTCAGCGAACATGAAGAAAGGGCATTTTAATTTGCATGAGACATCACACAGGTGTAAAAATTGTTGGCTTACCAGTGGCGATGTGTTTCACATCATCCAACATACGTACATGTAGGCTTTAACATTTATGGCAAAGGAGGATTTCGGTTAGGTTGCACTAGCTTATTGCAGAATACCACAATCATTTCACAGAAATAAGTGTTGTGACCCTCATGTCGCATCCAGTGTCCATCCCTGGGGACGAGTGGTCTAGGGGTAAGATGCTCGTCTCACAATCGGAAGATTGTGGGTTCGAGTCTCACCTGTCGCTACTCTTCGCCCGCGACCAATCGGCGTGAAATATTGGCGACGCTACATGACTCAACGATCGACGTGTCGTAAAACCAATAACCAACCAACCAACCAGTGTCCATCCTTACCGGTTCATTGCAAGTTGTATGTAAATGGTGGCATTTCAGGTAGGAACCCATCCGATTGTGATTGATTTCAACTGTCTAAAGTATGGCAGCTTAATCAAACCAATTGCAATGACAAATAATGTTTTGGTTCATCTCCTGAACCCCAAAAAACATTGATAATCCATATCTATTGGTTATTTGGACTTACGGGCGCATCGACTGCGTTGGTCATATAGCGACAATCCATACTGAACATCTTTGATAATTCATACTGAAAATTGTCAGTTTGCAACCCTGTTGTGATTAATTATCCAAATGTCAGGTAACAAACTAACTCATTACAACTCAGCCTTAGCGAAAGATTAGCTTAGCATAACATAGCATAGCATAGGTGCAGGTGTAATGCCACGAAACATTTGCAAGTGCCAGCTTTATGCCATCGAAAATTCCATGAAAAACCATGCCGTTCGGCTACATCAGTTTATTGAAATTACCATTTGTTTTATATCATTCAATATCTGAAAACTTACTCTTGAAGACAAACCTTTTGTGATGTTTACTTTTGCAGAACTTCCAATCCTGCATTCTAGACAACAAAATCCGTATCTTGTTTAGATCTAGTTATGGGTGGCAATGTCATGTGGCAGGTGTGGCCTGTGCCATGCGGCCACACTAATATTGCCAATATTTATAGGCAATGGTGGCAATGTCATGTGGCAGGTGTGGCCTGTGCCATGCGGCCACACTAATATTGCCAATATTTATATTGGGGCCTTTGAATATAAAAAAAAATAATGACATAAAAACACACTTCTCCAACTTTGACTGCGATTCACTCAGTTAGGTAGTATTTGGTACACCACAGGTAGGCACATACCTGCCATAGGTTTCTGAAAGTTATTGGGAGGGCACAATACATGAAGGCAATGGGCGGGCCCAAATAGGTTGAAGGGCATACAACATAGGGTCCCATGTTAGAAGCTTAAATTATTGGGGGTGGGGGGGAGGGGGCAAAGACAACATTGAGGGGAGGTGCCATCCATAAATCATACAAAAGCTACACCCATGCTAGGTAGCAATCTAAATAAGCCAGGCCAGGACCACTGCCATGTTCTATCGCCGGCGGAACACTCTTTGATACCATCTGATCATAATTAACTGCAACTACCAATGGTCCTCGTTGAGTAAAAGCCTGGCCATGTTGCATGCATGGCCACATAATACTATTCGACCGAAAACACCACACAGATACAATGTTGGTTGGCCTGGAACACCGCATTCGCGAGAATGCGGGGTTGCAGCCGATATGCTGTTGAATTTTTGTCGTATATTTCAGACTTTTAGACCATTAGTGCCGCGCCATTGCCACAATTTTCGCCGCATCTGGGCTTAATGAAAAAAAGACAGCCGTTGAGTGCGTAGAATATGCGGAGTTTCTTCGTGACGGAATTATATTTTGCCACTGGATTTATGAAACGATGGAGTAGATTTGTTTTTTTATCACCGTCAGCGACGGGACTAAAAACAACTCGCCTCTGCACCGAACACAGCAGCACAACGGCAGACCTGGATAGAGGGTTTACCAGCGGCGGGACTAAAACAACTCGCCTCTGCACCGAACACAGCAGCACAACGGCAGACCTGGATAGAGGGTTTACCAGCGGCGGGACTAAAACAACTCGCCTCTGCACCGAACACAGCAGGACAACAGCAGACCTGGATAGAGGGTTTACCAGCGGCGGGAATAAAACAACTCGCCTCTGCACCGAACACAGCAGCACAACAGCAGACCTGGATAGAGGGTATACCAGCGGCGGGACTAAAACAACTCGCCTCTGCACCGAACACAGCAGCACAACAGCAGACCTGGATAGAGGGTATACCAGCGGCGGGACTAAAACAACTCGCCTCTGCACCGAACACAGCAGCACAACGGCAGACCTGGATAGGGGGTATACCAGCGGCGGGACTAAAACAACTCGCCTCTGCACCGAACACAGCAGCACAACGGCAGACCTGGATAGAGGGTTTACCAGCGGCGGGACTAAAACAACTCGCCTCTGCACCGAACACAGCAGCACAACGGCAGACCTGGATAGAGGGTATACCAGCGGCGGGACTAAAACAACTCGCCTCTGCACCGAACACAGCAGCACAACGGCAGACCTGGATAGAGGGTATACCAGCGGCGGGACTAAAACAACTCGCCTCTGCACCGAACACAGCAGCACAACAGCAGACCTGGATAGAGGGTTCACCAGCGGCGGGACTAAACACAACTCGCCTCTGCACCGAACACAGCAGCACAACAGCAGACCTGGATAGAGGGTTTACCAGCGGCGGGACTAAACCAACTCGCCTCTGCACCGAACACAGCAGCACAACTGGCCTCTGCACCGAACACAGCAGCACAACTGGCCTCTGCACCGAACACAGCAGCACAACGGCAGACCTGGATAGGGGGTATACCAGCGGCGGGACTAAACACAACTCGCCTCTGCACCGAACACAGCAGCACAACAGCAGACCTGGATAGGGGGTATACCAGCGGCGGGACTAAACACAACTCGCCTCTGCACCGAACACAGCAGCACAACGGCAGACCTGGATAGGGGGTTTACCAGCGGCGGGACTAAAACAACTCGCCTCTGCACCGAACACAGGAGCACAACAGCAGACCTGGATAGAGGGTATACCAGCGGCGGGACTAAAAACAACTCGCCTCTGCACCGAACACAGCAGAACAACGGCAGACCTGGATAGGGGGTATACCAGCGGCGGGACTAAAACAACTCGCCTCTGCACCGAACACAGCAGCACAACGGCAGACCTGGATAGAGGGTTTACCAGCGGCGGGACTAAAAACAACTCGCCTCTGCACCGAACACAGCAGCACAACGGCAGACCTGGATAGGGGGTATACCAGCGGCGGGACTAAAACAACTCGCCTCTGCACCGAACACAGCAGCACAACAGCAGACCTGGATAGAGGGTATACCAGCGGCGGGACTGAAACAACTGGCCTCTGCACCGAACACAGCAGCACAACGGCAGACCTGGATAGGGGGTATACCAGCGGCGGGACTAAACAACTCGCCTCTGCACCGAACACAGCAGCACAACAGCAGACCTGGATAGGGGGTATAAAACAACTCGCCTCAGCACCGAACACAGCAGCACAACGGCAGACCTGGATAGGGGGTATACCAGCGGCGGGACTAAAACAACTCGCCTCTGCACCGAACACAGCAGCACAACAGCAGACCTGG
This sequence comes from Ashinkailepas kermadecensis, assembly GCA_034440615.1. Taxonomy (NCBI): domain Eukaryota; kingdom Metazoa; phylum Arthropoda; class Thecostraca; family Neolepadidae; genus Ashinkailepas; species Ashinkailepas kermadecensis. The sequence goes on along the minus strand of JAOTOM010004611.1, from coordinate 148,717 downwards.
ATAGAGGGTATACCAGCGGCGGGACTAAAACAACTCGCCTCTGCACCGAACACAGCAGCACAACGGCAGACCTGGATAGGGGGTATACCAGCGGCGGGACTAAACAACTCGCCTCTGCACCGAACACAGCAGCACAACAGCAGACCTGGATAGGGGTATAAAACAACTGGCCTCTGCACCGAACACAGCAGCACAACAGCAGACCTGGATAGAGGGTTTACCAGCGGCGGGACTAAACACAACTCGCCTCTGCACCGAACACAGCAGCACAACGGCAGACCTGGATAGAGGGTTTACCAGCGGCGGGACTAAAACAACTCGCCTCTGCACCGAACACAGCAGCACAACAGCAGACCTGGATAGAGGGTATACCAGCGGCGGGACTAAAACAACTCGCATCTGCACCGAACACAGCAGCACAACAGCAGACCTGGATAGGGGGTATACCAGCGGCGGGACTAAAACAACTCGCCTCTGCACCGAACACAGCAGCACAACAGCAGACCTGGATAGGGGGTATACCAGCGGCGGGACTAAAACAACTCGCCTCTGCACCGAACACAGCAGCACAACAGCAGACCTGGATAGAGGGTTTACCAGCGGCGGGACTAAAACAACTCGCCTCTGCACCGAACACAGCAGCACGACGGCAGACCTGGATAGGGGGTATACCAGCGGCGGGACTAAAACAACTCGCCTCTGCACCGAACACAGCAGCACAACAGCAGACCTGGATAGAGGGTTTACCAGCGGCGGGACTAAAACAACTCGCCTCTGCACCGAACACAGCAGCACGACGGCAGACCTGGATAGAGGGTTTACCAGCGGCGGGACTAAAACAACTCGCCTCTGCACCGAACACAGCAGCACAACAGCAGACCTGGATAGGGGGTATACCAGCGGCGGGACTAAAACAACTCGCATCTGCACCGAACACAGCAGCACAACAGCAGACCTGGATAGGGGGTATACCAGCGGCGGGACTAAAACAACTCGCCTCTGCACCGAACACAGCAGCACAACAGCAGACCTGGATAGGGGGTATACCAGCGGCGGGACTAAAACAACTCGCCTCTGCACCGAACACAGCAGCACAACAGCAGACCTGGATAGAGGGTTTACCAGCGGCGGGACTAAAACAACTCGCCTCTGCACCGAACACAGCAGCACGACGGCAGACCTGGATAGGGGGTATACCAGCGGCGGGACTAAAACAACTCGCCTCTGCACCGAACACAGCAGCACAACAGCAGACCTGGATAGAGGGTATAAAACAACTCGCCTCAGCACCGAACACAGCAGCACGACGGCAGACCTGGATAGGGGGTATACCAGCGGCGGGACTAAAACAACTCGCCTCTGCACCGAACACAGCAGCACGACGGCAGACCTGGATAGGGGGTATACCAGCGGCGGGACTAAAACAACTCGCCTCTGCACCGAACACAGCAGCACAACAGCAGACCTGGATAGAGGGTATAAAACAACTCACCTCTGCACCGAACACAGCAGCACAACAGCAGACCTGGATAGGGGGTATACCAGCGGCGGGACTAAAACAACTCGCCTCTGCACCGAACACAGCAGCACGACGGCAGACCTGGATAGGGGGTATACCAGCGGCGGGACTAACACAACTCGCCTCTGCACCGAACACAGCAGCACAACAGCAGACCTGGATAGGGGGTATACCAGCGGCGGGACTAAAACAACTCGCCTCTGCACCGAACACAGCAGCACAACAGCAGACCTGGATAGAGGGTATACCAGCGGCGGGACTAAAACAACTCGCCTCTGCACCGAACACAGCAGCACAACAGCAGACCTGGATAGGGGGTATACCAGCGGCGGGACTAAAACAACTCGCCTCTGCATCGAACACAGCAGCACGACGGCAGACCTGGATAGGGGGTATACCAGCGGCGGGACTAAACAACTCGCCTCTGCACCGAACACAGCAGCACGACGGCAGACCTGGATAGAGGGTATACCAGCGGCGGGACTAAACAACTCGCCTCTGCACCGAACACAGCAGCACAACAGCAGACCTGAATAGGGGGTATACCAGCGGCGGGACTAAACAACTCGCCTCTGCACCGAACACAGCAGCACAACAGCAGACCTGGATAGGGGGTATACCAGCGGCGGGACTAAAACAACTCGCCTCTGCACCGAACACAGCAGCACAACAGCAGACCTGGATAGGGGGTATACCAGCGGCGGGACTAAAACAACTCGCCTCTGCACCGAACACAGCAGCACAACAGCAGACCTGGATAGAGGGTATACACTGGCTGTTGACGTAGTTACACCTGACCTTCCGATGAACTGTGATGACGTGTGTGGTGCATGGCGGGCGAGCGGGTGGGGATATCCGGGGGAGGGGGCATCGTTCCTCACCCGGCCAGAGGGCGCTGATCATGCCGTGTGTGTTGACCACCACGTTGTGGCTACTGTTGGTGCCGTTACCGTCGTGAGGTTGGGGGGGGAGTCGTTCCTCACCTGGACGGAGAGGGCGCTGATCATGCCGTGTGTGTTGACCACCACGTTGTGGCTACTGTTGGTGCCGTTACCGTCGTGAGGTTGGGGGGGGAGGGGGAGTCGTTCCTCACCTGGACGGAGAGGGCGCTGATCATGCCGTGTGTGTTGACCACCACGTTGTGGCTACTGTTGGTGCCGTTACCGTCGTGAGGTGGGGAGCGGGAGGGGGAGTCGTTCCTCACCCGGCCAGAGGGCACTGATCATGCCGTGTGTGTTGACCACCACGTTGTGGCTACTGTTGGTGCCGTTACCGTCGTGAGGTTGGGGGGGGGGGGGGAGTCGTTCCTCACCTGGACGGAGAGGGCGCTGATCATGCCGTGTGTGTTGACCACCACGTTGTGGCTACTGTTGGTGCCGTTACCGTCGTGAGGTTGGGGGGGGGGGGGGAGTCGTTCCTCACCTGGACGGAGAGAGCGCTGATCATGCCGTGTGTGTTGACCACCACGTTGTGGCTACTGTTGGTGCCGTTACCGTCGCGCGACAGCAGTGACAAGATAATCTTGCCACGTACGAACTCAGAGTCGGCTGTGCTCGACTTGCACAGGTCCAGCTGCTGATCTGTCGTCCGGTAGGCACCCAGTCAGATACTCAGACACTCAGCAAGGCACTGACCCACTCGGAAACCACACCAGACAAGCAATCAGACACTCGAGACGCCTGTGAAGCTCTCCGTGCCCAACACTAGGATACGTATCGGACACTCCAGTGCCCGTCAAACATTTCATTCAAACACTGGGGTATGTTATCAGGCACTCTGGTACCATGTGAGGCACTACCTTACCTGGTAAGACGCCCCAGTACACCGACATCGGTCAGGTACCCAGACACTGAATAGGTTACCGGGGTATGTTCACCCAGCTTCACTGGGTGGCTATCTGGGCTTAGAGGGAATATCGGATGTCTTAGTTTGGCAAAATCAACATGATATTGTATATTCTCGTGGTAGGCTGTAGGCTATTACTTATTAAATGTATCTAAGGGCGGGTTCTCACAGCAACGCACACGGATGCGGCATGAACGGGCCCGGCACGCTATGTTTAGGTAATTGTACAGTCGATGTAGTTAATGCGCTCCCTGGCAGACACACGCTTCCGTCACACCGGCGCGGAAAGGGCCAATTCTTAGCCAGTTGGCGCGGTTTGTGTCTAGGATGTCACGATTACCAGACGAACGAGGAACTCCTAGACTGTGAACTCCCAGACCCAGACTCCTGCTGGGTCCCCATGTGTCTGATGGATCTGAGCTAGGGCCGTCTACAGGGTCCGGGTGTCTGGTGGGTCAGAACTCTCTGCTGGGTCCACGGTCTGGCGGGTCAGACCTAGGGCTGTTGTTAGGTCTGGGGTGTCTGGTAGGCAGTGTCCTAAAATTTCGTAGAGTGGAGCGCATCGGGCCAATGTCAAAACTTGCTCTGGTGTCAAAGGGAGATGTCAATATGACAGGTATAACAGAGTATCAAAATGTGAAATATACGAATTGTTGCTACACGTTGTTAATGACATTAGCATAAAAACGGAGTTCGATGAATTGGGATCAAACATTGCAGGTCGGTACTGTCATACTTTACTGATGCCAGTTTAGGAAGTCACATCTATTCTGGAAAGTCCAAGCAAGTGTGTATTATATGTTGGTTTTCACTTACATTTTCGGGCTTCAGGGCACTGCTCGTGGGAACAGGCGTCCGGTGGTGTGTGGGATATTTGGTGGGCCCGGGGGTGTCCGGTGGGCCCGGGGTGTCCGGGGGTGTCCGGTGGGTCCGGGGTGTCCGGTGGTCCCGGGGTGTCCGGTGGTCCCGGGGTGTCCGGTGGTCCCGGGGTGTCCGGGTGTCCGGTGGGCCCGGGGTGTCTGGGTGTCCGGTGGGCCCGGGGTGTCCGGTGGGCCCAGGGTGTCCGGTAGGTCCGGGGGTGTCAGGTGGGTCCGGGGGTGTCCGGTGGGTCCGGGGGTGTCAGGTGGGTCCGGGGGTGTCCGGTGGGTCCGGGGGTGTCCGGTGGGCCCGGGGTGTCCGGGGGGTCCGGGGGTGTCCGGTGGGCCCGGGGTGTCCGGTGGGCCCGGGGTGTCCGGGGGTGTCCGGTGGGTCCGGGGGTGTCCGGTGGGCCCGGGGTGTCCGGGGGGTGTCCGGTGGGCCCGGGGTGTCCGGTAGGTCCGGGGGGTGTCAGGTGGGTCCGGGGGTGTCAGGTGGATCAGGGGGTGTCCGGTGGGTCCGGGGGTGTCCGGTGGGTTCGGGGGTGTCCGGTGGGCCCGGGGTGTCCGGGGGTGTCCGGTGGGCCCGGGGTGTCCGGTGGGCCCGGGGTGTCCGGTGGGCCCGGGGGTGTCCGGTGGGTCCGGGGGTGTCCGGTGGGCCCGGGGGTGTCCGGTGGGCCCGGGGTGTCCGGTGGGCCCGGGGTGTCCGGTGGGCCCGGGGTGTCCGGTGGGCCCGGGGGTGTCCGGGGGTGTCCGGTGGGCCCGGGGGGTCCGGGGGTGTCCGGTGGGCCCGGGGTGTCCGGTGGGCCCGGGGTGTCCGGTGGGCCCGGGGTGTCCGGTGGGCCCGGGGTGTCCGGTGGGCCCGGGGTGTCCGGTGGGCCCGGGGTGTCCGGTGGGCCCGGGGTGTCCGGTGGGCCCGGGGTGTCCGGTGGGCCCGGGGTGTCCGGTAGGTCAGAGCCATTGATGGCCGACAGCCGAGGCAGCTGGTACGTACAGCCAGTGTCCCGCAGCTGCTGGATCACGTTGGAGCGCACACGCACGCAGCCCAGGAAGCCGCCGCCCTGACGCTTGTGCACCTTCCGGTTGTTCCACACCGATATGCTGATGGTGTCATTCTGGCCAATGTAACTGTTGACGACACACAAACGTACACGTCAGTGATACCCCTCTCCTACACACGTCAGCCAAGGCACATATACATATACACAAATGACGACACACAGACATACACGTCAATGATGCCCCCTCCCGTACATGTGAGCCAAGGCGCTCGCGCACACACCGGTGGTGGCATACCGGCATACGCAATAGAACATGTCCGTGACGGAGCACAGACATGCCATTAAGGAAACTCAACATACGTTAAGGCACCACATACACGTATCAAAAGTGTGCAATAGTGGCGAATGTATAAACCTATGGATAACATATATTTAATCCCTCTTGCATTACCAAGTTCGGGTATATATCAACACCGTTGGCAACGATGCAAAAGTGTACCACTGTTGCCCATCATCCATGAAATAAGAACACCGAATATGCCTTTTTGTTGAGCTCTGAAGAACACCACTGCACTATGACCGTAAAGTGATGCGGTTGCCATGTGATGGAGAGGACGAATATCAATGTGATAACTGTGATGGCTATCAATGTGAAAACTGTGATGGAGAGAAATGTTATCAATATAATAACTGTGATGGAGAGGACGGTTATCGATGTGACAACTGTGATAGAGAGGACGGTTATCAATCGGGTAACTGTAATGGAGAGGACGGTAATCAATGTGATAGCTGATGAAGAGGACGGTTATCAATGTGATAGCCGTGATGTACAGCAGATGCATGTGATAGGCTGTTGGGGTCGCAAAATTCCAAGGAACACTCCAGTAAGTGTTTTGGAATCAAATACTCATAGTTCAATTCATCAATCGCTAGATCTTGTCACGAGCGATGTGTTTGTATTTGTTTCGCCTCGCTAGCACTATCCGTTTAAAGGTTCTGGAGCATTACAACAATTCCTGACCTGGCGTGACGGTGGTGAATTGGCGCTTCAGGGCGTGCCGACTACTTGGGCCACTTTGCGCCCATTCCCTGGACCTGGCGAAGATGGCTGAGTGCAGCCACATCCCCCAGCGGAAATGTCCACGAGCGACGGGAAAGCGGAGACTCTCCTCCATGGTGTAAGTTAATACAGTGATACAATTCGCGCGAGTTGGATTAGAAACGGCAATGTGTTCAGTGCCCGCTGCGCTAGGTGCGGCTCTGTTTGTCGCGTCTATGTTGTATATGTTGTACACAGAACGCAGCCACACGGCACGGCTGTGGACACATTCCCGTGGAGCAGTGCAGTGCACTTTGAACCACGCGACACTGGAGCCAACGTAGTATGATGCGGCCCAGGTCTGAGCAGGCGGCAGCACCACCACCACGACGGCACGACTGTGAGTACCACTGAACGGGTGGTAATAGCTCAACACGCCGGCACAACCATGTGATAATAACGGCTGGATGAAGCCGAAAACGCCGCTGAAGCTACGCACCGAGTGCAAATCAGAAAAAAAACAAATATGAAGCATGACGCAAGCGCACACCATCGCACGGCCAGGGCGGCCAGAATGCGGTGGTAGGTAGGTAGGTAGGTAGGTACTTGGGTTCCTTTACGACGCATGTGATAGTGTCGCCAACCTCTCACGCCGGTTGGTCGAGGGTGAACTCAGTAATCCCGTCGGTTTTCGGATTCGAATCCACGATCTTACGACCAAGAGTTCGACTCCCTACCCACGACCGGACACGGACACGAGGCGGCCAGAATACCACACGACCGGACACGGCCACGAGGCGGCCAGAATACCACTCGACCGGACACGGCCACGAGGCGGCCAGAATACCACACGACCGGACACGGACACGAGGCGGCCAGAATACCACTCGACCGGACACGGACACGAGGCGACCAGAATACCACACGACCGGACACGGCCACGAGGCGGCCAGAATACCACTCGACCGGACACGGACACGAGGCGGCCAGAATACCACTCGACCGGGCACGGACAAGAGGCGGCCAGAATACCACTCGACCGGACACGGCCACGAGGCGGCCAGAATACCACACGACCGGACACGGCCACGAGGCGGCCAGAATACCATTCACCGGACACGGACACAGGCGGCTAGAATACCACACGACCGGACACGGACACGAGGCGGCCAGAATACCACACGACCGGACACGAGGCGGCCAGAATACCACTCGACCGGACACGGACACGAGGCGGCCAGAATACCACTCGACCGGACACGGCCACGAGGCGGCCAGAATACCACACGACCGGACACGGCCACGAGGCGGCCAGAATACCACTCGACCGGACACGGACACGAGGCGGCCAGAATACCACTCGACCGGACACGGACACGAGGCGGCCAGAATACCACTCGACCGGACACGGACACGAGGCGGCCAGAATACCACACGACCGGACACGGCCACGAGGCGGCCAGAATACCACTCGACCGGACACGGACACGAGGCGGCCAGAATACCACTCGATCGGACACGGACACGAGGCGGCCAGAATACCACTCGACCGGGCACGGACACGAGGCGGCCAGAATACCACACGACCGGACACGGCCACGAGGCGGCCAGAATACCACACGACCGACACGGCCACGAGGCGGCCAGAATACCACACGACCGGACACGAAGCGGCCAGAATACCACTCGACCGGACACGGACACGAGGCGGCCAGAATACCACTCGACCGGACACGGACACGAGGCGGCCAGAATACCACACGACCGGACACGGCCACGAGCATCGATCGACAATATCCAGGTCCGGAGACACCCTCCGGTACAACTAACCAGCGTGATGCTCCGAAGACACCCGCTCCTGGATATGCACCAGTGCACTGGTGCATATCCAGGAGCGGGTGAACGATGTTACATGATACATCTGCACTGCAACCCACCACTGCAGTGGTGGGTTTGGTGGAATGCAGGGTCTTGGAGTTCAGGGGCGCATCGACTTCGTCGGTCACGCAGCGAAATGCAGGGTCTCTTCTCCGGCATTTGGAGTGGGGAGTCCTGCCCATCGGCGAGTGGGGGACCGCCATCCGGAGCGGCCAGACTTTCCACCTCACCCATTTGGACTGGGGAGTCCTGCCCATCGGCGAGTGGGGGACCGCCATCCGGAGCGGCCAGACTTTCCACCTCACCCCTTAAGTAATGCTCAAGCAATGGGAAAATATAAATGACTGAGGATGGGGGAGGGCAGATACGGTCATGGCATGGGCCCAGTCAGCGTGCTAAGCCCGTGGAACATGCCGTGAACCTAGCTGGACCGAGAGAACCTAGCTGGACACAGGATGATACATCTGCACACAAACACGCCCCGGCATCCGGCGAGAACCTGGCTGGACGCTGCGACCACCATCTACGACGTATTTCCATTTCAATTTAGGCGGACGTCGGAAGGCTGTAACACCTGAGATGCACACGGTGTACGTGTTTGAGGGGCAGCGCTGTCAGTGGCGCCACCGAGTACTCACAGGTCGAAGTGTTTGTTCCACTTGGGGCTGAGCGTAGCGTGGCACGTCTCAGTGCAGTGGCACTGGCCCGAGCCGTCCACACTGATTTTGGCGAACGGGTCGGGTAGCCCTGCCGCAAAGTGGCGCCAGGTCACAAATCACCCGGCCAGTCTTCACCCACACTGGCACCAAGTCACAAATATCACCGACTGGGGACACCGGACGGCAACACCCGCCTGGATCCCCGGCAACACCCGCCTCGATCCCTGGCAACACCCGTCTTGATCCCCGGCAACACCCGCCTCGATCCCCGGCAACACCCGCCTGGATCCCCGGCAACACCCGCCTCGATCCCTGGCAACACCCGTCTCGATCCCCGGCAACACCCGCCTCGATCCCCGGCAACACCCGCCTCGATCCCCGGCAACACCCGCCTCGATCCCCGGCAACACCCGCCTCGATCCCCGGCAACACCCGCCTCGATCCCCGGCAACACCCGCCTCGATCCCCGGCAACACCCGCCTCGATCCCCGGCAACATTTCGCTATCCGGAAAATCAACCTTTCGCCTTTCCAAGCTCGATTGATTGATTATTTAGGTTTAAGGGCGCATGACCTGCTGGCCATTATCTCGCACCCAGTTTCCGGGATCGAGAGCTGAACGATACTACTTGATACTAAACGGACATGAATATATCACTGTCTAGGCGCATCGCCAATGCTAATGGGCCTTATTGCTACCGGGCTTTCGCTCAAGTAACACCTAGCTTCCGGTTACAAACAGCTCATAGTCAATGCAGCCTGAGTGTGAACGAGTCCAGTTACAAGCAGACAGTTCACTGGTCCAATTTCAAACAGAGTGCACTGGAGGCAGCGTGGCTACATCCAGCGTGCGGTAGCTACACCAGACAGCTACACCAGACGGCTACACCAGACGACTACACCAGACAGCTGCACCAGACAGCTACACCAGACGGCTACACCAGACGACTACACCAGACAGCTGCACCAGACAGCTACACCAGACGGCTACACCAGACGACTACACCAGACAGCTACACCAGACAGCTACACCAGACAGCTACACCAGACGGCTACACCAGACGGCTACACCAGACGGCTACACCAGACGGCTGCACCAGACAGCTACACCACACTGCTGCACCAGACAGCTACACCAGACGGCTACACCAGACGGCTACACCAGACAGCTGCACCAGACAGCTACACCAGACAGCTACACCAGACAGCTACACCAGACAGCTACACCAGACAGCTACACCAGACGGCTACACCAGACGACTACACCAGACAGCTGCACCAGACAGCTACACCAGACGGCTACACCAGACGGCTACACCAGACGACTACACCAGACGACTACACCAGACAGCTGCACCAGACAGCTACACCAGACAGCTACACCAGACGGCTACACCAGACAGCTGCACCAGACAGCTACACCAGACGGCTACACCAGACGACTACACCAGACAGCTACACCAGACAGCTACACCAGACGGCCACACCAGACGACTACACCAGACAGCTGCACCGGACAGCTACACCAGACGGCTACACCAGACGACTACACCAGACAGCTACACCAGACAGCTACACCAGACGGCTACACCAGACGGCTACACCAGACAGCTACACCAGACGGCTACACCAGACGGCTACACCAGACGACTACACCAGACAGCTGCACCAGACAGCTACACCAGACGGCTACACCAGACGACTACACCAGACAGCTGCACCAGACAGCTACACCAGACGGCTACACCAGACGGCTGCACCAGACAGCTGCACCAGACAGCTACACCAGACGGCTACACCAGACGGCTGCACCAGACGGCTGCACCAGACAGCTGCACCAGACAGCTACACCACACTGCTGCACCAGACGGAGTGAATATGCAGCAACTACATCGGACAGCTACACCAGACAGCCACACCCGACTGAGTGTGCATGTGACAGCTACATAAGGCAGCTATGCCAGACAGCTCCACCAGACAGAGTGAGCATGTGGCAGCTACACCAGACAGCCACACCTGACTGAGTGTGCATGTGACAGCTACATAAGGCAGCTATGCCAGACAGCTCCACCAGACAGAGTGAGCATGTGGCAACTGCGCCAGACAGCTACACCAGACAGAGTAAGCATATAGCAGCTACACCATGTGGCAGCTACACCAGACAGCCACACCCGACTGAGTGTGCATGTGACAGCTACATAAGGCAGCTATACCAGACAGCTCCACCAGACAGAGTGAGCATGTGGCAACTGCGCCAGACAGCTACACCAGACAGAGTAAGCATATATCAGCTACACCAGACAGCCACACCAGACTGCGTGAGCATAGTGCAGCTACACCAGACATAGTGACAGGCAGTGTACAGTGCACACAGGCTGGCTATTGGGTGCACATGGGTCACACGCTATAGATCACGCGGACCTCACTGTAACGCTCTGTGCACTCGCATCAATTACCATCAACAACATCGCCATCACCAGCAGCACATGTTGTTTGAGAGAGGAGCATCAAAATGGCACCGAGACAGACCGAACCGGCAATACTTAACCGGCCGCAATACGGAACGTATTATGACGCTCCATCATCTGATTGTATTTCATACGGACGTGCAGGGGGAAAGTGTAGCCAAAACGTGCCTGTGGCGGATGAGGTTCACGGACACACGACGAGTTGACGAAACACATGTTTGACCATGCCACAGACAGCAGCCGAATTAATAGTGGGAAAGGCACACGCTTTACTGCTCCGAGGAGGAGCTCATTGGCCTGTCTGATCCTCCACTGGTTAGGCTGTTAGTGCGGCGTACTCACGAAAAAAGTCCTTCCTCGCCAGATCCTTTGCGCAGAGAACTGAAACAATCGGGTTGGGTGACTAGGCTTTCTTCATCGAGCACTTCTGTGTGGTGAACAAGGCTATTTATTCTGACCATTTCATTAAATGACATCCACTGGCAACATTTATAGCACAAAACTGCACTGGAATGTGTGTTCAGTATGAAATTACATTACATATTTACAGTAATCAGATAAGCTTAACAGTGCCAATTCAACCAGGAGCTCGCAAATATCAAACCATGAGCAGGGATGGGTGATGCCTAGGCTTCCCGTGCGTACGGAAACTAGGACAACCCCATCCAATGGATGGTTTCAAGTAACTTTCCAGGATCAAACTTCAAAACAGCTAAAACCTGGTCCACTGTACGTGTAACATTGATACAAATGACATTTTGGCACATTCCAATAGCCATGTGCCAGTAGTGCTCTTCGAGCGCATTGCATGCAAATTACATTAGATTCTTCCCAAAATTGAAATATCACAACTGGCACAGTTTCACTGACAAATCCATGTTGCGTTCTGTTGGCATATCACCAGTGCGTGACAATGGTCGTCACATGCTGGAACAATACCCACCAGCTGGCTATCGCTGGAGTGTTGCCCGGTGGTGAACAAACCCATCCAGAAATGTTATCAAAATGACGTCATGAGCAACTGTTTCAGTAGTGTTCAAAAAGCGAACATAACCTCATAATTTCCTTACTGTCAAACAAAACCCTTCACTATCTTCAACATTATTTAATTCCATACTCACATGTCACATCCACAGCCATGGTGTAAAGATTTAAAATTTTGGATGGAAAAAAACATGAGAATTTAACTTTCACAACTGTTTCTTCATATACTCAGAGCAGCATGAAACATTTGTGTTGCTGTAAAACTGTTAGATTAAGAGCTAAAATGTGTCCAAGACTTCAGTAAGAGGCTACAATTTTGACCCAAAAATACAAAGTAATCCATGTACTTGGTGTTTATGATAGCCACACTTGCTCACAATGTCCTCGCCGCCTATTCCAGCTGAACAAGTTGCAAAAATACAAACAATTTGTTATGCAACTTTGTACATGCATACAACTGCAGGTGTGCGCGGCATACACATACCTGTTGGTTTGTGGGTGCATACAATATGCCTATGGATGCATGTGTACCCCTTCAGAGATATCAAACTACACCCCAAACCTGTCCCATTTAAGCCACCACTATCATCGTTTCCCAGTGTGCTCGGACGTTGCGGCGCAGGACGCAGGGCACAGGACACAAGACACAGGACACAGGACACAGGGCGCAGGACACAGGGTGCAGGACGCAGGACACAGGGTGCAGGACACAGGGTGCAGGACACAGGGTGCAGGACACAGGGTGCAGGACACAGGGTGCAGGACGCAGGGCGCAGTACACAGCGTGCAGGACGCAGGACACACGGCACAGGACACAGGGTGCAGGACACAGGGTGCAGGACACAGGGTGCAGGACGCAGGGTGCAGGACGCAGGGCGCAGTACACAGCGTGCAGGACGCAGGACACACGGCACAGGACACAGGGTGCAGGACACAGGGTGCAGGACGCAGGGCGCAGTACACAGCGTGCAGGACGCAGGACACACGGCACAGGACACAGGGCGCAGGACACAGGACACAGGACGCAGGGCGCAGGACACAGGATGCAGGACGCAGAACACAGAACGCAGAACACATGACGCAGGAGGCAGGACGCAGGACGCAGGACGCCACCGATGGGCCGCCGTCGACCGTGACTCACTGGTGAGGCGTATCTTGGAGGTGCCGTTACGTCTGTGGCCGCCAGGTGGAGACATTCGTGCTGCTGGGGGCCCGGCCGGGTGGGCGGGGCATGTCATCGACGCCGCTCACTCGCCAACAGCTGATCACACCGCACAGCCATCGGCCCGTACCTGTCGATATCCATGCAGCCTGTCACCTCTGCAGGTCACCGCAGGTCAACACACAACACACCTCGGACGGCCGCACAGTACAGTATGTAACCTCTGACATGATGTTATGCTGTAGAACGCAACATTAAAAACCTACGATGTGAATATTTGTCATCCAAGTGTCAATATCAATCTTAAGTTCCAAAGCTGGACACAATGTACTAGAGATTAGTATACATATATATACAAATATATTTAAACACCCCTTCTCCGCCATCTCCTATGTGCATGTTTAATGGGCCAGGTCAAGTCAAACCGTCCAAGTTTTTATCGCATGTAACAATTTGGACCTCACCCAGCCGAAGATTCAGAATTGCTTATCAGGCAATTTCCATGGCAGCAATGTTTGTCAGAGTCCTGGTGGTGCGTATCTGCTGAGAATAGTCCCTGTGACGAATACATCCGCTGACAATAGTCCCTGTGATGAGTGGATCCGCTGAGAACAGCCCTTGGGACCATTGGATCCGCTGACAATAGTCCCTGGGATGAGTGGATCCGCTGAGTACAGTCCATGGGACCAGTGGATCCGCTGATAATAGTCCCTGGGACCAGTGGATCCGCTGAGAACAGTCCCTGAGATGAGTAGTTCCACTGACAATAGTCCCTGGAATGAGTGGATCCGCTGACAATAGTCCCTGGGATGAGTGGATCCGCTGAGAACAGTCCATGGGACCAGTGGATCCGCTGATAATAGTCCCTGGGACCAGTGGATCCGCTGAGAACAGTCCCTGAGATGAGTAGTTCCACTGACAATAGTCCCTGGAATGAGTGGATCTGCTGAAAACAGTCCCGAGGACAAGTGAATCCACCGAGAACAGTCTCTGGGACGAGTGGATCTGCTGAGAAGTCCCTGGAACGACTGGATCCGCTGACAATAGTCCCCGGGGAAGGTAGATCGGCTGACAGGGATGTTGGAGCTCCCGCGAGTTCGCTCCGAACTCGCTAAGCGTAGCTACCCGTTCAGAGCCGTAGCTGCGTGGAACGGCCGTTTGGAGGCGCGTTCTATCACTAGGTAAAGTGTGATTTATGTCTAGATGATTTTTAATTGACTCTTGTTTATTGACACGAGAAGTAGGATTATGTATATAGTTTTACAGCAATGTACTGACGAGAGGGCTGAAAAGCCATATTATTGTGGAGACCTCAATAAATCTGACTCTGACTCTAACTCTGACTCTAACTCTGACAATACTCCCTGGGGTGAATGTATCTACTGAGAACAGTCCTTGGGACGAGTGGATCCACTGACCCATAAGATGTGAGAGGAGGCCTATAATTTGCAAGAAGAAGTCCCAAATAATTAGTATGAGGCCCCTGTATGCAAAAGGATACACTAAGATGGCTAAGTAGACAGTCAGGATGGAGGAGGCTGACAAGACGCGAGAGTAGGCACCTGATTTGGAAGAAGATATCCATAGGGGAGGAAAGGGCCCAGGATGCACAAGGAGTCCCCCAAGACTGGGGAGGAGGCCCTCATAAAGTCAGATCGGGTCCCTAGGATACTGGGCACTGAGATGGCAGGGAGGCTCCAGCATATTGGAGAAGGCCCCCAAGACGAAAATGATGCCGCCGAGATGGATAAGGAGCCACCCAGGTTTGAAGAGGATCAAGCTCCAGAGCCATGACAGGATGCCCCTAAATTTGAAGAGGAGCCCCCTAGGGGAGAAGAGTAGTCCACCAGATGCAAGTCCACACCCCTAAGGGAGGAAAAGGGGCTCCAAGCACAGGAGGCCCCCAAAACGTCAGAGGAGGAACCTAATTTGGTCAATGAGGCTCCACGACAGAAGAGGAGTCACCCAATGTGGAAAACAAGGCCACCAGCATATAATTGGAAGCCCTCAATATGGGTAAGGAGACTCCATCAGGGATGTTGATTTCTGAAGATTATTAAGGGGCACAATTCACAAGGGCAGTGGGTGAGCACAAATGGATTTGGGGGGCACAATCCAAATGGTGGGCACAATCCCATGCAAAAGTGTAAATTATTGGGGGGAAACAGGGGTATAGCTTTGCATGCTATTAGGAATCCACTTTCCATGTCGGCCGTGCCCCCTAATATGGTGAATTGGTGCTCAGGGGAACATTGATTGCTAAGGTCATTTTGGGCCCAATGTGCCCACTAATAATTTCAACTTTTAACATGAGACCCTATGTGACCTCCAATCCATTTGGGCCTATTGACTCATTTCATGCATTGTTTCCCCAGTGGCATACCGAAGGGTGGGCATTGGAGGCACGGGTATGATGGGAGGAGCTTGTAATCGTTGAGGGTGTTATGCAATAGCAAGTGAATGGTGCTAGATAGGCTGGGATATATAGCTTCCTAGGAACTTGGGATAAGGGATTGATTGGGGTGAGAGTATGTTCATTTCTAGTACCTTTTCTAGATAGGCTTAACCCAGATGGGCCCCTGTGGCTCTTATTAAGCCTTAATACTTTATGACTTTATTTATGACCCCTCCCATGAGAGGTTGTGGGGCTCCGAAGAATCGCGCCGGGGTTCGGAAAAATGGCTCAGGGCCTCATGAAAGATCCCCTGGAGCCCACAAAAATCACACCGGGCCCATGCAAGTCCCATTGAGGGCCCCAAAAGGTCGAGCAGTGGTCTCTGAAAATGTGTCCGGTTGCCACCAAAATCGCACCGAGACCCCTCAAAATAGCATTGGTGCCCCGAAATTGCTCTGGCCCATAAAAATGCTGCTGGGGCCCCCAAAAAGTGGGACCAAGACACTGAAAATACCTCTGGGAACCACAGAAAGTCACGCCGGGCTTCCCAAATCACACTTGGTCCTCAAAAGGCCGGGGCCCCTGGAAATCATGCTGTGGGCCACAAATGGTCGGGCCGGGCCCCTGGAAATCATGTTGAGACCCAAGAGTCTTGCCGAGGCCCCTGAAAGTGACACTGGGCCCCCAAAAGGTATGGTCAGGGCCCCTGAAAATCGTGCTGGGCCCCCAAAAGTCGCCCCAAGTGTCCCATCGGGACTAAAACAAATGAAGCTGGGGCAACAAAAAAAACAATCCAGACATGGATAATCACTCTGGGGCCCCAAGAATGACTACAAAAGCACGCAGAACGTTTTGAACCACAAACAAGTGTTGAAACCATTAAAACTCGCGCTGGGGATCCAAGCAAATGACGTCGAGGCCCAAAAGATCACACTTTTCCAAAAAAGTCGCATCGCAGCCCTTCAAAATCCCACTGGGGCCCCAAAGGTCGGGTCAAGGCCCAAAAAGTTGCAGCTGGCCCCACAAAATCAATTCTTACCAGGAATGTCACTCTGCGGCCTCAAAAATCGGGTCAAACTCCCACTAAAATTGTTGCCCCCCCAAAAAAAAAAACGCGTCAGGGCACCGAATAAAAATCGCACCGGGAGACCGCAGCATCGTACCGAGGCCCAAAATTTTCGCACAATGGCCTTTAAAAAGATAGAACTCGATCTCCAAAAAGATTACTCAGAGACTCCATCGAATCAACCACAGCACCCGAATATTCAGAACAGGTATGGTTAGCTAGTTAGTTATTGTGGCTTAGGGGCACATGAACAGAACAGGTATGGAAAAAAATATCCGAATGGCTTTTTTACTACGAAAGGTGCCATCGGCTGAAAAAAAAAACTCATTCAGTAGCCCCAGTGGCATATCAAAGGGGCAAATGTCCCCTCCCTCCTGAGAGGGGTAAGCTCCCAAGAATCATGCCATGGCGCCAAAAAGTCGCGCTGGGGCCACCAAAATTCGCGTCGGTCTACCAGAATTAGCGTAGGGAGCTCCAAATAAGTACAGCAGGCCCCAGAAAACTCGCTCTGACGCCCGAAAATTTGCAACAGGAACAGCCAAAATCGCGTTGGGCCCACAGCTAAATACAACACACTATATACAACACAGCTAAACTCGAACCAGTTCCCTAAATATCGCGCTCTGGACCCACAATTTCCGTCGGTAGTCCCAAAGATTTGGTCTGGGCATACAAAATTCACGTCGGGCTCCCAAAATAGCAGTCTCAGGCCCCATATAAGCAGTGTGACCCAAAAAATCGCGCTGGTATCCGAAAAAAATCAAGCCGGAGCCCTCCAAAATAAGGAGGGATTCCGAAAAATAAATATCTGTCAGGAAAATGGCTCTGAAGCATCGAACATAGCTCCAGATGCCTTCACAAATCACGGAGGCCCCCAAAAAACGTACCGGAGCTAAACAAAATCAAGGTGGGATACAAAAACATGGTGCCATGGGCCCGAAAAATCATGCCCGAATTCGGACTTTTGAGAGAGAAAAATCAGAAAAGATCCATAGAAATCTTGCTGTGCCCGGAAAAGTGGCATTGGGTCCCCAGGACCACGCGCCTGGGTGCGAAAAGTCGCACCGGGACCCAAAGAAAATCGCACCGAAGCCACAAAATCGTACTGGGGGCCAACAAATGTGCATCAGAGGCCCCAAAGAAACCAAGTGGGACCCAAGAGCACAACATGGGCCGAAAATGCACCTGGCCCTCCAAGGTGCAGTCTCTCAGAAATTGACAGAGCCTTAAAACATGGATTGCAGACCAAATAAACACACTGGGAGCTCTAAAAAAAAATACAACAGAATTTGTCAAAGCACACAGGGGCCATAAGATCCCTAAGAACCTGAAAAAGAGACTGGGGCCACAAAAAACATGGTCTCAAAAAGAACAAAAAGAGCAGGCACTGAATAAACACAAAGACCTGTAATTGATAATCTGTAAATAAATATTGTTTCAATTTTACAAAGGAACACATCTGGGGGGGGGAGGAGGAGCATAACATTGAATCATTAAAAGTTTTTCCTAGCATGCTCCAGTCTTCTGAAGTGAATGTGATTTAGAACTTCCCAAAGGTTGGTACTCATCCCTTGGTGGGGCAGATTACAAAGTAGGGTAAAAGGATCAACAATATGCAGCATTATGAGCAAAAATTTGCAGCATGCAAATATTGGGCAAGAACTTGTACATCATGTAAGAAGTGCATCTTGTTGAACTGGAAATGCATGTGCGCTTACCACAGGGCTTCAGTTGGCTGAGTAACTTGTTGAACAAGGGGTGCATTAGTGTGAAGATAATTTTGTCATCACCAGTGTGTGAGACAGTTTGCTACTACAGTGCAACACTTCACACAAACGTGAGCATAGTGTTTTTATTTTGCATATTCAGGCATCAGAATCTAATTAAAAATAATTATTCCTGGATAATCCGTGATTGCTAGTGGAAATTTATCCACACACAAATGATTCCTTACCATAAAATTGGGTAAAATTCCAATTGTGTTGACTATATTGCTCAGGATTTGGAAGTTGTATCAAGCTCAAATTGTTACATCTTTTCTTGGTGCCTAAAAGAGCAAATTTGGTCACACAGGCACACCATGCACCAGACCTATGCCACATATTATGACAAACAATTGTTCATCTTTCACCAAAAGCATGTAATAAAAAAAAAGTACAGGTTAAAGACTACATAAGATTTAATATCCATAAGTAGCAGCATTAAAATATTGTTTTTTTATCAGGTGCAAGATGTCAAAAGGAGTCCACTAAGATGTTGATCTTCCCTATGGAAACTATGTTGTTTAGAAAATTGTTGTAAGTCCTTCAAACTCAATTGTGAGCCCATAGCCTGCTTATATGTGCATCTTTTTGTTTATCTTGGGAGACACATAATATATGGATACTTGTGTTAATGACCATGATAAGAATAGCATACTATCAGCAAATTATATTTAACAGTAGACCATATCATGGGCAATCTCTTTACTTGAAATCACGTTATGTACAAGATGTATCACAGGTATGTACAAGATGTATGACAAGATGTACAAGATGTATGATGTATGTTAATATACAGTGAAGAATGGAAATTACACAAAAATATAACCTGCTGATGTTGGATTACATGATGCCTACTGACGTTGAACTGCATATGGCCTGTTGATGTTGGAACACCTAAAACCAGCATTTATATAAAAGAAGCCCCAGAGCACAATTGGATAAAAATGTATGAATTGGACTTGTTAAAGCTTACCTAGGTAATTCCTCCCTCTACCACTTATTTGGGAAATAACATACAAGCAAGATATTCACTATATTACATCACATCACATAGCACTGGCAGTGTATGACAAAGAATCTGTGTTGACATAATGATATGTTGATTGACATAATGATTGACATAATGATTGACAAAATGATTGACATAATCTGTGTTGACATATGTGATCCAACATCTGTAGGTTTCAGGCAATCCAGGATCAGTAAGCTTTGGAGGATCAAACATCAGTAAGTTATAGGCAATCCAACCTCAGGAGGGCCTAGGCAATCAAATGTCAGTGGGCTAGGATATTTTTTGGTTGCAATTTTGCATTATTCTTCATTATATATTAACCCACACAAACTCCAAATTCTCCTCATAGTCTTCCATGGGTATTATTCAAGATCTAGGTAAAATGCGATTTTTTGGAATTGTTTTTTTGAATACAGGGTATTTTAATGTAAAAATCATGATGCGACCACTCATTTTCTCCGCAAATAATTATTTTTCAGTTGGCAAACAGATACACGACCATAATCTTCACTCTGTAAACATAGCACATCGCATATAATTATCCGTACCTGGTGTTTCACAGACTTGATAAAGAAGACATTCAACACTTCATGCACTCGATTTAATACTCTTTGTCATCGAAAACCTTATGTTTCTGCCTTAATTTGACATTATCTCCGAGAATGAATACTCGCAACACGTCGCACCAGCAACCGTCGACAAGGGTCGGAAATTTCTTGCGATGCTGTATTATTTTATTTTTAATATATTTGATGACGTCATGGCAGAAAAATTTGTTTCGGACGATTCTGGTTTTCCTGTTAGGTTAGGTTAGGTTAGGTTAAGTTAGGTTAGATTAAATTATATTATGATATAATATATTTCATATATTATGCTACATTATCTTAGTCTAGGTTAGGTTAGGCTTTTTTCTTCCCCAGACTTAATGCATATGACGTCATCAAATCATTATGATGTCATCAATCGTCGCTGACTTAAAAGTAATCATTCGCGGAGAAAATGAGTGGTCGCATCATGATTTTTATGTTAAAATACCGTGTTAAAAAAAAAAATCCAAAAAATCGCATTTTACCTGTTTCTGGAAATTTACCCTTCCATGGATGTGGGAGGTTATTGATGCTGACAATGCAAGCTGATGTCAAAAATATTTACAAATGTAGCTAGACACTATAAATGAGTGATTTTTATGACATTTGTTGGTTGTTTAATGATGGTGATGATGTCAGTAGTGCATCTGCTGCCTTTACCAGTTGGAAGTACAGCTGAAAATCCATAAATGCTTTTAAGAACCCAAATGTCACTGATAACCTGCAACAAAAAACAAAAGCTACCTAAGCTCTGAAACTAGAAGCACAAAATTTGGAGGAATTACAGCTGTAGTGAACTCACTGCAGTGTCCATTTCATGACCCGAGGTCAATGTCTTCAGGGTCAAATGAGGTCACAATCGGCCTCCACTTCACCCCAGCCGGCACCACCCATACATACAGAAAGTATGCACGTTCCACTGCCGAATGGTAGGTAGACCATTCATATGTATGCTCGCTATGTACTCAGGTACAGACTGTGCATGCTGTCATTACAGTCAGTAGCACAGACCGATTGTGAGATTGTTGCAGCCAGTTTTGTTTAATTCACTAGGAGACCAGAGAGGTCTGGTGGGACAGCATTCAATAATGTTTTACAATTGCCTCCCTGCCTACCTAGGTCCTACTTCCTATTCTGTGACCAAACCAACTCAACAACAAAAACTCTTAATGAATTATTGCCAGCTCCTGCATTATGCAATGGTGATACCCAAGGGCAGAGCTGCATAATGCAAGCCAGAGAGAAACATTGAAAAGAAAAGTAAGGGTAAGAATTCGGATATAAATCATTGCTCCAATTAAAAATAAGATCATGTCAACATGTTTTAGTTCAATCCATGTAGGTCAATTAGGTCCCACCTCACTGCAATCGCTCCATGCCAATGTAGCGAATTTGCAACAGTTTCACATGTGTATTATGCACCAAGCAGTTGTCGATGACAAATGAAACCATTGATTAATTTTGTCTTTCCTTACGTCAAATATCAACCACGCACAGATGGATTCTATATCGTCTTCTAACTGGAATCACCGCTAACCACAATCGCCTACTATCGTCACTCGTTCGTCTTTCGTCTTTCGTTCACGTTTCCGGAAAACAAAAGGTTGGACACATCTGGCATGACTACTACCTACAATGTAACCAATGGTTCATGGTCATATTTGATTTTGTCGTTCCTTTATACTAAAGCTGTATGCTTTGCGTGTTTGCAAGGGAATATTTAGAGATATACATAAATATTATTATGAAATGGTAAGTCTAGTGATTTAATCATACTAGATGAACCGAAAGAATTCAATTTCCAAAATAAGCTTCTTTCAGAAAAAAAAGAAGTTATATCTGCATTAGGGAAATACCGCGGGCGTTCAGCTGGATATCGGTTCGCTAGAAATACGAAGAAAGTCTTGTTTTGACCATGGGTGTAATCTCTGGGGGTGGAGGTGGGGGCTGGGGGACATGTTCCCCCAATTTCTGAAAAGTGGCGGGTTGTCCCCCTCAATTTCTTTCGTGTCCCCCCCAATTTCTTTTCGCTGGGGGTTATTCAGAACATCGGAAAAAGTAATATCCAAAGAAAAGTACAATTACAAAAAAGTCCAAGAATCATAAAATCCTTAAATCACAACGTCCGAAGACCAATAGTCCAAAGATCATAAGTTCAAAAACCTAACCTCCAATGATTCTATAAGTCCAAAATTAAAAAGTCTAAGACCGTAACATCCAAGAACGAAAAGATCAAGAAGTTAACACAATAGTTTATACCTTGCCCGTTGGCGAATAGTTCAAGACTCTATTGCATCCGTACCGAATGCTTGGAGGAACGCATATGGTCTTCTATATGAGTCTTCTACAGCCTTCGAAGGAACGCACCCAAAGCGATCATCAGATGTGGTGGAGGGATTCTTCGCCGTTGTACAGTCGAGTCTGTCTAATTTGTCTGAAGATTTTGAAACGGGAGATCTTGGTTGGCAACGAGAACTGTTGTTATTGTGGTTATTTCTTTGGGCTTGGCTTCGGCGATTGTTGCTTCGGCCTCCTACCTACCCCAAAAAAATAGAATTCGACTTTAAAAATGACAAAGGGACTCCTTCGAATCAACCGGAGCGCTGGAAAATTCAGAACAGGTCCCGAAAATAAGTTTTCCGAAGGGCCTTTCTACTGTGAAGAGTACCACCAGGTGGAAAAAAACTGGTTCAGGAGCCGTAGTGGCTCACCAAAGAGGCAACCCCCCCTCCTTCCTGAAGGGGTGGGCTTCAAGAATCGCGCTGTGGTTAAAAAAAATCGCTTTTGGTTCCATAAATTCGTGTCGGTGCCTCATAATTAACGTAGGTGGCTCTAAATAAATTCAGCAGGCACCAAGATCACGCACCGGGCCCGAAGCTTTGCGCCGGTTCCCGCCAAAATTACACTGGGACCCAAAGTAAAACGCGCCCCATGAGCTTGCGCCGAGCGCGCAGAACATCGCGTTCGGAACCCGAAATTATCGTCGATAGTCCCAAACATTCTGGTCGGGTCATCAAAAATGTCTTTCGGGGCTCCCAAAAATTAGCGTCGATGGCACAAAACAAGCACAGCGTGGCTCCAAAAAAAAGCGAGTCGGAACCCGCTGATGATCAAGCCGGAGCCCTCCAAAATAAGGACAGATTCCGAAAAATACATGTCCGAATCAGGAAAATCGCCACGGAACCCCGAACATAACACCATATTCCTTCAAATCCCACGTACGTCCAAAAAACGACCCGGAGCTCGAAAGATCGCAACGGCACACCAAAATATGACGCCGGGTGCCTGAAGAATCAGGCCGGGACTCGGACTTTAAAAAAAAGAAGACGTCACCAAAAATTGCGTCGACCCGAGTAAACCGGCGTCGGGTTCCTCCGGAACCAAGAGCTTGGGCTCGAAAAGTGGCGCCGGAACCCAAATAAATCATACCGGAGCGCGCAACATCGTGCTGGGGTTCCACAAATGTGCATCAGGAGCCCCAAATAAACAGCAGTACCATAAGAGCACAACGGGGGGCTATACATGAACCATGCCCTCCAAAACATAACTAGTCTCGCAAAAAGGGACAGGGTCTTAAAACATGCGTCGCAGCTCTACATAAGCACACCGGGAGGTCTAAAAAACACAACGGAGACCCTGGAAGAAAACCGGGGCCATGAGACCCATGGGGAGTTCAAAAACAGGAGGGGGCATTAAAAGAGCGACATGGTCCTTAAAAAGGAACAAAAACCGGGCACTAAATAAACACATCGGGTTGTTCGAAAATGTTCGGGAACCTCAAAAATATAGTCGATGCACAAATAAAAACACGAAAACCCTAAAAAAAAGAACCGGGGTCTCCAAAAGGTGCCGAATCAATAACAAAAGGTGGCCAGTGCTTTAAACACGTCCGCATACGAAGAAAAACGCAACGGGTAAAAAAGGATACCTATCTAGGGCCTCAGTCCGGTAACCAATCCGGGAGCATATTCAGCCAAAGAGATGAGGTGCACGAAGGCCCGGGGGGTACCCGGATTTCCTAATCACCGAAAACTGTGGAAAGAAGACAACTAATCATCGATTTTAATAAATGGAATTTTCCAGCGAACCTCAATGCGAAAGATTCCTACGTCAAATATGGCACAAGACTATCATGTGACAGAAATTAGCAAAACGTAGGAGGCCAAGCAGAAACCAAAGAATCGCACGAAGTGTGTCGAATGAGCCGGATGCGCAAGGCGGGTGTACACGTGCACGAACGTTGACGTTTTGGCGACCGGGTGTTATTAACTGGAATGCCTGAAATCGAATAAATTTAGTGATTTGCACAGGCATATTGTCAGCAGTGTGAGATGACTTATCGAGGGACACCAAAAGAAAAACCTACGAACAGGATGGGGAGAGTTAGGGTTGGCATCCGGACATTCAGAAACGAATGTGGTAGAGTGGATCTCCTCCATAAATCAATGAATTTGGTGACTAATTAATTTGTTGAACAAAAATAAAAATGGGTCCCTTTGAAAAACAGTGGTCGAAATCCGGGGACTTAAAAAAAAAATTGGCGTAGGTGGGCCCCTTTAAAATCTGTTTTCCCCTAACGCAAATCCTAGGTACTCCACTGCCTTGGACGGATCAAGGTGAGCAATGTTCCAAAATCTTTAAAATACCGTCATGCGACGTAGAACTACTCCAAATGCAACTTTGCAATATATAAACCCCGAACTCAGGTCAAGTTGTCCTTTCACCAAGACGAACAATCTGCTCTCACGAAGTTGTAATTCAATTCGAGCCTTCCTGAAGGGGAGCCGTCCCTGGTCGGAGGGGTGCCACGTTTTCATAAGGAGGGCGCATTCCCCCAGTGCCTCACCTCCTGTATCCGCCCCTGCAACGTGCATGTTCCCTGGGCGCCGCACATAAGGCGTACGATTTGTGAAGCGCTCTGCATTCCGACCGCCGCTCCGCGTTAGTATCGATCCTCCTGATTGGCTGCGCGGTCTGTGTTGCGGGCCAGGGTTGGCTGATGCCTCCAGCAGCAGACGACCGGTTGGCCACGCGATCAGTCGAGCCTGGGCAGGGAAAGTGAGTGCCGCCTGCGGAACGTTGTGACGTTGGAACTCGCCTCCAGCGGAACGTTGTGACGTCAAGCATTGCTTTGCCGCGCGACAGGTACGTTGCGTTAGCCGCTGTCGTGCACATGCGGGATCTCTCTGTGTCTCTCTACTCCTTGCCCTCTCTCCACTCCTTGCCCTCTATCCACTCCTTGCCCTCTCTCCACTCCTTGTCCTCTCTCCACTCCTTGCCCTCTCTCCACTCCTTGCCCTCTCTCCCCTCCTTGCCCTCTCTCCCCTCTGTCCCCTCTTTCCCCTCTCCCCTCTTTTCACTCTCTCCCCTTTTCCCTTCTCTTCCCTCTTTCCCCTCTCCCCATTTCCCCTCTCTCCCCTCTTTCCCTCTCTTCTCTCTCTCTCCCCTCTCTTCCCATCTCTCCTCTCACTCTACACCTCTCTCTCGCTCTTCTTCCACGCTACTTCTCTCACCGGACTTGTCTCCCTCTCCCCGTGACACAGCACGCTACGGTGAGAGAGCTGAACAAGGTACGCTCCCCTTATGAGCATCAAATATTAAATTGTGCCCACCGAAAGTTCAGTCGGAAAAATGCAGAGCGTCTCCCTCCGCCGACCAGCGCAAGCAAGATCTCCCATTGCCCTACTTCAGCCCAAGTTTATTTTGAAAGAGCAGAGTCTGCCTCTTCCATTTCTTCTGTCGTTTTCATAAAACGACACCCGGGGTCCGAGGAACAAGAGGCCGATTCCCTTCCCACGTGAGCATCACAGCTCTGTAACGTTGCCAAAGGTAGAGCCGGGAAGTTGAATTTTCAAGTGCGCACACGTTCAGCGCCAGATGTGAAGCTTGCCGGTGGCTGGCCACCGTCTGAGGGCCTGGAGCGGCCAGCAGCGGCGCGCGCGGCTCAGAACAGCCACGGCGTCCGTCCAGCGCCGGCCTGGACAGCGTCGACTCAGATCGATGTCGGAAGTGGCGCGCGTCCGGCCGGCCGCGTACGGCGCCGCAGCCACTCGGCGTCAGGGGCGTCCACGTCCGGGACGTCCACGTCCGGGATGTCAGGACGTCCACATCCGGGACGTCAGGGCGTCCACATCCGGGACGCCAGGGCGTCCACATCCGGGACGCCAGGGCGTCCACATCCGGGACGTCAGGGCGTCCATGTCCAGGACGTCAGGGCGTCCACGTCCGTGACATCAGGGGTGTCCACGTCCAGGACGTCAGGGCGTCCACGTCCGGGACGTCAGGGCGACACCGCTGTGCACATGGCGCTCGTCACGGCCCGGGTACGTCACGACTCAGAAGCAGAGCTTTGCGTTGATGGTGGATGCACATTGCACATCACATATGGTTCTTCCGATAATAGTTTTGTTGAGCGGGGATACTTGGAGGCGGTGCACCACTTCAACAATTTTCAGCTGCAACGGGCAGGTGTAAACATTCCAAAATCGATCTTAAAAGTCTTGTGATCTTAAAATGTCCTTAGTGTTGATTTTAACGCCATTATCAGGCAGGGACGGATCCAGAGGAAGGAGGGGGAAAGAGTGTATTACCCCTTTCCTTATCGAAAGGTGGCACCCTCTTACCCGCAAAACGAGCCCCTCCCAGGAGGCTTGAAGGCGTTTCCGGAGAAAAAGGCGCCCTTCGGAGGAGAAAATCAGCCCCCTGAGAGAAACAAGGGGCGAGGTACAGCAGTGATTTGTAGTGGCCGCTCATGTAGTCCAGGTACGTCGGTGACCTGTAGTGACCACTCCTGTAGTCCAGGTACGGCGGTGATCTGTAGTGGCCACTCCTGTAGTCCAGGTACGGCAGTGACCTGTAGTGACCACTCCTGTAGTCCAGGTACGGCAGTGACCTGCAGTGGCCACTCCTGTAGTCCAGGTACGGCAGTGACCTGCAGTGACCACTCATGTAGTCCAGGTACGTCGGTGACCTGTAGTGACCACTCCTGTAGTCCAGGTACGGCAGTGACCTGCAGTGGCCACTCCTGTAGTCCAGGTACAGCAGTGATCTGTAGTGACCACTCATGTAGTCCAGGTACGGCAGTGACCTGTAGTGACCACTCCTGTAGTCCAGGTACGGCAGGGACCTGTAGTGACCACTCCTGTAGTCCAGGTACAGCAGTGACCTGCAGTGGCCACTCCTGTAGTCCAGGTACGGCAGTGATCTGTAGTGGCCACTCCTGTAGTCCAGGTACGGCGGTGATCTGTAGTGGCCACTCTTGTAGTCCAGGTACGGCGGTGATCTGTAGTGACCACTCCTGTAGTACAGGTGGCCACTGCATACCGGTGCGTTCGTGTGGCATCGGGCTGAGCGGATCAGCCGGCAGCTGCAGCCGATAAGGTCGAGACGCGACCGTAGATGCTCCCCAGGGCCGGAGTTTGAAAACTCCAGGGGATGGCGATAAACTACAGGAGATGGCAGCAAGCTGCAGGGGATGGCATCAAACGTCAGGGGATGGCATCAAACCGTATGGTATGGCATCAAGCTGCAGGGGATGGCATCAAATGGCAGGGGATGGCATCAAACCGTATGGTATGGCATCAAGCTGCAGGGGATGGCATCAAACGGCAGGGGATGGCATCAAACGGCAGGGGATGGCATCAAGCTGTTGGGGATGGCAGCAAGCTGCAAGAGATGGCATCAAACTGCAGGGGATGGCATCAAACTGCAGGGGATGGTATCAAATTAGCAACAGCATTGTGATCGACTTAGGAGTGGAACAGTTTGAATGATTGCAGGCCGGTTGTTGTAATATGCGGTATTACATCAAAATGCATCTGGGTCTGGATATCACTACAATAAACCCATAGCTAGACATAGCCAGTTTTCTCCAGCTGTTCGCAAGCCCTGGTAAAGTGTGTCCTACTGACCTACTGAGCGCAGCGATCTAACTCAGGATGTGACCTGGCTGTCGACTTCGATCTCCTATCGGCCATTGAGAAACGTGTTATGCTGAAACGTTGGGGATTCAACAAGCAACGAGTGAATTCCAACTGTAATATTACGTATAACGGCCGTTCTACACCATTCATGGCGCAAGCGGTACCGTATGTGTTCCGCCATTTCCACTTTGGTCATCCTCCGTTTCGTTGAAGTTCATAACCTAGCTATGTTGATGACTAAGTGTAGAACTTTGAGGTCGCCCGCTCAGAATGTGCGCATCGGGCACATTTCGAGACGATCTGATCGTCGGCTTGCCTGCCGCCAACGAAGGGCTTCGGATGGGATGAGTTCCATAATGACATGTTGGTGGTGCCGGTGTGAATGGCTTCCCACTGTCAAGGTCCCGTATATGCATCAGTCCATGATGACATGTTGGTTATACCGGCGTCCCACTGTCAAGGTCCCGTATATGCATCAGTCCATAATGACATGTTGGTTATACCGGCGTCCCACTGTCAAGGTCCCCTATATGCATCAGTCCATAATGACATGTTGGTTATACCGGCGTCCCACTGTCAAGGTCCCCTATATGCATCAGTCCATGATGACATGTTGGTTATACCGGCGTCCCACTGTCAAGGTCCCCTATATGCATCAGTCCATAATGACATGTTGGTTATACCGGCGTCCCACTGTCAAGGTCCCGTATATGCATCAGTCCATGATGACATGTTGGTTGTACCGGCGTCCCACTGTCAAGGTCCCCTATATGCATCAGTCCATGATGACATGTTGGTTGTACCGGCGTCCCACTGTCAAGGTCCCCTATATGCATCAGTCCATGATGACATGTTGGTTATACCGGCGTCCCACTGTCAAGGTCCCGTATATGCATCAGTCCATGATGACATGTTGGTTGTACCGGCGTCCCACTGTCAAGGTCCCCTATATGCATCAGTCCATGATGACATGTTGGTTGTACCGGCGACCCACTGTCAAGGTCTCCTATATGCATCAGTCCATGATGACATGTTGGTTGTACCGGCGTCCCACTGTCAAGGTCCCCTATATGCATCAGTCCATGATGACATGTTGGTTGTACTGGCGTCCCACTGTCAAGGTCCCGTATATGCATCAGTCCATGATGACATGTTGGTTATACCGGCGTCCCACTGTCAAGGTCCCGTATATGCATCAGTCCATGATGACATGTTGGTTGTACCGGCGTCCCACTGTCAAGGTCCCCTATATGCATCAGTCCATGATGACATGTTGGTTGTACCGGCGACCCACTGTCAAGGTCTCCTATATGCATCAGTCCATGATGACATGTTGGTTGTACCGGCGTCCCACTGTCAAGGTCCCCTATATGCATCAGTCCATAATGACATGTTGGTTATACCGGCGTCCCACTGTCAAGGTCCCGTATATGCATCAGTCCATGATGACATGTTGGTTGTACCGGCGTCCCACTGTCAAGGTCCCCTATATGCATCAGTCCATAATGACATGTTGGTTGTACCGGCGTCCCACTGTCAAGGTCCCGTATATGCATCAGTCCATAATGACATGTTGGTTGTACCGGCGTCCCACTGTCAAGGTCCCCTATATGCATCAGTCCATAATGACATGTTGGTTGTACCGGCGTCCCACTGTCAAGGTCCCCTATATGCATCAGTCCATAATGACATGTTGGTTATACCGGCGTCCCACTGTCAAGGTCCCGTATATGCATCAGTCCATGATGACATGTTGGTTATACCGGCGTCCCACTGTCAAGGTCCCCTATATGCATCAGTCCATGATGACATGTTGGTTGTACCGGCGTCCCACTGTCAAGGTCCCCTATATGCATCAGTCCATGATGACATGTTGGTTGTACCGGCGTCCCACTGTCAAGGTCCCCTATATGCATCAGTCCATGATGACATGTTGGTTATACCGGCGTCCCACTGTCAAGGTCCCCTATATGCATCAGTCCATGATGACATGTTGGTTGTACTGGCGGCTCACGTTGTTGGTAGGACGTCGGCTTCAGTGGTCTGCCATGCCCTGGAATGCAGGGATCGAGGCGCCACACGCACTCGTATTAACCACCGACTGAGGTCAGCTGGCAGCGTGCCAGACTGAAATCTGCGGTAGGGTTGGCTATGTCCGATTATGGGCAGGACATTAAACTATTAGATAAAATGTTGCCTTCAACTGGAGTTTTCCCATCAAATGGTGGGCTTAGGACTTATGCCACGAACTCTACTTATGGGTTCGAAACCCGTGCCCATTGTATCCAAGCACTAAGTCCCATGTTTCAAATATTAAAGAATCGCTGAAGTGACTTTTTATTCAGTTTCAACCCCTGTACTTCGTAAGCTAAAAACCTTATAAAAACCTTCTCTCTCTCTCTCTCTCTCTCTCTCTCTCTCTCTCTCTCTCTCTCTCTCTCTCTCTCTCTCTCTCTCTCTCTCTCTCTCTCTCTCTCTCTCTCTCTCTCTCTCTCTCTCTCTCTCTCTATATATATATATATATATATATATATATATATATATATATATATATATATATATATATATATATATATATATATATATATATATATATATATATATATATATATATATATATATATATATATATATATATATATATATATATATATATATATATATATATATATATATATATATATATATATATATATATATATATATATATATATATATATATATATATATATATATATATATATATATATATATATATATATATATATATATATATATATATATATATATATATATATATATATATATATATATATATATATATATATATATATATATATATATATATATATATATATATATATATATATATATATATATATATATATATATATATATATATATATATATATATATATATATATATATATATATATATATATATATATATATATATATATATATATATATATATATATATATATATATATATATATATATATATATATATATATATATATATATATCTATCTCTCTCTCTCTATCTCTCTCTCTCTCTCTCTCTCTCTCTCTCTCTCTCTCTCTCTCTCTCTCTCTCTCTCTCTCTCTCTTCCTTCTCTCGCTGCTTATGCATTTGCACGGATGCATCTATACATAAATAAACGTATATATATATATATATATATATATATATATATATATATATATATACATACATACATACATATATATATATATATATATATATATATATATATATATATATATATGTATAGCCCGCTGCTTTTCCAAGTAGTCCTATGTTTCCACTCTTGTGCTCAAAAGCACTTGGTTTTCAGTGTGTCCGTCAGCGGTGAGTAGTATGCTGCAGTGTAATTAAGGCTGCAGTTAGCAAACTGCTGCAGGGTTAGTTGGTGCCTGAACGATCAGTATCCACATGCCGCACTCTAAATAACAACAGTTGAATGTTCATGAGTTGGGCATGTACCACAGAGAACAAACCAAACCGACTGCAGTGTGCTCAGATCCTCCTCATGGCATCCCGCATGACTCGTGAGACTCGTCACTCTACCTGCATCTGCATCCCGCATGACTCGTGATACTCGCCACTCCACCTGGCTCCGCATCCCGCATGATTCGTGAGACTCGTCACTCTACCTGGCTCCGCATCCCTCATGACTTGTGAGACTCGTCACTCTACCTGGCTCCGCATCCCGCATGACTCGTGAGACTCGCCACTCCACCTGCCTCTGCATCCCGCATAACTCGTGATACTCGCCACTCCACCTGCCTCCGCAAATACGGCCCAACTATGCCAATGTATCAGACCACTTTGACAGGTGGGTTGATTGGCAACATGATCGGCAGCACCAGCTGTGCCGCCGAGCAGGTGGACGTGCGCCGCCGTGTGTTGTTCAGTGGTTGCACTATCACCGTGACCCAGTGCCGACGGAAAAGTGGGCCGCACAGTGAGAGCGCCGACTTCCACCGGCTGCCGCCACACAGTTGTTACCGTCACCAGTTGTTACCGTCCTGTTGTGTCCCGCCAGCCGACTACTGTGGCAACTCCGCCGAGTCGAGCACGGGAACTCCGCCGAGTCGGGCACGGGAACTCCACCGAGTCGGGCACTGGAACTCCGTCGAGTCGGGCACGGGAACTCCACCGAGTCGGATACAGGGAAACTCCACCGAGTAGGATACATATACTCCACCGAGTAGGATACAGGAACTCCACCGAATAGGATACAGGAACTCCAACGAGTAGGATACAGGAACACCACCGAGTCGGATACAGGGAAACTCCACCGAGTAGGATACATATACTCCACCGAGTAGGATACAGGAACTCCGCAGTGTGGGGCACAGAACCTCCGCCAAGTAGGATACAGGACCTCCGCAGTGTCGGATCCAGAAACTCCATCGAGTAGGACACAGGAACTCCGCGGGGTCGTGTACAGAAACGCTACCAAGTAGGATACAGGAACTCCGCCGAGTCGAACAAAGGAGCTCCGCCGAGGAGTGTAAAGTATCATCGTCGAGCCGTCTACAGACACTCCGCTGAACCGTTTACAAGAACTTCACCGAACTGTCTACAGGAACTTCAAGAACTCGGTTGAGA
Source organism: Ashinkailepas kermadecensis (assembly GCA_034440615.1). NCBI lineage: Eukaryota > Metazoa > Arthropoda > Thecostraca > Neolepadidae > Ashinkailepas > Ashinkailepas kermadecensis. Next base: position 115,946 of record JAOTOM010004611.1, on the reverse strand, counting down.
ATTCGACTAATTTAGTCCATTAGTTGACGAGCATGGCCATGGACTTCGTCCCTTGGAGGTGTCTCATGTGACAGATAGCTCACAGACACTCTGTTCTCCGCCTCCGCTCCGTAGCACATGCATGCGCTGTTTGCCGTCCCGTTTGGCACCATGTCAAGGAGAAGAATGATATAGTACTGTGCCGAGGACAACAAAAACAATTACAAACCTATTGTTCGTCGTATCCTACATGCATTTCCTGGTATCCATCGGTGGTGGTTCATTGCTGGTCATGAACTGCCTGTGTTCCCTGGTATTCATCGGTGTGGGTTTATTGCTGGTCATGAACTGCCTGTGTTCCCTGCCCCTGGTATTCATCGGTGCTGGTTCATTGCTGGTCATGAACTACCTGTGTTCCTGGTATTCATCTGTGTTGGTTCATTGCTGGTCATGAACTGCCTGTGTTCCCTGGTATTCATCGGTGCTGGTTCATTGCTGGTCATGAACTGCCTGTGATCCCTGGTATTCATCGGTGTTGGTTCATTGCTGGTCATGAACTGCCTGTGTTCCCTGGTATTCATCGGTGGTGACTCATTGCTGGTCATGAACTGCCTGTGTTCCCTGGTATTCATCGGTGGTGGCTCATTGCTGGTCATGAACTGCCTGTGTTCCCTGGTATTCATCGGTGGTGGCTCATTGCTGGTCATGAACTGCCTGTGTTCCCTGGAATTCATCGGTGGTGGCTCATTGCTAGTCATGAACTGCCTGTGTTCCCTGGTATTCATCGGTGGTGGCTCATTGCTAGTCATGAACTGCCTGTGTTCCCTGGAATTCATCGGTGGTGGCTCATTGCTGGTCATGAACTGCCTGTGTTCCTCTGGAATTCATCGGTGGTGGCTCATTGCTAGTCATGAACTGCCTGTGTTCCCTGGAATTCATCGGTGGTGGCTCATTGCTAGTCATGAACTGCCTGTGTTCCCTGGTATTCATCGGTGGTGGCTCATTGCTGGTCATGAACTGCCTGTGTTCCCTGGTATTCATCGGTGGTGGCTCATTGCTGGTCATGAACTGCCTGTGTTCCCTGGTATTCATCGGTGGTGGCTCATTGCTGGTCATGAACTGCCTGTGTTCCCTGGTATTCATCGGTGGTGGCTCATTGCTAGTCATGAACTGCCTGTGTTCCCTGGTATTCATCGGTGGTGGCTCATTGCTAGTCATGAACTGCCTGTGTTCCCTGGTATTCATCGGTGGTGGCTCATTGCTAGTCATGAACTGCCTGTGTTCCCTGGTATTCATCGGTGGTGGCTCATTGCTAGTCATGAACTGCCTGTGTTCCCTGGAATTCATCGGTGGTGGCTCATTGCTGGTCATGAACTGCCTGTGTTCCCTGGTATTCATCGGTGGTGGCTCATTGCTGGTCATGAACTGCCTGTGTTCCCTGGTATTCATCGGTGGTGGCTCATTGCTGGTCATGAACTGCCTGTGTTCCCTGGTATTCATCGGTGGTGGCTCATTGCTGGTCATGAACTGCCTGTGTTCCCTGGTATTCATCGGTGGTGGCTCATTGCTGGTCATGAACTGCCTGTGTTCCCTGGAATTCATCGGTGGTGGCTCATTGCTAGTCATGAACTGCCTGTACTCCCTATTAGACACCGATGGTGGTTCATTGCTGCCGGTGTTCGGTATACTATCTGTAGTTGGTGTAGTCTGTAGTCTCTGGTGGATTTGTACCGGCGGCAGTTCATTGTTGGTCGGTTCCTAACTGTGGTCCTTAGTATGTATCGGTGATCGTCGATTGTTGGTATGTACCTGTAATCATTGATTGCTGGTCGGTCTCTGACCTGTGCTTCCTGGTATGTATCTGTAATCGTTGATTGTTGGTCGGTATCCGACCTGTACTTCCTGGCATGTATCCGTGATCGCACACTTCTGCTGATGAACTGCCTATGACCGTGAGTGGCGTGCGTCTATCCCTATCCCATTGACGTGGACAAATCTCGACATGCATTGGTCCTCCTCGGAAGCCTCAACCATTCACCCCGTGACAACGCATGGAGAAAGCGGGCCTACTTAAGAACAACAACCTTGTCATCACGCTTGTTTAGTTCTCATGCCCACGCTGGTTATTAGCAGGCGTCATTTTCCTGCGTGGAGTGAGGCAGTCATTGACGAGGTGGAGGTGGTTCCGGCCGGGTCAACGCCACACATATGCCCCAACCATCTGCTCAATGACCCGTGACCGAAACTGGTGTCCGGTGTGCAGTGGTAGTCAGCAGCCATCACCACAGTTTATCATTTGCAAACCAGTTTTTAAGGAGAGATGAGATACTGTGAAGTAGAGGAAGAGAAAGAGAAACGGGAGATGAAGAGGGGATGGGATGGAGAAAGAGAGAGAGAGGAAGGGAAGGAAGAGGAGAGAGAGAGAGAGAGGAGGTGGGAGTGGGGTTATATAAGAAGTGGGAGAGAGACAGAAATAGGACCGAAGGAGAATAAATATGGCAGCCAAAGTACTATGACGCATTATCTGGGCTCCAATGTTAAGGTGCATCTAAAAAAACAGCAGTAATGCCAGCGAGGCATGTTGCATGTTGTGTGTTGCATATTGTATGCTGTACTGCTACATGCTGGCTTGTTGCATGTTGCATGCTATGTGTTGCACGCTGAATGTTTCATGTTGCATGTTGCATGTTAGCTTTTACATGTCGTATGTTGACGTTACATGTTACATGTTGCACGTTGCTTATTGTATGTTGCATGTTGTGTGTTGCATGTTGTCTTGTTCCATGTTGCATGATGCATGTTGGCTTGTTTGTGGTTTGCTTCGGGGTCATCGTCCGCACGCCATCGAACTCTATCGTTCATCTTATCGTAAGTGTAGCAGATTATTGTCTTCCTTTAAGCCTTTTTATTTCGCCAACCGTTCGATGAGAACTGGCAGGGGTCCAGGGGTGGCAGGCTGGCAGGGGACCATCTGCTGAAGTCCAGTCGGTCATCCATTCAGATGCCAGGCCCTCCCTTTCCATCACCTCTCAGGTGTTCCCGACATGGGTCATACATCGCGAATATTCCATGTATTTCAATATGTTGACTACTTTCTGAATGAAGCTGTTGCGCTTAGACCCTAGCCACTCGCAAGTGTGAAACCGTCACATCGCGGGAACCCCTCGTGGCACGAGTGCAAGTGTTATTGGTGGAGTTGTATGGTGCGTGACACTGATGCGCGGCCGTGACTCACGTGATTGAAGGCGTCGGTTAGTCAGCTGGCGCCGTCACACTTTCTGTGGATGCCGGCTCGTTTCGGCCAGGTGTGACGCGTGCGGTAGAAATCGGGCGAAAAGGCTGCCTCCCGTGCCGGCTGTCCAGTCAGGCGTGTCTACCCGGGAACACCGCCTCCCGTGCCGGCTGTCCAGTCAGGCGTGTCTACCCGGGAACACCGCCTCCCGTGCCGGCTGTCCAGTCAGGCGTGTCTACCCGGGAACACTGCTTCCCATGCCGGCTGTCCAGTCAGGCGTATCTACCCGGGAACACCGCCTCCCGTGCCGGCTATCCAGTCAGGCGTGTCTACCCGGGAACACTGCTTCCCATGCCGGCTGTCCAGTCAGGCGTATCTACCCGGGAACACCGCCTCCCGTGCCGGCTGTCCAGTCAGGCGTATCTACCCGGGAACACTGCCTCCCGTGCCGGCTGTCCAGTCAGGCGTGTCTACCCGGGAACACCGCCTCCCGTGACGGCTGTCAAGTCAGGCGTGTCTACCCGGGAACACCGCCTCCCGTGACGGCTGTCCAGTCAGGCGTGTCTACCCGGGAACACCGCCTCCCGTGACGGCTGTCCAGTCAGGCGTGTCTACCCGGGAACACTGCTTCCCATGCCGGCTGTCCAGTCAGGCGTGTCTACCCGGGAACACCGCCTCCCGTAACGGCTGTCAAGTCAGGCGTGTCTACCCGGGAACACCGCCTCCCGTGACGGCTGTCCAGTCAGGCGTGTCTACCCGAGAACACTGCCTCCCATGCCGGCTGTCCAGTCAGGCGTGTCTACCCGGGAACACCGCCTCCCGTGACGGCTGTCCAGTCAGGCGTGTCTACCCGGGAACACCGCCTCCCATGCCGGCTGTCCAGTCAGGCGTGTCTACCCGGGAACACTGCCTCCCGTGACGGCTGTCCAGTCAGGCGTGTCTACCCGAGAACACTGCCTCCCATGCCGGCTGTCCAGTCAGGCGTGTCTACCCGGGAACACCGCCTCCCGTGACGGCTGTCCAGTCAGGCGTGTCTACCCGGGAACACCGCCTCCCATGCCGGCTGTCCAGTCAGGCGTGTCTACCCGGGAACACCGCCTCCCGTGCCGGCTGTCCAGTCAGGCGTGTCTACCCGGGAACACCGCCTCCCGTGACGGCTGTCCAGTCAGGCGTGTCTACCCGAGAACACTGCTTCCCATGCCGGCTGTCCAGTCAGGCGTGTCTACCCGAGAACACTGCTTCCCATGCCGGCTGTCCAGTCAGGCGTGTCTACCCGGGAACACCGCCTCCCGTGACGGCTGTCCAGTCAGGCGTGTCTACCCGGGAACACTGCTTCCCATGCCGGCTGTCCAGTCAGGCGTGACTACCCGGGAGCACTGCCGTTACCAGGTTACCACCGCCAGGAGTGTCTGTCCACCTGGAAACACCGCCGTTACCAGGTCATCACGTCATGCTCGGGCGAACACGGAGAGCCACGCGGCGGGGCACGCTGGCCTTCTGACCCGGCGGCTGCAGAACACGGAAAGCCACGCGGCGGGGTACACTGGCCTTCTGACCCGGCGGGTGCAGAAGCAGCTGGAGTGACCGGCGGTAGTTTGTGGTCGTGGTATGACCGGCGGCAGTTTGTGGTCGTGGTATGACCGGCGGCAGTTTGTGGTCGTGGTATGACCGGCGGCAGTTTGTGGTCGTGGTATGACCGGCGGCAGTTTGTGGTCGTGGTATGGCCTGCGGCAGTTTGTGGTCGTGGTATGACCGGCGGCAGTTTGTGGTCGTGGTATGACCGGCGGCAGTTTGTGGTCGTGGTATGGCCTGCGGCAGTTTGTGGTCGTGGTATGACCGGCGGCAGTTTGTGGTCGTGGTACGACCGGCGGCAGTTTGTGGTCGTGGTATGGCCGGCGGCAGTTTGTGGTCGTGGTATGACCGGCGGCAGTTTGTGGTCGTGGTATGACCGGCGGCAGTTTGTGGTCGTAGTATGATACAGATTGGTCGTCGCTCGGCGGAGATGAAGGCTACCCGCCTCAGTCCACCCCCTGTGAATGATACTGCATACCCGGTGCATGATTAATGGCTGCGAAGGGTTTTGGTTCAGCCGCAAAGCAATTGAACGGTGCCTGTTACAGTGCCTGGTCGGATGTTGTAAGCTATTTGTCCATATATCCGTACCTGAAAAGGTAAAATCCGTATATATATATATATATATATATATATATATATATATATATATATATATATATATATATATATGTATATACATATAGATATACATGTTTCGTTGAATATGACTGCGAGTTCAGTGTTGGTGATCTTCTTGCTTGTGGATTCAATTGACCGTACTATTTTCCTTGTTTCTTCGTTGTGTTTGTGTAGTATATCGCCGTATGGTGATTTACTACATAAACACAACGAAGAAACAAAGAAAATAATACGATCAGTTGAATCGACAAGCAAGAAGATCACCAATGCTGAACTCGCAGTCATATTCAACGAAACATGCATATCAAATAATCTGCTACCAAGCTACTCACACACACACACACACACACACACACACACACACACACACACACACACACACACACACACACACACACACACACACACACACACACACACACACACACACACACACACACACACACACACACACACACACACACACACACACACACACACACACACACACACATATATATATATATATATATATATATATATATATATATATATATATATATATAGTAGGGTGGTCCAAAAACGGAAAATGATATTTCTTTCTCTCCACAGGACTCATTTTATTACACATCACGAAAAGGAATTACACGTAAAATTTCGTCTCTCTATCTCATCATTTAGAGGTCGCCCCACTTTTCACTTTTTCTTCGTCAGGTTGGTCTTTGAGGGTGTCGGGATGGCAATTCGGTGTCCGTGAACGAGACGGAAAATGAATTGCTTCTGATCCTCATCCTTCGTCAGCGTCGCATTGTACGCCTCCGCCAGGGCCACTCCGCGTTCAGCTGCGTCGTTCACCACTCTCAGGCTTTTGGCTCTGGCCTGAAAGTCCTCGAACAGCTTGTCTTCCTTCCAAGCCGAAGGATCCATCTGCAGGAAGCCCTGTTTCGCTTCCTGGGCTCCGCATTTCTTCAGGACATCGAAAACACGATGCAACCTTTTGGTGAAGAAGGCATCAAGGCGGATGTCCCGTGTGTCTTCGATTTTTGCCCGGCGTGGGTGATCTTCGGTCGGATTTTCCGTCTTCATCCGAGTCACGCAGTCGGCCTTCATCTTGTCTGGAACCCGGTCGTCCAACTCCAACAGGGAAAGGCCGACCAAGTCTTCCGCTAAGTACCAGAGATGCCGTTGGAGGGCATTGCTCGCGGTTGCAGCGACGTTCATCTGGTTCGTGTACTTCTGGAGTTCAGTCAGCATCATGATGTCGTTGTATGGGGCGTGGCATGACAGAGGAGCTTCGTGCCCAAATCGGACGTACATCAGGGCAACGAACAGCGCCATGCCAGTCACATTCCGCTCCTCTCGTTTCGTTGTCTTGAACTGGTGTCGGAACAGGAACATCTTGAGGCAGTAGATGCCTTTTGACATCCACCTCGCGTGGTGCATGGCACCAGGGGAACGAAACGATGGTTGAGTCGTTGTGCCCCCTCCGAGAAACAGGGCTGCGAGCTGCAGGAACTCGAAGTAGTCCTCGCGCGGACACTTCGTTGGATCAGCCAGGGCAGATGCCAGGTAATCCTTCATCTGACAGCGGAGCTGCTCCAGATGTCCTTCGAAGAGGGTATCCTCACCCACCGTGTACTCTTGCTGGTTGATGGTCGGCCACTCCTTCTGGAAACGCTTGAAAAGGGCGACTTCCGGACCTCCAGTGTGCCCAAAGACGTTTTTAAAGACGTCAGAGAGATAATAATAATAAACAATTATAAAATAAGCTGAATTAAAGTTCAAGGACATTGTGGCAACCCTGTACATGCACTAACCTCCAAGTGTTGATGGTGCTGCAACGCACACGCGAGTCGTGACACACACACACAACGAATACGTGAGCGACGCAATGCACCCACGACCACAGCAACGGTTAAACTGAGTGCAGCACTAATCTATGGCGCACGCAGCAGCAGTTGCGCCAGGTTCTAAGGGTTAAAAGTGGGGCGAACTCTAAATATCATTGTATCGCGATGAAATTTTGCACACAAGGAGAGGAATGCAACACGAAAAAAAGCAGTGGTGTGGAGAAAGGACCAGTGCACTTTGAAATTTTACCCCTCTTTTTGGACCACCCTAATATATATATATATATATATATATATATATATATATATATATATATATATATATGCGTAATGTGTACCATTATACGCTCGTACGGCTCTTACGGGCGCATCATTGGCCAAGCCAAATTATTTCATATTTCCACCGTGAATTAACTTCGGTCAGATACCTTTCTGCTAACTCTCGTGTGGTGAAGTGGCCAGAATATTCCTGTTGACACGTCCTGCATGAAAATATTTGGGTAGATTCGGCGCACGTGTAAGAAGCAGCCACCCACCGGATGTACAAAGCCACTTGTACCGACAAGGTACTGGCCGGTGAAAAGTGAACGTTGGATACGTATGCAATTGTGTTGGCAGATATTATAACGTGCTGTCGTGTCTTTTTTGGCCACCTCAAATGTGTAGATGTTTCTTTTATTCTGTGCCATTTCAAAACAAACCAGTCGTAAGACAGGTTGCCTATTGTGATCTTCCTGGCGTTGCAACTTGAATTGGTATTGACTAAAATTGACTTGACAGCTTGAATTTGTATTGACTGCTGCACGTGCTGGTGCGTATTCATCACCCCGGTCACCCCATCAGGTAGCAGCCACCTCAGCATACGAGCTGTCACCCCGTCAGATAGCAGCCACCTCAACATACGAGCTGTCACCCCATCAGGTAGCAGCCACCTCAACATACGAGCTGTTGTCACCCCGTCAGATAGCAGCCACCTCAACATACGAGCTGTCACCCCGTCAGATAGCAGCCACCTCAACATACGAGCTGTCACACCGTCAGATAGCAGCCACCTCAACATACGAGCTGTCACACCGTCAGATAGCAGCCACCTCAACATACGAGCTGTCACACCGTCAGATAGCAGCCACCTCAACATACGAGCTGTTGTCACCCCGTCAGATAGCAGCCACCTCAACATACGAGCTGTCACACCGTCAGATAGCAGCCACCTCAACATACGAGCTGTCACACCGTCAGATAGCAGCCACCTCAACATACGAGCTGTCACCCCGTCAGATAACAGCCACCTCAACATACGAGCTGTCACACCGTCAGATAGCAGCCACCTCAACATACGAGCTGTCACACCGTCAGATAGCAGCCACCTCAACATACGAGCTGTCACACCGTCAGATAGCAGCCACCTCAACATACGAGCTGTCACCCCGTCAGATAGCAGCCACCTCAACATACGAGCTGTCACACCGTCAGATAGCAGCCACCTCAACATACGAGCTGTCACACCGTCAGATAGCAGCCACCTCAACATACGAGCTGTCACACCGTCAGATAGCAGCCACCTCAACATACGAGCTGTCACACCGTCAGATAGCAGCCACCTCAACATACGAGCTGTCACACCGTCAGATAGCAGCCACCTCAACATACGAGCTGCCACACCGTCAGATAACAGCCACCTCAACATACGAGCTATCACACCGTCAGATAGCAGCCACCTCAACATACGAGCTGTCACACCGTCAGATAGCAGCCACCTCACCATATGAGCTGTCACATCGTCAGATAGCAGCCACCTCAACATACGAGCTGTCACACCGTCAGATAGCAGCCACCTCAACATACGAGCTGTCACACCGTCAGATAGCAGCCACCTCAACATACGAGCTGTCACACCGTCAGATAGCAGCCACCTCAACATACGAGCTGCCACACCGTCAGATAGCAGCCACCTCAACATACGAGCTGTCACCCCGTCAGATAGCAGCCACCTCAACATACGAGCTCAGGTCACCCCGTCAGATAGCAGCCACCTCAACATACGAGCTGCCACACCGTCAGATAACAGCCACCTCAACATACGAGCTCAGGTCACCCCGTCAGATAGCAGCCACCTCAACATTACGAGCTGTCACCCCGTCAGATAGCAGCCACCTCAACATACGAGCTGTCACGCCATCAGATAGCAGCCACCTCAACATACGAGCTGTCACACCGTCAGATAGCAGCCACCTCAACATACGAGCTGCCACACCGTCAGATAGCAGCCACCTCAACATACGAGCTGTCACACCGTCAGATAGCAGCCACCTCAACATACGAGCTGTCACACCGTCAGATAACAGCCACCTCAACATACGAGCTGTCACACCGTCAGATAGCAGCCACCTCAACATACGAGCTGCCACACCGTCAGATAACAGCCACCTCAACATACGAGCTCAGGTCACCCCGTCAGATAGCAGCCACCTCAACATACGAGCTGTCACACCGTCAGATAGCAGCCACCTCAACATACGAGCTGTCACACCGTCAGATAGCAGCCACCTCAACATACGAGCTATCACACCGTCAGGTAGCAGCCACCTCAACATACGAGCTCAGGTCACCCCGTCAGATAGCAGCCACCTCAACATACGAGCTGTTACCCCGTCAGATAGCAGCCACCTCAACATACGAGCTGTCACCCCGTCAGATAGCAGCCACCTCAACATACGAGCTGTCACCCCGTCAGATAGCAGCCACCTCAACATACGAGCTGTCACCCCGTCAGATAGCAGCCACCTCAACATACGAGCTGTCACCCCGTCAGATAGCAGCCACCTCAACATACGAGCTGTCACCCCGTCAGATAGCAGCCACCTCAACATACGAGCTGTCACACCGTCAGATAGCAGCCACCTCAACATACGAGCTGTCACACCGTCAGATAGCAGCCACCTCAACATACGAGCTGTCACCCCGTCAGATAGCAGCCACCTCAACATACGAGCTGTCACACCGTCAGATAGCACCCAACATACACCCCCTAATACAGCCACCTCAACATACGAGCTGTCACCCCGTCAGATAGCAGCCACCTCAACATACGAGCTGTCACACCGTCAGATAGCAGCCACCTCAACATACGAGCTGTCACACCGTCAGATAGCAGCCACCTCAACATACGAGCTGTCACACCGTCAGATAGCAGCCACCTCAACATACGAGCTGTCACCCCGTCAGATAGCAGCCACCTCAACATACGAGCTGTCACACCGTCAGATAGCAGCCACCTCAACATACGAGCTGTCACACCGTCAGATAGCAGCCACCTCAACATACGAGCTGTCACACCGTCAGATAGCAGCCACCTCAACATACGAGCTGTCACACCGTCAGATAGCAGCCACCTCAACATACGAGCTGTCACACCGTCAGATAGCAGCCACCTCAACATACGAGCTGCCACACCGTCAGATAACAGCCACCTCAACATACGAGCTATCACACCGTCAGATAGCAGCCACCTCAACATACGAGCTGTCACACCGTCAGATAGCAGCCACCTCACCATATGAGCTGTCACATCGTCAGATAGCAGCCACCTCAACATACGAGCTGTCACACCGTCAGATAGCAGCCACCTCAACATACGAGCTGTCACACCGTCAGATAGCAGCCACCTCAACATACGAGCTGTCACACCGTCAGATAGCAGCCACCTCAACATACGAGCTGCCACACCGTCAGATAGCAGCCACCTCAACATACGAGCTGTCACCCCGTCAGATAGCAGCCACCTCAACATACGAGCTCAGGTCACCCCGTCAGATAGCAGCCACCTCAACATACGAGCTGCCACACCGTCAGATAACAGCCACCTCAACATACGAGCTCAGGTCACCCCGTCAGATAGCAGCCACCTCAACATTACGAGCTGTCACCCCGTCAGATAGCAGCCACCTCAACATACGAGCTGTCACGCCATCAGATAGCAGCCACCTCAACATACGAGCTGTCACACCGTCAGATAGCAGCCACCTCAACATACGAGCTGCCACACCGTCAGATAGCAGCCACCTCAACATACGAGCTGTCACACCGTCAGATAGCAGCCACCTCAACATACGAGCTGTCACACCGTCAGATAACAGCCACCTCAACATACGAGCTGTCACACCGTCAGATAGCAGCCACCTCAACATACGAGCTGCCACACCGTCAGATAACAGCCACCTCAACATACGAGCTCAGGTCACCCCGTCAGATAGCAGCCACCTCAACATACGAGCTGTCACACCGTCAGATAGCAGCCACCTCAACATACGAGCTGTCACACCGTCAGATAGCAGCCACCTCAACATACGAGCTATCACACCGTCAGGTAGCAGCCACCTCAACATACGAGCTCAGGTCACCCCGTCAGATAGCAGCCACCTCAACATACGAGCTGTTACCCCGTCAGATAGCAGCCACCTCAACATACGAGCTGTCACCCCGTCAGATAGCAGCCACCTCAACATACGAGCTGTCACCCCGTCAGATAGCAGCCACCTCAACATACGAGCTGTCACCCCGTCAGATAGCAGCCACCTCAACATACGAGCTGTCACCCCGTCAGATAGCAGCCACCTCAACATACGAGCTGTCACCCCGTCAGATAGCAGCCACCTCAGCATACAAGCTGTCACACCGTCAGATAGCAGCCACCTCAACATACGAGCTGTCACACCGTCAGATAGCAGCCACCTCAACATACGAGCTGTCACCCCGTCAGATAGCAGCCACCTCAACATACGAGCTGTCACACCGTCAGATAGCAGCCACCTCAACATACGAGCTGTCACACCATCAGATAACAGCCACCTCAACATACGAGCTCAGGTCACCCCGTCAGATAGCAGCCACCTCAACATACGAGCTGTCACACCGTCAGATAGCAGCCACCTCAACATAAGAGCTGTCACCCCGTCAGATAGCAGCCACCTCAACATACGAGCTGTCACACCGTCAGATAGCAGCCACCTCAACATACGAGCTGTCACACCGTCAGATAGCAGCCACCTCAACATACGAGCTGTCACCCCGTCAGATAGCAGCCACCTCAACATACGAGCTGTCACACCGTCAGATAGCAGCTACCTCAACATACGAGCTGTCACACCGTCAGATAGCAGCCACCTCAACATACGAGCTGTCACACCGTCAGATAGCAGCCACCTCAACATACGAGCTGTCACCCTGTCAGATAGCAGCCACCTCAACATACGAGCTGTCACCCCGTCAGATAGCAGCCACCTCAACATACGAGCTGTCACACCGTCAGATAGCAGCCACCTCAACATACGAGCTGTCACACCGTCAGGTAGCAGCCACCTCAACATACGAGCTGTCACCCCGTCAGATAGCAGCTACCTCAACATACGAGCTCCAAGCGCGCCAACAGTTGGTTGCTGTGACTACCCGCTGCTTCCCTTCTGAGCCCTTCCCCCATCCTCCCCTTATTCCCAGGTTGTCGGTAGCCAACTGGATTATTCACAGGGAGGTTCTCGGCCCGTGCTGCGTATCGACCGGCAGCTGCCAGTTCAAAGGCGCCTGCCTACCCCACGTGCGGGGGAGCGAGTCGTGCGGCGGATCAGTCCGGCTCTCCCCGGTACCCAGCAGCAATATTTCCCGCGGTTGACAGCGCACTGGCGCGCTTTCCCCGGCAGACGCTTCTTAGCGCAAGTTGACGTGGAGGCTAGTGGCGGGAAGATATTGGCAAAACAGCCTTCAATGTACGAGGTATTGGTTTAATGCACTGGGATCAACACGTTGAACCGCGACGAGTTTCATTGTTTGTATTCGAAAAGACATCTAAGTAGATCAAGAAAATAAGAACTCCTTTCACATGCTGCATTACAAAGCGAACATTGTGTCGACCTGTGCTTGCATTTGTGTATCTTTCCATCTAATGTTAAAATCACAGTTTTGTAAAGGTGAAGCTCTTTACTCATTCCACGACAGGTTGTGTAAAAGTGAAGCCCATTACTCATTCCACAGCACGCTGTGTAAAGGTGGAGCTCATTACTCATTCCACAACAGGTTGTGTAAAGGTAAAGCTCATTACTCATTCTACGACAGATTGTAAAAAAGTGAAGCGCATTGCTCATTCCATGGCAGGCTGTGTAAAAGTGTAGCTTATTATTCATTCCACGACAGGTTATGTAGAAGTGAAGCTCATCGCTCATTCCACGACAGGTTGTGAATAAGTGAAACTCATTACTCATTCCACGACAGTAAGAGGATTTATTTCCATTGTATTATTCAGTAATCATTATGATTATATTATCAAATATGTAATTATTCCTCTCATTATGTGTCATCACAGTCGTTTTCATCAGGCGCTTTTGGATGCCTTAGATTACTTTTGGTATCCGTTGTCTCAAGCCTAAGGAACTTGGACACTCCCTTGGAGCCGCTCAGGTTACTCTCTGGCATGATGCTTTTTGAGCTTGGATTTGGTATATCTAGGACAAGCTTGGGGTAGTTCCGGATATTTGATGAGCGCGTGTAGCAGCTATTGAAACACGTGCTGTCCTTGCAATGAGGAATAGCGCGAGTGTGGATCAACAGCAGACCCAAACTATGCTCAAAATGTCAAACAACAGCAAGAAAGAGGACACCATCGACGCGAAAAATACTGAAGAAATGCACTGATGGTTATGTACAAATTTACCCTGTAATCGTGTGGAAGCCATTAGGTGACCCATGTCCTATAAATTACATTTACGCTATAGGAAAGGCCACAAATAAGGTGGAGAGTAGTATAGGGGGGGGGGGGGCAGTCTCCCTACCAAAAGGTTGTGGGTTCGAGTCCCACCTGTCGTTATGCTTCGCTCGCAACCAGTCGGCGTGGGAGAGTGGCGACGTTATATGGCCCAGAACGGTCGACGGATCGTAAAACCAGTGACCACCACCACCACCACCACCACCACCACCACCACCACCACCACCACCACCACCACCACCACCACCACCGCCACCGCCACCGCCACCGCCACCGCCACCGCCACCGCCACCGCCACCGCCACCGCCACCGCCACCGCCACCGCCACCGCCACCGCCACCGCCACCGCCACCGCCACCGCCACCGCCACCGCCACCGCCACCGCCACCGCCACCGCCACCGCCACCGCCACCGCCACCGCCACCGCCACCGCCACCCACCGCCACCGCCACCGCCACCGCCACCGCCACCGCCACCGCCACCGCCACCGCCACCGCCACCGCCACCGCCACCGCCACCGCCACCGCCACCGCCACCGCCACCGCCACCGCCACCGCCACCGCCACCGCCACCGCCACCGCCACCGCCACCGCCACCGCCACCGCCACCGCCACCGCCACCGCCACCGCCACCGCCACCGCCACCGCCACCGCCACCGCCACCGCCACCGCCACCGCCACCGCCACCGCCACCGCCACCGCCACCGCCACCGCCACCGCCACCGCCACCGCCACCGCCACCGCCACCGCCACCGCCACCGCCACCGCCACCGCCACCGCCACCGCCACCGCCACCGCCACCGCCACCGCCACCGCCACCGCCACCGCCACCGCCACCGCCACCGCCACCGCCACCGCCACCGCCACCGCCACCGCCACCGCCACCGCCACCGCCACCGCCATCGTCATCGTCATCGCCATCGCCATCGCCATCGCCATCGCCATCGCCATCGCCATCGCCATCGCCATCGCCATCGCCATCGCCATCGCCATCGCCATCACCACCACCACCAAGACCGCAAATAAGGCAATCGCGATTACCAACACGAGCTTCAGAGGGCCGAAAATGGTTCAATGTAAAATGCGAGTGTGGTTGGTGATACGTATGCACGGGAGTGAACCTGAAGACTACACCCTTATTGCCGGAGCACTTCTCAGTCGCGATACCACCGAACTACAGACACGGGCGGTGGCCGCCGGCAGCGGTTGGAATCTATCGTCAGCTGCCGGCGCGCGGGAATGCCGCCACAAGCGACTTTATTTCAATACAAACTAAGAGTATTTGGATATAAATATTGTGATGAAAGTTGGTAAATATCAACATGAAACAATCCGATCGAAGCTCTAAGTGGAAAAAAAATGTTGAGCTCGTAATGCTGCATTGCACCGCGGAACGCTGTTGAACGTTGCCGCCAGCGGAAAATTCGCCGCAAACTTCCTTGTTTCACCAAAGATGAAGCATGCTTCATGATATTTTTTGGGGGATAAACATTTGTAAAATTCGAACTTAAAATAATACATCTGTGTTTGAGTGAGAACTTCGAATGTGAACCGCTGTCACCGGAGCGTGATTGCGGTCTCAAAAGGGTGACAATCGGGCCGTGCTGTGCCGTGCTGGGCCGTGCTGGGCCGTGCTGGGCCGTGCTGGGTGGCAGAGACACTCTGATGAACTCTCTTATACACCATGTACAGTGGAATAGACTCGCTCGTTATAATGGCCTCGTCTTCCCTGAATGGGCGGGAGAAGGTCGTCATAGTGGCCTCGTCTTCCCTGAATGGGCGGGAGAAGGTCGTCATAATGGCCTCGTCTTCCCTGAATGGGCGGGAGAAGGTCGCTCTCCAGACGCGTGGGAGGCGCGAGTCGGACCCATTCCAAACCCGCAATACATCAAAAGCTAGCGCCAGCATACTTTCTCCTGTTCACGGTTTTCCCACAATCTAAAATCATCGGAGCCAGTTAAAATATCGCGTCCATCATGGACGTCTACCGCGCTGCACCGCTCTCTACATTGAGCCGTGCCAGCTCAGTTTACCTGGGTGATACGGCGATATCATATGGGTGGTACGGCGACATCATATGTGTGATACGCTCAGTTCACATGGGTGATTCGGCGATATCATCCGGATGCTACGGCGTCAGGCTACGGCGTGGCTAACTGCACCCGGTATGCATTCAGAGCCGAACCACAAATATATACAATACAAACACAACACAATCTGAAGACACAACAACGTCACACTGGAACTAATTTATCTCCCTCCTCCCATTACAACTCCGACCCGGATCTGGCCCGAAACCCATCCTACCACACGGGGTTGAAATCCTGACCTTGGTGTAGACTGCAATCAGTCACATTTCGCTCGGGTTGAAATCCTGACCTGGGTGCAGACTACAATCAGTCACATTTCGCTCGGGTTTAAATCCTGACCTGGGTGCAGACTACAATCAGTCACCTTTCGCCCGGAGCTGAAATCCTAACCTTGGTGCAGACAGCAACCAGTCACCCTTCGCGGAGGAAAGCGCAGGATACTTTCCTGACAGGGAGTTGTGTTTTGGATGAGAAACATGCATAACAAGGCACTTGTTCTAATTATGTGCAACATTCAGCAGGAGGCGCTGCGGCCCGGTCTGCCACTGGCTGTGTTCTGTGTCCCGGTGCTCGCTGTATTGTCCAACTCCGGCCCGGTCTGCCACTGGCTGTGTTCTGTGTCCCGGTGCTCGCTGTATTATCCAACTCCGGCCCGGTCTGCCACCGGCTGCGTTCTGTTTCCCGGTACTCGCTGTATTGTCCAACTCCGGCCCGGTCTGCCACCGGCTGCGTTCTGTTTCTCGGTACTCGCTGTATTGTCCAACTCCGGCCCGGTCTGCCACTGGCTGCGTTCTGTGTCCCGGTACTCGCTGTATTGTCCAACTCCGGCCCGGTCTGCCACTGGCTGCGTTCTGTGTCCCGGTACTCGCTGTATTGTCCAACTCCGGCCCGGTCTGCCACCGGCTGCGTTCTGTTTCCCGGTATTCGCGGTATTGTCCAACTCCGGCCCGGTCTGCCACCGGCTGCGTTCTGTTTCCCGGTATTCGCTGTATTGTCCAACTCCAGAGTCTGAACAATTCGGTCCAGTTCACCCACCGTGTGATAATCAAACGGTCAAAGCTATAATACATTGTGTTGGTCATGTTAGTGGTCTTCAAAAAGAACAGACTATAGGCAGACAAATGTGTCACTAGGCCGTTGTTTTGATAGCTATCCGGCAGTCAGCAGATGCTATATGGTCTGGTGCAGACGTTGCAGAGGTTGTATGGTCTGGTGCAGACTTTGCAGAGTTTACGAAGCTCATCAGCAGAGGTTGTATGGTCTGGTGTAGAAGTTGCAGAGCCTTCCCAGAGGAGCGCCACCTTCCCATGTGGGGGGGGGGATACCCCATTGCCCTCTTGCATCCCCCCCCCCCTAAATGCATGTAAAGTTTGTGTTCTTAACGATGGATATCCCGTCCGGAGACCCATTTTTGATCGGTATCGTAGCAGCTGGCGTTGGTGACAGTTTGCTCTAATTCAGGCGATTTTTTTTTCCTAGGGTTGGTTGGCTGGGAATTGTTCCGCCCGGTGCAAAAATGACGCCGACGATTTTAGATCGGGAGTGAGAGTGGTTAATATCGATTTCGTTCTTACAAGGCCATAGAAATATCATGAATGTCCGAAATTCTACCACTTCCTACTAAAAAAGAAGTAACATATTAGCTGCTTAGAACATTCGTTTGTGCGAACAAATTGGCCCTCTGATTTTGCGAACGACAAATCTGAGCATTTATTGAACTGCCACACGGCGACTGGATGTGATGCTGCGCTACCCAAAGCCAGTCCTGAGATGTGATGCTGCGCTACCCAAACCACTCCAGAGATGTGACCCTGTACTACCCAAAGCCAGTCCTGAGATGTAACACTGTACTACCAAAAGCCAGTCCTGATGGTGTAAGCCAGCCCTGATGGTGTGCAGGTAGCGAACGGAAGGCTTCGATACTGTCCAGCCACCGTATCAGTCCCGACCGGACTCGAACCGACCACTTCCTGTTTCCGGTCTGTCGCGTGCTATCACTCCAGCGTCCGCTGCCGTCGGGCCTGGTCCGAGGCGGCGCTACTGACACACTCGCTGCCGTCGGGCCTGGCCCGAGGCGGCGCTACTGACACACCCGCTGCCGTCGGGCCTGGCCCGAGGCGGCGCTACTGACACACCCGCTGCCGTCGGGCCTGGTCCGAGGCGGCGCTACTGACACACCCGCTGCCGTCGGGCCTGGTCCGAGGCGGCGCTACTGACACACCCGCTGCCGTCGGGCCTGGTCCGAGGCGGCGCTACTGACACACCCGCTGCTGTCGGGCCTGGCCCGAGGCGGCGCTACTGACACACCCGCTGCCGTCGGGTCTGGCCCGAGGCGGCGCTACTGACACACCCGCTGCCGTCGGGCCTGGCCCGAGGCGGCGCTACTGACACACCCGCTGCCGTCGGGTCTGGCCCGAGGCGGCGCTACTCACACACCCGCTGCCGTCGGGCCTGGTCTGAGGCGGCGCTACTGACACACCCGCTGCCGTCGGGCCTGGTCCGAGGCGGCGCTACTGACACACCCGCTGCCGTCGGGCCTGGTCCGAGGCGGCGCTATTGACACACCCGCTGCCGTCGGGCCTGGTCTGAGGCGGCGCTACTGACACACCCGCTGCCGTCGGGCCTGGCCCGAGGCGGCGCTACTGACACACCCGCTGCCGTCGGGCCTGGTCTGAGGCGGCGCTACTGACACACCCGCCGCCGTCGGGCCTGGCCCGAGTCGGCGCTACTGACACACCCGCTGCCGTCGGGCGTGGCCCGAGGCGGCGCTACTGACACACCCGCTGCCATCGGGCCTGGTCCGAGGCGGCGCTACTGACACACCCGCTGCCGTCGGGCCTGGCCCGAGGCGGCGCTACTGACACACCCGCTGCCGTCGGGCCTGGCCCGAGGCGGCGCTACTGACACACCCGCTGCCGTCGGGCCTGGTCCGAGGCGGCGCTACTGACACACCCGCTGCCGTCGGGCCTGGTCCGAGGCGGCGCTACTGACACACCCGCTGCCGTCGGGCCTGGTCCGAGGCGGCGCTACTGACACACCCGCTGCCGTCGGGCCTGGTCTGGGGCCCGGCCCGAAGCGGCGGCACTGGCAGACCGCTGACACACCCGCTGCCAGCCGAAAGCCAGGGCTACACGAATCGTTTCGATTGGAATATAATGGTGCTATTGTTGTTATTAATGGTGCTATGTTGGTTGTCGTTGCTATTGTTATCACTGTTTTACTTCGACGCTGAACTTCCGCCTTCCCCATCGAATCCGGCTCCTTGGCGATCGGAAGTTTGGATATGACATGGACGTGAAATGGTCGTGTGGTCGACGCAACCTCAGTACTCAGGCACCGAAGTGTCTCCACTGCCATGGTTCCCACGACCGTCTGAAATACGGCGGCAGCATAATGTGGCGCCAGATTCTCAACATCAATAGAATCGTTTTGACTGTTGGCCTCGAGAACTGCCAAAGCATGTAAATTAACAATTCTGTCTACGTTATGTTCTGACAATGGTTAATCGTTTCGCTACATTGTTCAGTTTTACGATGTTTTGTCTGGTGAGGGACTGGGAGGGTGAGGAGAGAGTTCGTGCTCCATGATTCCCTATAAGTTAAACCCGTGACTAAATGTTAGTGTCGGGGCCCTGAACTACAGATTGCTCTATTTATCGGCACACAGATGGCCAAACACGGGAAAGAGAACAATGTCGTCCGGCACGCATGTGTGGCGTACCAGACTGCCGGTATGGAACTCGACAGTGGCTCACATCGTGCTGACAGTCACATCGTGCTCCATGTGACAGTACGTCGCTGTGTGGCAGTGACAGTGGTGTGGTCGTGCTCCATGTGACAGTACGTCGCTGTGTGACAGTGACAGTGGTGTGGTCGTGCTCCATGTGACAGTACGTCGCTGTGTGACAGTGACAGTGGTGTGGTCGTGCTCCATGTGACAGTACGTCGCTGTGTGGCAGTGACAGTGGCGTGGTCGTGCTCCATGTGACAGTACGTCGCTGTGTGGCAGTGACAGTGGTGTGGTCGTGCTCCATGTGACAGTACGTCGCTGTGTGACAGTGACAGTGGTGTGGTCGTGCTCCATGTGACAGTACGTCGCTGTGTGGCAGTGACAGTGGCGTGGTCGTGCTCCATGTGACAGTACGTCGCTGTGTGGCAGTGACAGTGGTGTGGTCGTGCTCCATGTGACAGTACGTCGCTGTGTGACAGTGACAGTGGTGTGGTCGTGCTCCATGTGACAGTACGTCGCTGTGTGGCAGTGACAGTGGTGTGGTCGTGCTCCATGTGACAGTACGTCGCTGTGTGACAGTGACAGTGGTGTGGTGGTGCTCCATGTGACAGTACGTCGCTGTGTGGCAGTGACAGTAGTGTGGTCGTGCTCCATGTGACAGTACGTCGCTGTGTGGCAGTGACAGCGGCAGTGACAGTACTCCATGTAACAGTACGTCGCTGTGTGGCAGTGACAGTGGTATGGTCGTGCTCTCCGTCCAGTGATAATTTGCCGCGGCGACGCGGACTCGCGGACTTTGGTCAATGTGGCACGGGTCGCAACGGCCAAAGCCGGATCAGGTTTCGGCCGTTGGTGCAGTCGCTTGCTCTGCAGGGCACCCACGGACGCCTCACGACCACCTGACAATCCGCCCCATTACCACCCCACGACCAACTCATTAGCACCTCACGGACACCTAACGACCATCTGACAACCCGCCTCGTTACCACCCCACGACCAACTCATCAGCACCTCACGGATACCTAACGACCACCTGACAACCCGCCTCGTTACCACCCGACGACCAACTCATCAACACCTCACGGATACCTAACGACCATCTGACAACCCGCCTCGTTACCACCCCACGACCAACTCATTAGCACCTCACGGATACCTAACGACCATCTGACAACCCGCCTCGTTACCACCCCACGACCAACTCATTAGCACCTCACGGATACCTAACGACCACTTGACAACCCGCCTCGTTACCACCCCACGACCAACTCATCAGCACCTCACGGATACCTAACGACCATCTGACAACCCGCCTCGTTACCACCCGACGACCAACTCATCAACACCTCACAGTCGCGTCACAAGTGGATCACGACCATCCTACGGCCACCTCATGACCACCTTACGATCACCTCACGACACCCTCAGTCACCTCACGACTACATAATGGCCGCCATACGGCCACCTCACGACTACATAATGGCCGCCATACGGCCACCTCACGACTACATAATGGCCGCCATACGGCCACCTCACGACTACATAATGGCCGCCATACGGCCACCTCACGACTACATAATGGCCACCATACGGCCACCTCACGACTACATAATGGCCGCCATACGGCCACCTCACGACTACATAATGGCCGCCATACGGCCACCTCACGACTACATAATGGCCGCCATACGGCCACCTCACGACTACATAATGGCCGCCATACGGCCACCTCACGACTACATAATGGCCGCCATACGGCCACCTCACGACTACATAATGGCCGCCATACGGCCACCTC
The DNA here is from genome assembly GCA_034440615.1 of Ashinkailepas kermadecensis. Lineage (NCBI taxonomy): Eukaryota > Metazoa > Arthropoda > Thecostraca > Neolepadidae > Ashinkailepas > Ashinkailepas kermadecensis. Next base: position 94,346 of record JAOTOM010004611.1, on the reverse strand, counting down.
ACGACTACATAATGGCCGCCATACGGCCACCTCACGACTACATAATGGCCGCCATACGGCCACCTCACGACTACATAATGGCCGCCATACGGCCACCTCACGACCACATAATGGCCGCCATACGGCCACCTCACGACTACATAATGGCCGCCATACGGCCACCTCACGACTACATAATGGCCGCCATACGGCCACCTCACGACTACATAATGGCCGCCATACGGCCACCTCACGACTACATAATGGCCGCCATACGGCCACCTCACGACTACATAATGGCCGCCATATGGCCACCTCACGACCACATCATAGCCACATCACGGCCACCTCACGACCACATCATAGCCACATCACGGTCATCTCACGATCACCTTACGGCTTTCTCACGACCACATCATGATCACATCACGGCCACATCACGACCACATCATAGCCACATCACGGTCATCTCACGATCACCTTACGGCTACCTCACGACCACATCATGATCACATCACGACCACATCATGGCCGTCCTAGGACCAATTCACCACCACCTCGCAATAACCTTACGACCACCTCACGACTACCTTAGGTGGGGGTGGCCCCAGTTCAGCTGTCTGACAGGCGTTCTGCTGCGAATGCAGTTGCTAAACTTCCTGTCTATGTACATTGTGGCATATGTATTTGTGCTGCGGGAGTGTCGAAGCGTCACTGGTATTGTCTTTGTGCTGCGAGTCTCGAAGCGTCACTGGCATTGTCTTTGTGCTGCGAGAGTGTCGAAGCGTCGCTGGTATTGTCTTTGTGCTGCGAGAGTGTCGAAGCGTCACTGGTATTGCCTTTGTGCTGCGAGAGTGACGTAGCGTCACTGGAATTCACATCGAGGTGATAGATGGGGTTACTGACCGATCGTGATGGGAACTGTCGAGTAATCAATTGTAAGACTCATAGCTGGCATACACCGACCATAACGCCATAAAGTCGACACAAAATGTAGCCTGTTCACTATTTAGCTCCAAATGTGACTTTCGATGACGTCACATGGGGGAGGGGTTAAATAGGGTCCAGTTCCTGTCCTGCTTTAGTGGAGGAGTTCATCGCTAATTGGAACGACAAATTACAGGTCAGGTATTATTTTACCCTTGAGTACAATGACATAATAATTATTCGGGAGGGACATTTACCCCCACCCCTCCCATGTTGCTAAGGTCGAATATAGGACCCATTGGCATTTGCCGGAAATAATGGCATGCAAGACCAACTTGCCTCCGGAATCATCTTAGAAACAGTCCACTCCTAGGCTCTGGCCTGTTGGTGCACGGCAAGTGGCACATGCCTGAATAAACGAGCATGTTGATAATTAAGCCGTTGCACCAAATTGTAAGCAGATTACTCGCATTAAGCATCACCTTATTGAACACGAACTGGCAGATTATGGACAGTGATACACCTTTTATGGTATCTCGGATCCGATTATGTTCGTCGCTTCGCTGCGTCTGTAATTGCACGGTTGCTGAGCCGTAGCTTGTTACTTCGTCTGCAGCACGAGGTGGCTGTGTAGTCTCACATTCAGTGACATAGGAAGGTCGCTTCACTCTCGCGAGATACACATACTCATCTGTTTGTTTCGATGCCAGTGGAAACATCACGACGTCAAAACAGTATGCTCCCATGTCAATTCCACATATTTACCATCGTGAGGATCGGTCATTCCAGAGATGTGGCATTTCCAGTTCTGGAGCTCGAGGGGAGCTCTTTGTCTCGCGGTCCGAACCTGCTGTCGGCTGGAGACCGGCTGATCGATACCAGGGGTAGGGATCGTGGCCTGTCGTCGTACGTGGCGTACGGCAGTGATGCAACTTACCGTAACCCAAGGCGGACGGGCACTGGCTGCTGCCGCGACGGTTTGTCACCTCTCGTGGTCGGTGGGACCTCACTAACGACCCTGACACTGTTGGCGGTACCATGTCGGTACTGGTGTCGGTACCATGTCGGTACCGGTGTCGGTACCATGTCGGCACTGGTATCGATACCATGCCAGCACTGGTGTCGATACCATGTCTGTACTTGTAGCGGTACATGTCAGTACTTGTGTCGGTACCACGTCGGCACTTGTATCGGTACCATGTCGGTACAGGTGTTGGTACCGTGTCGGTACTGGTATGGGCGCCATGTCGGCACTGGTATCGGTACCATGTCGGCATTTGTATCGGTACCATATCGGTGCTGGTGTCGGTACCATGTCAGTACCATGTCCGTGCCATGTCAATACCATGTCAGTACCATGTTGGTACCATGCTGGTACCATGTCGGTACTGGTGTCGCTACCATGTTAGTATCATATCGGTGCCATGTCAGTACCATGTCGGTACCATGTCGGCACCATGTCGGCACTTGTGTCAGCACCATGTCGGCACTGGTATCGGTACCAGGTCGGTACCATGTCGGTACCGGTGTCGGCATTATGTCTGTACCATGTCGGTAATATGTTGGCACTGGTGTCGGTGCCATGTGGGCATCGGAGTCTGTCTGGTTGTTCTGTGATATGGGTGAGATGTTTCCCTAGTCGGCATCACTAGTTTACGGAGTTCGCCCGGCTTGGTGACAGTGTTTGCGTTTTCCTTAAGCCTGTCGTTGCACTGGTAATCACGCCGGTAGCAGGTTATGTTACGGTCTCATTTGCATCCATGTTGTATTGAGTCGTCGGACATGTGTCCCTTTGTCTCCCCAACTTGTGACTTGATCAGCATGGACATGTCGTACTGAGCACACCTACAACTTGTGACTTGATCAGCATGGACATGTCGTACTGAGCACACCTACAACTTGTGACTTGATCAGCATGGACATGTCGTACTGAGCACACCTACAACTTGTGACTTGATCAGCATGGACATGTCGTACTGAGCACACCTACAACTTGTGACTTGATCAGCATGGGCATGTCCTACTGAGCACACCTACAACTTGTGACTTGATCAGCATGGACATGTCGTACTGAGCACACCTACAACTTGTGACTTGATCAGCATGGACATGTCCTACTGAGCACACCTACAACTTGTGACTTGATCAGCATGGACATGTCGTACTGAGCACACCTACAACTTGTGACTTGATCAGCATGGACATGTCGTACTGAGCACACCTACAACTTGTGACTTGATCAGCATGGACATGTCGTACTGAGCACACCTACAACTTGTGACTTGATCAGCATGGACATGTCGTACTGAGCACACCTACAACTTGTGACTTGATCAGCATGGACATGTCGTACTGAGCACACCTACAACTTGTGACTTGATCAGCATGGACATGTCGTACTGAGCACACCTACAACTTTTTGATTTGATCAGCATGGACATGTCGTACTGAGCACACCTACAACTTGTGACTTGATCAGCATGGACATGTCGTACTGAGCACACCTACAACTTGTGACTTGATCAGCATGGACATGTCGTACTGAGCACACCTACAACTTGTGACTTGATCAGCATGGACATGTCGTACTGAGCACACCTACAACTTGTGACTTGATCAGCATGGACATGTCGTACTGAGCACACCTACAACTTGTGACTTGATCAGCATGGACATGTCGTACTGAGCACACCTACAACTTGTGACTTGATCAGCATGGACATGTCCTACTGAGCACACCTACAACTTGTGACTTGATCAGCATGGACATGTCGTACTGAGCACACCTACAACTTGTGACTTGATCAGCATGGACATGTCCTACTGAGCACACCTACAACTTGTGACTTGATCAGCATGGACATGTCGTACTGAGCACACCTACAACTTGTGACTTGATCAGCATGGACATGTCCTACTGAGCACACCTACAACTTGTGACTTGATCAGCATGGACATGTCGTACTGAGCACACCTACAACTTGTGACTTGATCAGCATGGACATGTCCTACTGAGCACACCTACAACTTGTGACTTGATCAGCATGGACATGTCGTACTGAGCACACCTACAACTTGTGACTTGATCAGCATGGACATGTCGTACTGAGCACACCTACAACTTGTGACTTGATCAGCATGGACATGTCCTACTGAGCACACCTACAACTTGTGACTTGATCAGCATGGACATGTCGTACTGAGCACACCTACAACTTGTGACTTGATCAGCATGGACATGTCGTACTGAGCACACCTACAACTTGTGACTTGATCAGCATGGACATGTCGTACTGAGCACACCTACAACTTGTGACTTGATCAGCATGGACATGTCGTACTGAGCACACCTACAACTTGTGACTTGATCAGCATGGACATGTCCTACTGAGCACACCTACAACTTGTGACTTGATCAGCATGGACATGTCCTACTGAGCACACCTACAACTTGTGACTTGATCAGCATGGACATGTCCTACTGAGCACACCTACAACTTGTGACTTGATCAGCATGGACATGTCGTACTGAGCACACCTACAACTTGTGACTTGATCAGCATGGACATGTCTACTGAGCACACCACAACTTACACACAGGACATGTCTACACACACCTACAACTTACTATAATGACATGTCTACTGAGCACACCTACAACTTGTGACTTGATCAGCATGGACATGTCCTACTGAGCACACCTACAACTTGTGACTTGATCAGCATGGACATGTCGTACTGAGCACACCTACAACTTGTGACTTGATCAGCATGGACATGTCCTACTGAGCACACCTACAACTTGTGACTTGATCAGCATGGACATGTCGTACTGAGCACACCTACAACTTGTGACTTGATCAGCATGGACATGTCGTACTGAGCACACCTACAACTTGTGACTTGATCAGCATGGACATGTCGTACTGAGCACACCTACAACTTGTGACTTGATCAGCATGGACATGTCGTACTGAGCACACCTACAACTTGTGACTTGATCAGCATGGACATGTCGTACTGAGCACACCTACAACTTGTGACTTGATCAGCATGGACATGTCCTACTGAGCACACCTACAACTTGTGACTTGATCAGCATGGACATGTCGTACTGAGCACACCTACAACTTGTGACTTGATCAGCATGGACATGTCGTACTGAGCACACCTACAACTTGTGACTTGATCAGCATGGACATGTCGTACTGAGCACACCTACAACTTGTGACTTGATCAGCATGGACATGTCCTACTGAGCACACCTACAACTTGTGACTTGATCAGCATGGACATGTCGTACTGAGCACACCTACAACTTGTGACTTGATCAGCATGGACATGTCGTACTGAGCACACCTACAACTTGTGACTTGATCAGCATGGACATGTCGTACTGAGCACACCTACAACTTGTGACTTGATCAGCATGGACATGTCCTACTGAGCACACCTACAACTTGTGACTTGATCAGCATGGACATGTCGTATTGAGCACACCTACAACTTGTGACTTGATCAGCATGGACATGTCGTACTGAGCACACCTACAACTTGTGACTTGATCAGCATGGACATGTCGTACTGAGCACACCTACAACTTGTGACTTGATCAGCATGGACATGTCGTACTGAGCACACCTACAACTTGTGACTTGATCAGCATGGACATGTCGTACTGAGCACACCTACAACTTGTGACTTGATCAGCATGGACATGTCCTACTGAGCACACCTACAACTTGTGACTTGATCAGCATGGACATGTCGTACTGAGCACACCTACAACTTGTGACTTGATCAGCATGGACATGTCGTACTGAGCACACCTACAACTTGTGACTTGATCAGCATGGACATGTCGTACTGAGCACACCTACAACTTGTGACTTGATCAGCATGGACATGTCGTACTGAGCACACCTACAACTTGTGACTTGATCAGCATGGACATGTCCTACTGAGCACACCTACAACTTGTGACTTGATCAGCATGGACGTGTCGTACTGAGCACACCTACAACTTGTGACTTGATCAGCATGGACATGTCCTACTGAGCACACCTACAACTTGTGACTTGATCAGCATGGACATGTCCTACTGAGCACACCTACAACTTGTGACTTGATCAGCATGGACATGTCGTACTGAGCACACCTACAACTTGTGACTTGATCAGCATGGACATGTCCTACTGAGCACACCTACAACTTGTGACTTGATCAGCATGGACATGTCGTACTGAGCACACCTACAACTTGTGACTTGATCAGCATGGACATGTCCTACTGAGCACACCTACAACTTGTGATGCTCGTGCTGGCCTGCATCTCAGGCGTTACATCCCGCGCCATCGTTCATACACGGAACGATGGCAGCATGTCCCCACACAGCGCTTCTGCTTACGAGCATGCTTCTGTTAAAGAGGGGTTCGATCTCCACTCAGCAAAAACTAATGGTGTCGCTCTTGGGTGTGAGCATCGTGGAAAGTGGAGTTAATTAAATCGCGTTGCCGTCTAGAATGCTTGTAGCTCTTGGTTTAACGTCGACAGCTGTTGTCAATTACTGTCAGCTGCTGACGGGTCTAATTATCAATAGTCAAGTCAAGAGTACACATGCGCTTCGAAGCCTGGCCATCGTCACTGGTGAAGTTTCCCGAAGTTTTCCAAAAATTTCAGGTGGTCTTTTTGTATGGCCTTGTGATTTGTAGGCGGTGCTTTTCCACACATCCCCATAGGTGCCAATGTTGAATTTATCGAAGCTAGGTGCTCAGCCACTCCTAGGTGGTGCTCAAACACTACCTTTTTACACATATGCTCTATCCATAATACAACTTACAATACTTCCCTTCTTCCATGTTCAAATCCAGAATGCACTCCTGGCGTGTTTGGAGTTTATGCCGATTGTGTTTGTTTTGTGACGGGGACTCTTGTAGAGTGTCAGCTGTTGGTGTCAGTTGTTTATCAGTTGACAATGGTGGCAGCGATAGCCGTGCTAGGCGGTGCAGTTTGTAGAGTGTCAGCTATTGGTGTCAGCTGTTTATCAGCTGCCAATGGTGGCAGCGACAGCCGTGCTAGGCGGTGCAGTTTCCCCCAGCTGGCATCAGTTGCTCCAGCATGTGCACGATGCCTTGCACGAGGGAAAGTGCGAGTGGCACCACCGTGGCGCGGCGACCAATTCGTGACGGTGTAATGAGCCTGGACCGCAGACCCGTCACAGCGCAACTGCTCGCTATCTTCGTGACGGCCCAGTGACGTGATGCCGGCACCTTCGTGACGGCCCAGTGACGTGATGCCGCCACCTTCGTGGCGGTCCAATGACGTGATGCCGGCACCGTCGTGACGGCCCAGTGACGTGATGCCGCCACCTTCGTGGCGGTCCAATGACGTGATGCCGGCACCGTCGTGACGGCCCAGTGACGTGATGCCGGCACCTTCGTGACAGCCCAGTGACGTGATGCCGCCACCTTCGTGACAGCCCAGTGACGTGATGCCGGCACCGTCGTGACGGCCCAGTGACGTGATGCCGCCACCTTCGTGACAGCCCAGTGACGTGATGCTGGCACCTTCGTGACGGCCCAGTGACGTGATGCCGCCACCTTCGTGGCGGTCCAATGACGTGATGCCGGCACCTTCGTGATGACCCAATGACGTCATGTCGGCACCTTCGTGACTGTCCAGTGGCGTGATGCCGGCACCTTCGTGATGACCCAGTGACGTGATGCTGGCACCATGGTGACGGTCCAGTGACGTCATGCCGGCACCTTTGTGATGACCCAGTAGCGTTATGGCGGCACCTTTGTGACGGTCCAGTGACGTCAAATTGTTCCTGTTCATGCTTCAGCTCCGGCTGGTTGTGCTTGACTGCAGGGTATTGACAGGAACAGCTCTGGTAGGCGGGCAATGGTATCACTTCGCAGAAGGCATATTATGCAGGTGTCTGCTCTGTTCGTGCCTCAAAGTCACGTGCAACCTCATCAAGAATACAATAATAAAATAAATAAATATATATATATATATATATATATATATTTATATATATATACATATATATATATATATATATATATATATATATATATATATATATATATATATATATATATATATATATATGTATATATGTATATATGTATGCATATATATATGTATATATATATATATATATATATATATATATATATATATATATATATATATATCTATCTATCTATCTATCTATCTATCTATCTATATATATATATATATATATATATATATATATATATATATATATTTATATATATATATATATATATATATATATATATATATATATATATATATATATATATATATTTATATATATATATACATGGATTTCGCCGAAATTCCGTCGATCGAACTGTCGGAAAGACAGTACCATCTTGTTCTGGTAGTTAGTACAAGTTGATAGGTGTAGAAGGGTAGAATAGGTGAATAGGTGTATAGGGTAGGTAAGTGCACGGTAGCGAATTAGTAGCTAGTTCAGAGCACCGACATTCACATCACTGCAAGGTGACTAACCAAGACCGTTCCGATCGCATCAAACTTGATTCCCACAGATCAGTCAGAAACAGACTTGGAGCAACCAATGAACCATGATTTACCCAACTAGCATTTGCCCTCCGCGCAAGGTACATGGTCATTACGCCACAACCCAAAGTTTGAAGTCGCTGGACAGAGTTGAAATATAGCGAGCAGCAAGCCATAACCATGTCTTGGGGATACAATTTATATTTACATGAAGGCAATATTTCGTATGGAATTCATCTGGTACACCTGCAACCAGTCTTTGAACGCGAATGATCGCAAATAGTTATGCGCAGTAATTCGACGGTAAAATGTGGCGCAGCTGGTGAAGAGGCGTCAGCCTCAGTTACGGAGGGGTCAGGCACAGACCCAAGGCACCAGGCACATGTGCTGACAAGTCAGCCACATGTACCGACACGTCAGGCACATGTACAGAGGCGCCAGCATGCGCACCGGAGGGGGAGGGGGCGCGGAATCCGCCCACTTCTCCTGTTTTTTTTTTTCTCCCGACGATATCTCATAAACGGGTAGGCATATTGTGGTGCAACCTTGTGACTGTGTTACAAATTGAGAACAGCACCCTATGTAAAGATATGTTGTGAAATCCGTTGGTAAATATAGGAACGGTTGGGTGCAAATTCGACCGACCGGCCGCCTGGCCGCCTGGCCGCCTGGCCTTCAAGATCACGTAGTTTTCGTCAGCGTGGTGGCGCGACGGTGCGGCGCGCCGACCGATCTCGACCTCATTTGGCCCTGAAGGCATTGACCTAAGGTCATCCCATTTATGCTGCAGATATTTCACTACAGCCGTAATCTCTCCGCTACATTTTGTGCTTCTAGCTTGAGTAATTTCCCAGATGTTGCGGAGGCGGGGAAGGAATCCACCCCCGCATCTGACACCTCTTTAACACGCGAACCAGAGAGCCTATGATATATTCGCGTAATATCATAGGCTCTCTGGTTCGCGTGTTAAAGAGGTGTCAGACACACACAATGGCACTGGGCACATGTACTGCGGGGTTTGACGCCCGTCACGGCTGTGACGGTCACGGTCGCGTCACTCTGCCGCCAGCTACGCCCTGTTATTACGGTCCTGGCCTGTCCCGATGCGGCGGCCGACACAAAGCGACAATGCGACAGTGCGTGCGACACAATGCCACTGGGCGGCGATGACAGGCTGCGATACATTGACAGTGGCGGTGCGTGTGTGCTCTGCCGGCTCAGCCTGGCTGCCGGGTGCTGCCCCGTCCAGTGATTGGCCGGCTCTCGGCCCACCACTGGCTGTGTGACGGTGTTCTCGCCAGTAACACGCAACAGTGCTCTCGCCAGTAGCTCGTGACGGTGCTGCCGCCAGTAATACGTAACAGTGCTCTCGCCAGTAGCTCGTGACGGTGCTGCCGCCAGTAACACGTGGCGGTGCTCTCATCAGTACCACGTGACGGTGCTCTCGCCAGTAACACGGTGCTCCCTTCAGCAGACTGACGTGTCGATCTCACAGTCAGCGAGCGACAGTTTCGTCTGGCTTCTGACATCATCTAGACAGAGAGTAAGTGTTGACAACTGAGCTCTGTCAAACACGTTACTCCTCCTTCCTTTTCCCATCTCCACCACATCAGCCTCACACGTGTGTCGCACGACTCCGCCTTGCTCCTAAAGCGGCAGGGAGAGAGTAGTCTACGGGTTAGGTGCCCGCCTTCTAGGCGAAAGGTTGTGGGTTCGTGTCTCACCTGTCGCTGCTCTTCGCTCGCGACCAATCGGCGTGAGACATTGGCGACGCTATGTGACCGAAAAGAGTCGACTGGTCGTAAATAATCAATAGTAATGGTAAGGGTGTTCCTCACATCGCTGGACCAATAGTGCCCGTCCCCGTTGCTGGACCAACAGTACCCCTCCTCGCTGGACCAATAGTGTCCCATCCCGCTGGACCAATAGTGTCCCATCCCGCTGGACCAATAGTATCCCTCCCCCTGGACAAATAATTCCCCTCCCGGTTGGACCAAAAGTGCTCCTCCCCGTTCCTCGCCAGTATTTGCGGCTGCCAGTACCCGTCGGCGAAGTCACTCGACCAAACCTTCATCGCTCAACCACGTTATCCCAGCCATCGTGCGCGGGAGCGGGATCAGGACCGTGGCGACGCACCAACATCATTAGCATACGCGGCCTCTGCGCCCACGCCTGTCCAGTGCCAGGCGTGAACGAAGCGCTTGTTTACACACCGGGCGCCGAGTTTTGCACGCCTCATCTGAGTCCAGCCGCCCGGCCGGCTACCCAGGAGCCACTCCCTGAGTCGGCCGAGCCTGGCGGTACTGCCGCACGGTCGGCTACCCACGAGTCACTCCCTGAGTCGGCCGAGCCTGGCGGTACTGCCGCCCGGCCGGCTACCCACGAGTCACTCCCTGAGTCGGCCGATCATGGCGGTACTGCCGCCCGGCCGGCTACCTAGGAGCCACTCCCTGAGTCAGCCGAGCCTGGCGGTACTGCCGCCCGGCCGGCTACCTAGGAGCCACTCTTTGAGTCAGCCGAGCCTGGCGGTACTGCCGCCCGGCCGGCTACCTAGGAGCCACTCCCTGAGTCAGCCGAGCCTGGCGCTACTGCCGCCCTGCCAACGCAAATCATTAGCCATCGTCTAGCGGGCAATCACAGCCGTTCTGCCCAAACTCGCTACACCAATAAACAATCAATTGGCCTCTGAAGACCCGGGATACCTGGTCTAGCCTAGGTCAACACTGCCTGTGGCGTTAAAAGCGGCTGTGCAGGCCGGGCGGGCAGGCAGGTCACTTCCAGCTGAGCGTGTGTCGGGGGCTGCGGCAGATCTGTGCTGGTGCCAGTTAACTGAACAGCCTGCGGAAGACGAAGCGATGTGGCGAGTGAGCTACCCCAGACGCAGAAGACTGGTAAGACCCCTGAAATCTGCCTGAATGCTTTTGCCGCACGTCTCTACGTTTGGAATTCGTGTATGTGTTATTTTGACGCACATATCATTGCCCTGCTAACTTCATCTCGGGTGTGATATGGCAAGGAGCTGTTGGGTGTTGAATTCTGCCGAACCACGGAGGCCATTTGTCTGCCGAGCTACGGAGGCCATGTGCGCCACCTCATGCGTGCTGTGCGGGCTTCACAAGCAAAGAGCAGTGCAAGCGTACCGCCTGCATACGCTGATCTGTGTCTTGCCCCGAATGCCGAGAGGTTAGTCTGTCCCTTGACACGTCCGCCGTCTATATAATGTCATGTTGCTTTAGTTCTCGGCAAAATAATTCACGGAAGGGGTTAGGGAAAGCTGGAGACCATAGACACAATTTTGTCATGGGCCAGCGCATGTCGAACTCCCGAAAAGCATAGACGAATTATTTTCTCGTGAGCGAGGAGAGTATTTTCCACACTGCCTCCCATGCCAGCCGTGCCAGCAGCATGCAGGCTAAGGCGGTGGGGGAGGAGTGGGCATGCGGTGCTGTGAGGAGGGGTAAGTGAGGGATTTTGCAAGTGCGAATCGGCTCGTCCACGTCTTATGTTACAATTATTTCCTCTATAGGTGAAAAACTTGGACAATTGGTCGTCTGCTTCGACAAAGCCCTAAGGCGACGCCATGCTGTTTTGCGTATGCTATGTTTATGCATGCTCGTGCAGCAAAAATGCAGGCGTTTGCTGCTCACAACTGCTCCTATGCGATCTCGAACTAGCTGAATCCCAGCCAGCTAGACCGTAAGCTCCATTCCCAGGCGAGTCACATCAGGCGTCAGCGGCTTTGGTCAACTGTTGGACATCTGATTGTGATGTCCCTGTCCCTGTGCGAACCCGCTATGTCAATCCTCAGATCTGACAGAGGCCGATACAAGGGTAATTGAGAGAAAGTCCCACCATGGAAAAGTGGCGCCTCTCTGACTGCATCCCTACAGGAAGACTCGGTGACATTTGTACCGCCCACCCTCGCCCGCTCAGAGGATTTTTAGCCAAAGGCTGAAAAAAATATCGCAGGGAAAGGTTTCCCTTTTTTTACAGGAAAAGGTTTCCCTTTTCTTACAGGAAAAGGTTTCCCTTCTCTCACAGGAATAGGTTTCCCTTTCCCCTACACGAGGACACCTCCATCCTTCGCCCAACAATTATTTTTCAGCCAAAGACGATAGTCTTTGGCTGAAAAATCCCTGAGGGATACTTCGTGCCCCTCATGAAAATTCCTGGATCCCCCCTGACGCCTGATACCACAGGCCCAGGCGAGACGGACCGAGCCTCCGCACTGCCAGCTGTGCTGCCTAAGTGACGCCTGATACCACAGGCCCAGGCAAGACGGACCGAGCCTCCGCACTGCCAGCTGTGCTGCCTAAGTGACGTCTGATACCACAGGCCCAGGCGAGACGGACCGAGCCTCCGCACTGCCAGCTGTGCTGCGTATGTGTTTTGATTAGTGTTTCTGTCAGGCTTGAATTTGGGAGTATGTAGGGTAGCTGAAGGCGGTGGGTGTACAATTTCTGTCCCAATATGTGCGAGCCATTTAAGCCCCAACCCGTTCACTACCTGTTCGCTTCCACGTGATCCACTGGTATTTCACAAAGTACAACTGCGGGCTCGACTATTTGGCGGCACCACGAGCAGCGTGACGCGTACGTGCAGTTCTCCTCGTGACCTTTTTTACCGATCCCACTCCACCCGCCATCCTGGCCCCGAATGCATTGACCCCGGCTTGTGAAGAGCGAACAATGGCAGGTAGGCGGCAATGCAGGGCGGCGGCACAGACAATGCAACGCATGCGATACATGCATGCGAGTCATTCCAAGAATATCCTCCCGCCGAACACTGTCGGACGGCAGCCGAGTGGACTCTCTGGGGTCCACTCGGCACGTTGTCAATCCACTCCGCACGTTGTCAGTCCACTCCACACGTTGTCAGTCCACTCGGCACTCCATACTGTACACCGGTTAATATATCGAAACACGTAAAGTGAGGGACGTGGAGTCTGTACCTGCATATTGACGGTGTGCAGGTACATACAGGGATTTAAGACATGGTCCAAAGGACGGGAGAAGTAGGGGACGGGTAGGGTAAGCCATGGCCCGCATATGACATAATAGCAGCATTCTGTGTGTGATTGGACTCGGAGCTCTCAGTCAAGGGTCCCCCGACCAATCGTTTCAATCCGTTTGAAACGTTGAGAGTGCAAGAGGGAGAGAAGTACAAAACATATGGCGAACCTGATGTGCATTAATCTTGATGTGTTTCAGATGCAGGCTTTCACCGCTTGTATTGCCATTCGAACTTGTGCTTTGCGCGCCTTCCATAGATAACCTGACCGTCCGCATAACGATTATTTTTATTTGTGAAACGTATGGACAACAGGAGCAACAATAAACTGCGTGCAGCAGCTTGTCGGCTGGTTGGCAAACTCTGACCGCAGCCGTCCCCACTGACTGACACATGTCGAGCATCTGACCACAACCGTCCCCACTGACTGACACATGTCCAGCATCTGACCACAACCGTCCCCACTGACTGACACATGTCCAGCATCTGACCGCAGCCGTCCTCACTGACTGACACATGTCCAGCATCTGACCACAACCGTCCCCACTGACTGACACATGTCCAGCATCTGACCACAACCGTCCCTACTGACTGACACATGTCCAGCATCTGACCACAACCGTCCCCACTGACTGACAAATGTCGAGCATCTGACCACAACCGTCCCGACTGACTGACACATGTCCAGCATCTGACCACAACCGTCCCCACTGACTGACACATGTCGAGCATCTGACCACAACCGTCCCCACTGACTGACACATGTCGAGCATCTGACCACAACCGTCCCCACTGACTGACAAATGTCGAGCATCTGACCACAACCGTCCCTACTGACTGACACATGTCCAGCATCTGACCACAACCGTCCCAACTGACTGACACATGTCGAGCATCTGACCACAACCGTCCCCACTGACTGACAGATGTCCAGCATCTGACCACAACCGTCCCCACTGACTGACACATGTCCAGCATCTGACCACAACCGTCCCTACTGACTGACACATGTCCAGCATCTGACCACAACCGTCCCCACTGACTGACACATGTCGAGCATCTGACCACAACCGTCCCCACTGACTGACACATGTCCAGCATCTGACCACAACCGTCCCCACTGACTGACACATGTCCAGCATCTGACCTCAGCCGTCCCCACTGACTGACACATGTCGAGCATCTGACCACAACCGTCCCCACTGACTGACACATGTCCAGCATCTGACCACAACCGTCCCCACTGACTGACACATGTCGAGCATCTGACCACAACCGTCCCCACTGACTGACACATGTCCAGCATCTGACCACAACCGTCCCCACTGACTGACACATGTCGAGCATCTGACCACAACCGTCCTCACTGACTGACACATGTCCAGCATCTGACCACAACCGTCCCCACTGACTGACACATGTCCAGCATCTGACCACAACCGTCCCTACTGACTGACACATGTCCAGCATCTGACCACAACCGTCCCCACTGACTGACACATGTCGAGCATCTGACCACAACCGTCCCCACTGACTGACACATGTCAAGCATCTGACCACAACCGTCCCCACTGACTGACACATGTCGAGCATCTGACCACAACCGTCCCCACTGACGACAAATGTCGAGCATCTGACCACAACCGTCCCTACACACACATGTCCAGCATCGACCACAACCGTCCCAACGACACACATGTCGAGCATCACACAACCGTCCCCACTGACACAATGTCCGGCATCGACCACAACCGTCCCCACTGACTGACACATGTCCAGCATCTGACCACAACCGTCCCTACTGACTGACACATGTCCAGCATCTGACCACAACCGTCCCCACTGACTGACACATGTCGAGCATCTGACCACAACCGTCCCCACTGACTGACACATGTCCAGCATCTGACCACAACCGTCCCCACTGACTGACACATGTCCAGCATCTGACCGCAGCCGTCCCCACTGACTGACACATGTCGAGCATCTGACCACAACCGTCCCCACTGACTGACACATGTCGAGCATCTGACCACAACCGTCCCTACTGACTGACACATGTCCAGCATCTGACCACAACCGTCCCCACTGACTGACACATGTCCAGCATCTGACCACAACCGTCCCCACTGACTGACACATGTCGAGCATCTGACCGCAACCGTCCCCACTGACTGACACATGTCCAGCATCTGACCACAACCGTCCCCACTGACTGACACATGTCGAGCATCTGACCACAACCGTCCCCACTGACTGACAGATGTCGAGCATCTGACCGCAACCATCACCACTGACTGACATATGTCGAGCATCTGAACACAACCGTCCCCACTGACTGACATATGTCGAGCATCTGACTAGCAGATCAAGCACTGACTGACAATCAAGCACTGACGAGCATCTGACTAGCAGATCGAGCACTGACTGACAGATGTCGAGCATCTGACCGCAACCATCATCACTGACTGACACATGTCGAGCATCTGAACACAACCGTCCCCACTGACTGACATATGTCGAGCAACTGGTCGCAATCTGATTGCGGTCGCTGCCGGTTACCAGACATGCATTCTACACGGAATACTCTTCGGCTTTCAAAAGTGTTAACCAAAAACTATGCAAATAATTCGAGCTATGCAGGCACCAAAATGCATATCATGTCTGAGAGAAACCTCTCTGGTTCGCGCATACCTGACTGGTCGCCGGCAGCGAGTGATAGTCAACGGAGCGGTCTGGGGTCGGGCTGACGTCACTTCCAGTGTACCGGAAGTTTGCTGGTCCCTCCTTGTTATTTGCCCTATTTGTGAGCGACGTGTCTTCCGGAGTTGACTCGGAATGTCCAATGTTTGCTGATGACGTTCAAATGTTTAGCAGAGTATCGTCTGCGGATGCCACGGTCCGCCCGCAGATATATATTGATTCCCTCCTCTGCAGGTGGTCCTCAGACTGGATACTGCCCTTAAACCCTCTGAAATACAGGTCATTCACAATGGCTCTCAGTTGTGCTCCTGTATGTTTTGAGTACAAGGTGCACAATACCAGTCCACATCATGTGGATAGAACAGTGTCAAGTGCGAACCGAGTGCTAGGACTGTTTATTAGATCCATGCAGGCAGCAGTATCTGGTAGTAAGCTTTGGAGAAGTGCTATGTTGACGGCAGATAACGCGAACATTGGATCTCGCCTTGAGTGCTGAGTTCTGCGTCATCTGGGCAGGCGCGGTCACGACACATCTGGCCCTGGTAGACGGTAGAGCGCAAGTGTTTAATGTGGCTAGCTGAACACTAGTGACGCCACGTAGGCCGCAATCTCTGGACTGTCAGAACCTTCTTCGCTTTTTATAACATGACGTCTGTGTCCACTCGTCGGGTACAGGTCGACATCATGTTCTTACGAAACGCTTTATACGGTATGAGTAGAATGGACTCATCGTTTTATTGCAGAACTTCTGATTATACGTCACCGTCAAGAGAAACAAGCAACCTATGTGATTTCCTGTACCATATATACGTGTGGTAACTATGAGGTGTGGTTTGTGCACTAGATCAATAAGATAGGCGAACATATTTTTGACAAGGACATCAATCAAGTGCTGGCATATTCGCGAACTTGCCGAGTGCATTCAAGACGCTGGTAGTCGGATTCGTGTGAGCTGTGTCACACACTCGCATTTGAATCGGCTATCGGGCATCGATGTATTCTGACCAGTCCTTCACTCGCTTAAAGCCATTATTCTAATTAAGCTTTTTAGCTCACGACTTCTCCCGCGAAGGGATGAAGAAGTTGTCAGAAATTATGGATATTATTTGGCTATTTAGGATTATTATGGTGAATTGTATGACAAGCGTAATTCTGACTTGGAGTAATTTAGGAGCGAAGTATTTCATGGTAACCACACGATGTGTTGTATTTGATTGATTGTAGTTTAATGGTTAGAAGATACAGACACGAGAGTTTACACGTGAAAAGTAGATGACTGTGTCTCGTCGGATGTAGACCTGAATAGAAACATGTGTCCCACAAGTCATCCTTACGTTCTCCACGGACACCGTGATCAATAAGGCGGCTTCTCCGGGGCGAGGCCCTTCCATTGCACTTCGGTTGGGTTGAACTAAACTAAACTAAACAAATGAGGGGAATTACTATGATAATTTGCGACCGCCATAAGTACCGGCGTTTTTCGCGGGGTTGATTAGACCTGCATTATACCTCGTGCGTGACCCAATCTATAGGATCTTTTGGCTGCCATGCATTCATTTCGAATGGATTTTTAGGTGGGTTTGAAATGATATAAATATGTCCCAAAATGATATGTCCCATGGTAGATACATGGAATAATTTTTCCCTCTTTAGCCATAGACGACGTTAGTTAGATTTTGAACATGTATCAAATTCAACAGAGGACAAAAATCACGACTTACCCTTGTGCTCATACTTGACCTTTTTTACCCGGAACCGAACGGCCCGTAAAGGCGTGAGTGGATCAATATTTTGAATATTTTGATATTCAATATCAAATATTTTGACTTTTCATGTTCCATAATGCTCCATTTTAGGATGACAATGTAGGTTTCCGAGATCGAGATGCTTGCATTTGAGTAGCCTCGTAATGCTACCAGCGACTTGTCGTCAGCACAATAGCGCACCTTCGATACAACTCGAGACGACGTCAGCACAATAGCGCACCTTCGATACAACTCGAGACGACGTCAGCACAACAGCGCACCTTCGACACAACTCGAGACGACGTCAGCACAATAGCGCACCTTCGATGCAACTCGAGACGACGTCAGCACAATAGCGCACCTTCGATACAACTCGAGACGACGTCAGTACAACAGCGCAACTTCGACACAACTCGAGACGAACGCCAGCTATTGTACCTTCGCTACAACTCGAGACGACGTCAGTACAATAACGCATCTTCGACACAACTCGAGACGAACGCCAGCTATTGCACGATGATACCTGTAATACAGCCGATACACTTTCGGAACGCATACCCACCTCACTCAAAATGATACTTTACGACGTAGACCCAGCTTTAATTGCCTTCCTCCACCCATGGTGTTGGTTGTTGGCTTCGAGAGAGGTACGTTGGGGATCACGGAGTACCCTCAGGGCACAGGCAGGACGCAGACGGCAGCAGTAGATGCTACCGACATCTACTGGCTCGCCACCGACTCTGCGGCCACCGGCGGCCCATCGAACGTCCTTCTCACGTCATCGGTACACGGCGGAAGTCGCCTATGGTTACAAAAGCAAAACACGTGTCCTGGCTACAAAAACAGCGGCATGTTGCACACCATCGCTGCTTGCCGTGGGAACGGCTATGGTCCGTGGAGAAAGCATGGTGCTTGCCGGCGTATTATCCCATATGCCAAGCTGCTTAGTGTTTACACTAGGCTTTAAGCGTGGCCTGTGCTGCACACTGAGCTACGTCGGACGGTGTTCTTCATCTACTCCACGTGTGAGTCATGTAAATACGCGGCAACTTTTGTCCTGCACAGAAAGCTGACTGGCGAGCTGGACGTCAGATGAGCTGCATGTGTTTCCAAGAAGGTCATGGCTGAATTGTACTACCTGTAGGTAACCGAGCCGGGTCATTTGCGAAATTCTTGAGCTGTTGACACCTCGCAACCTAAAGGTCTTCGATCATCTTTGGTCAGAAAAGGCACCGACATGGTGACGTCGGGGTGGTGGGTCGGTCCTCTCATGTCAGAAATTGATACAGTTTGTTCGCGCGGTTCTGCCGCAATGTCGAGCTAATTCGCCCCGCTCTCCGCGCCGCAGTCGTGAGACCAGCTCCCTGATCTCACTCCCCAGTACTGACCAAATCCTTGATCTGTCCACCAGTACGGACCAGCTCTTTGGCCCCGCTCCCTGGTATAGACCAGCTCCCTGATCTCACTCCCCAGTACTGACCAGATCCTTGATCTGTCCACCAGTACGGACCAGCTCTTTGGCCCCGCTCCCCGGTACAGACCAGCTTCCTGACCCCGCTCCCCAGTACGGCCCAGCGCCCTGATCTCACTCCCCAGTACGGACCAAATCCCTGATCTCTCTCCCGGTACGGACCAGCTTCCTGACCCCGCTCCCAGCACGGACCAGCGCCCTGACCTGACTTCCCAGTACGGACCAGCGCCCTGATCTCACTCCCCAGTACGGAGCAGCTCCGTGACCTGGCTCCTCAGTACGGACCAGCTTCCTGACCCCGCTCCCCAGTACGGGCCAGCGCCCTGATCTCACTCCCCAGTACGGAGCAGCTCCCTAACCTGGCTCCTCAGTACGGAGCAGCTCCGTGACCTGGCTCCTCAGTACGGACCAGCTCCGTGACCTGGCTCCTCAGTACGGACCAGCTCCGTGACCTGGTTCCTCAGTACGGAGCAGCTCCGTGACCTGGCTCCTCAGTACGGACCAGCTCCGTGACCTGGCTCCTCAGCACGGACCAGCTCCCTGACCTGGCTCCCCAGTACGGACCAGCTCCGTGACCTGGCTCCTCAGTACGGACCAGCTCCCTGACCTGGCTCCCCAGTACGGACCAGCTCCGTGACCTGGCTCCTCAGTACGGACCAGCTCCCTGACCTGGCTCCTCAGTACGGAGCAGCTCCGTGACCTGGCTCCTCAGTACGGAGCAGCTCCGTGACCTGGCTCCTCAGTACGGAGCAGCTCCGTGACCTGGCTCCTCAGTACGGAGCAGCTCCGTGCCCTGGCTCCTCAGTACGGACCAGCTCCGTGACCTGGCTCCTCAGTACGGAGCAGCTCCGTGACCTGGCTCCTCAGCACGGAGCAGCTCCGTGACCTGGGTGGCCGCCACAGCCGCTGCGCGCGCCTCAGTCCGATGTGGTCAGTTCCGGTCGACTGGCTGTGCAGGACCGGCGCCAGTCTCCCGCCGACAGGTGGGCCGCCCGTCAGCCATATCCGACCCGGCCTGGCTGCTCTGAGCGCGCCGCACCATCCTGCTGGCCGGCACTGTTTGGTGAAGCTACCCCGCTCCGCTGGTACTCGCTGTGGTACTCGCCGCCTCGCTGTGGTGCTCGCTGTGGTACTCGCTGCCTCGCGGGTACTCGCTGTGGTACTCGCTGTAATACTCGCTGGTATCCGCTGTTACTCGCTGGTATTCACTGGTACTTGCTGTGGTACTCGCTGTGGTGCTCGCTGGTATCCGCTGGTACTCGCTGGTACTCGCTGGTACTTGCTGTGGTTACTCTCTGGCCGGGCGCCTCACCGTCCGCCGATGGGTACTGGCGGCAACAGTTCGGGTCGGTGGACGCCTGGACCCAACTAGAAACGTTCACTGCTCCACCGCAATCTGCTAATTCCTCTGGACTCAGCCCGAAACGTTCACTGCTCCACCGCAATCTGCTAATGCCTCTGGACTCAGCCCGAAACGTTCACTGCTCCACCGCAATCTGCTAATGCCTCTGGAATCAGCCCAAAACGTTCACTGCTCCACCGCAGTTTGTTATCTGTAATTGAAGTGCATATTGATGTACCGGTTGTGGTCTCTACGCTCTTATTCTGCGTGCGCCTCCACATCCAATGAGGCTGATTCCTGCCTGGAGTCTGGAGGGAGGGAGCAGGTTCAGATTCATTTAATTGGCGTAACATCCGCTTCGGTGGCTTTTCATGTGCGCAGGTCATTTGTATATAAAAGGAAATGTAAATATTGCACACCATTATACATCATGGTCGGCATGTACCTCGTACTTTGTCACATATTCCTGCCCGGTGAAGTTCACCAATGGCTGTGGCTGTCAGCATGGCCTCTAAATGTTCCGTACCTTCAGATATCTTATACGTGTCTTCTTTCGGGGACATGCTCTGGTAAGGAATCTCACATTGTGTCACCAGATATAGAGAAATGCTAGATATTGAGGTTGGTATGACAACTGCTCAACCAATCTGTGCTGCTTCCCCACCAAGTTGGAGCCGTTTTGTTGTCCACCGTGTGACGTCATGCAGCAGTTGGGAGGGCCGGTGTGAGGCGCTCACCGGCGGCTCGGAAGCTGACCATTGTAATGCCATCTCTACACGCATGGGCGTTACAGTAACGCCATGTAATGCCATCTCTACACGCATGGGCGTCACAGTAACGCCATGTAATGCCATCTCTACACGCATGGGCGTCACGGTAACGCCATGTAATGCCATCTCTACACGCATGGGCGTCACGGTAACGCCATGTAATGCCATCTCTACACGCATGGGCGTCACGGTAACGCCATGTAATGCCATCTCTACACGCATGGGCGTCACAGTAACGCCATGCTTTAGATTGCAGGCATACTTCTTGAGTAACCACAAACTACCCAGCGATTCGACGTGTCAGTGAATAGTGCACACTGGAGACCGGTCACTCACCACTCTGTCTCAAAATATGTTGTCATTTGCTCAGTTACCAACCCCCCACCTGTTTCGATTTGTTCTGAGCGATGAACTTTCCGTCATGACAGTTCCGTGCCGCTCATGTGCATATTTCTTTGGATTACACGAGAAACATGTGACGATATCTGAACGAAACTTACGAAATCTGGCTTGATATTTTCACATAGTGCGGTTTCACCTGACATACGCACTACTGTAAATATATATATATATATATATATATATATATATATATATACATAACTGTGTGAAGCATTCGCTGTAGTAGTCGGCTCCAAGCCAATCCACTGCGGAATTGTCAGTCCAGCGCTGCAGGCGTCATCAGCGATGTACCCAGATGGTGTAGGGTGCTCTCAGCTGTGTACCCAGATTATGTAGTGTGCTCTCAGCTGTGTACCAAGATTGTGTACTGTGCTCTCAGCCGTGTACCCAGATTGTGTAGTGTACTCTCAGCCTTGTACCCAGATTGTGTAGTGTGCTCTCAGCCGTGTACTCATATTGTGTAGTGTGCTCTCAGCCGTGTACCTAGATTGTGTGGTGTACTCTCAGCTGTGTACCCAGATTGTGTGGTGTGCTCTCAGCTGTGTACCTAGATTGTGTAGTGTACTCTCAGCCGTGTACTCAGATTGTGTGGTATGCTCTCAGCTGTGTACCCAGACGGGGTAGTGTGTTCTCAGCCGTGTACCCAGATTGTGTGGTGTACTCTCAGCTGTGTACCCAGATTGTGTGGTGTGCTCTCAGCTGTGGTATAATTTGTCCGACCGGGAGCTTCCTTCCGGCCTCCGGCTGTTTCCCGACCATTGGCTGCGTTTTCATGTCTTCGACTGTAGTTTGTCACGTACTATGGTCGGTTACGTTTCTCATATGGTCTATGGATACAGCCTCTGCAGAAGGAAGGGGCTGCGGGAGCATGCTCCTCTAATGCGCTCTAATCTTAACTATGAACCATATATTGTTGACGGTGAGGAAGTGGCCTACAAATATGCTTGACCACCTTTTGTTTGGGGTGTGGTGGTGGTGGGGGGGGAGGCGGTTCTTGCGCCCGCGATGTGGTCGACTGGTTTTCCTGGTGTTGGCTGAGTTCCATTATGGCCGTGAGTGCTTTTCTGTGACCGGCTGTTTTTCTACTGGTCGGCCAGATTGTGCTCTGCTGCATTTCCCTTTGGTTGGTCGGCTGCATTTTCTGTCGGTTGGTTGTCTTCCCGTGGTCGGCTGGCTGTGTTTTCCTGTGGTCAGCCAGGTGTGTCGGTGAGGTTTTTTAAAAAAAAAAATATTTAACACATCATAGCACACATATAAGATGCGATTGGCACAAAAGACCAAATTGGTCTTGAGTCGAGGTGCTTCTCGCAACAACGTCTTCAACCAATGAAACCATTGACCACCGACACGGTGTGACAATCGCTACCCGCCCCCGCCAGCACGCCCCATCGCCACACAAAGCACGCACCCATATGTGTGGTATCCAACACTATGCCTGCACCCGGTAGCACCTGGTTAGTTCCGAATGTTAGTTTGTTGTGTTAAAGCGTTTTGTGTCGATAAGAAACGTCTGAAATGCTAATGCAACACACCGCTCAAGGTTCTTTCTGAGACCATTTCCAAAAATAAGTGTTTGTGGGATCTCCTTTTCAGTTAAATTAGTGAACATATCTGTTGTGTTTCGGAGTTTGATGAATATAATATTTATATGGTAAGCATAAAGAGGACAGTGAAATATGAAGTGAATTGTACCTTGTTTGAAGTGGCCACATGGGAATGATGAGTCATGTAGAAGATTGATGACAAATACGTCTGCGTTTAGTTGAGTGAGGCCCATTCTAAACCTTGCATGCAGCGTGTTGCCAGCTTTTATACCTAGCGAATAACACTGTGGTGGTATCGTGGCACCTGTGCGACCCATAATTGCACTCTTTAATTTATTGATGTTTGGTTCATGCCTCAAATTTTCAGGAAGATTATTCCACACCTTTGTCGTGGCAAGGCAAGGTGTGGTCGGCTGGCTGTGTTTTCCTGTGGTCAGCCAGGTGTGTCGGTGAGACGTGGTCGGCCGGCTGTGTTTTCCCGTGGTCAGCCAGGTGTGTCCGTCCAGGTGTCGGTGAGGCGTGGTCGGCCGGCTGTGTTTTCCCGTGGTCAGCCAGGTGTGTCGGTGAGGCGTGGTCGGCCGGCTGTGTTTTCCCGTGGTCAGCCAGGTGTGTCGGTGAGGCGTGGTCGGCCGGCTGTGTTTTCCCGTGGTCAGCCAGGTGTGTCGGTGAGGCGTGGTCGGCCGGCTGTGTTTTCCCGTGGTCAGCCAGGTGTGTCCGTGAGGCGTGGTCGGCCGGCTGTGTTTGTCCCGTGGTCAGCCAGGTGTGTCGGTGAGGCGTGGTCGGCCGGCTGTGTGCTCCCGTGGTCAGCCAGGTGTGTCGGTGAGGCGTGGTCGGCCGGCTGTGTGCTCCCGTGGTCAGCCAGGTGTGTCGGTGAGGCGTGGTCGGCCGGCTGTGTGCTCCCGTGGTCAGCCAGGTGTGTCCGTGAGGCGTGGTCGGCCGGCTGTGTGCAGCTTTCTCAGCCGGTGGGCGGCGCCAGGTGTGGTGATGTGCCGGCCCAGCCGACGCTCGGCGGCCGCCACTCGCGGCCGAACAGCGCCACTGGAGGCACAGGTAGCTGGCCGACCACCTGCCGGCAGCGCACGTCTGCCATCGGCAGTCGGCGGCTCAGTACTCGTCGTCTCGCCTGGTGGTCCGGTCGGCCGGTCTCAGCAGTGTGTGTGTGTGTGTGTTTGCGGATATGGGCGCTCCCGTCTCTTCGTTGTAGCATCATTGTGGACGCCTCCGTTTTTATCTGAGAGTGTCGGTGACTTCTTTTGCATGCAGTTCAGTTTGAGGATGACTTGCTTTATCAGAACAGGAAGTATGCTGCTACAGCTTAGTTGTGTATGGTTTCACTAGTATCGTGTTTGTAACTTTAAGGAATTGGCGCCTCCAACGGTGTAGAGTACTGTCGAGGAGCTAAATTCTGGTCTACCTTTTTCTGAGAAATAGCTACTAATCGCGGGTAGAACATGTTCCCGTTTGTCCACGCGCACACACGCACATCTGCTGGGCCGCCGAGAGAGTGTCCCCCCGAACCTCCTGCCATTCTGCAGGGGCTGCGCGGAGCTTAGCAAGAGTTGAGTGAGATTTCGCAAAGTTGAGTTGCGTTTGCAGCGCGGGTGAGTGTTGCGTGTGGCGCTGCGAGGATGCCCATCATGTCGATACTGCGAGGCCCGACCTCGGACTGGGAGGAGCTCAACGACATGCGCTTCATCCAGCCATACGTGAGTAGCTGCACTACCGGCCAGATGCAGTTAACGGCCAGCAGAGCCGGGGGCGGCAGATCTGCTGCGGTTGACGGCCAACAGAGCCGAGGGCGGCAGACCTGCTGCAGTTGACGGTCAACAGAGCCGAGGGCGGCAGACCTGCTGCAGTTGACGGCCAGCAGAGCCGGGGGCGGCAGATCTGCTGCAGTTGACGGCCAACAGAGCCGAGGGCGGCAGACCTGCTGCAGTTGACGGCCAGCAGAGCCGGGGGCGGCAGATCTGCTGCAGTTGACGGCCAACAGAGCCGAGGGCGGCAGACCTGCTGCAGTTGACGGCCAGCAGAGCCGAGGGCGGCAGACCTGCTGCAGTTGACGGTCAACAGAGCCGAGGGCGGCAGACCTGCTGCAGTTGACGGCCAGCAGAGCCGGGGGCGGCAGATCTGCTGCAGTTGACGGCCAACAGAGCCGAGGGCGGCAGACCTGCTGCAGTTGACGGCCAGCAGAGCCGGGGGCGGCAGACCTCAGACCTGCTGCAGTTGACGGCCAGCAGAGCCGGGGGCGGCAGACCTGCTGCAGTTAACGGTCAACAGATCCGAGGGCGACAGACCTGCTGCAGTTGACTCTCCTCTTATATGGGCCAATTTAACTCCTCGACTCTATTGTCTTCACAATGCCCGTCGGCTACGATAACTATGCAGGCCATCATTTACTGTACTACGATCAGTACAAAGAAATATGATCGTTTCCGAAACAATCGTTGGCATCGAACCAGTTTTCATTACAATGTTGCCGCAGGGATAGTTGTCCCACTTCAAACAGCTTTGTCTTAATGTTAACCTTACGAATCTGCTATCTAATGATATCCAATACCATTTTCCGCCTCTCGGATTTTCTTGTGAAGCTTGCCGTCACACCTCACCGCCTTGTGAGCGACTCTCGGGTACGTCACGCAGTCGGGTCAGCGTCACGGCCTCAGTGTACTCGTCATATCGGTGATGTAAGATCAGAAGCTGCATGGTCCGTCCTTTCTGGGGCGCAATGAATACGCTGTCAGAGTTTTGTCATGCGTCGGACTTTTTTTCGATTCGTGCATCCTCTTGGGTAGGGTTGTCTGCTAGCTGACCAGTTGTCTGCCAGCTGACCAGCTGTCTGCCAGCTGACCAGTTGTCTGCCAGCTGACCAGTTGTTTGCCAGCTGACCTGAACGCCAAGCACGTCAGTAATGGCGGCCTGGTCTCCTGGAACGTGATGAACTCCCGTTAAAGATCTCTCGTGAAGGCATGTGGTTCTGATACCGAATTATCTTTTATGGTCCACGATATCTGGAACACCCGAACAAAAATCGTGCAATGATGCGCTTCATTGGGTTCAGTAGGGTGTGCCGCGGGCTAAAAACTAGCACTACGGCGGCGTACTTGATTCAGTGTGGCCATAGTTTTTCATGGCCTTTTCCGACTGCGTTGATGTTGGTTCGCGTATTGTCCCTAGAATGAGTGTTTCAGGCCGTGCACCATGGCATGTGTACAAACACAACAGGACGCGTATTGTCCCCAGAATGAGTGTTTCAGGCCGTGCACCATGGCATGTGGACAAACACAACAGGACACGTATTGTCCCCAGAATGAGTGTTCCAGGCCGTGCACCATGACATGTGGACAAACACAACAGGACACGTATTGTCCCCAGAATGAGTGTTTTAGGCCGTGCACCATGACATGTGTACAAACACAACAGGACGCGTATTGTCCCCAGAATTAGTGGTTCAGGCCGTGCACCATGACATGTGGACAAACACACAAGGAGATTTTGAGCGAGCCTGACCTGATCACATTTTATATCTATATATATATATATACATAACATGAATTAATGTTTTTCGCCCAAAGCGTAGTTGTAGGATAAACCTGATGGCCAATAGAGCTATATAGATCATGGGATCTCCATTATAACTATATTGTTCGAACACAACGTTTCGCTACATTTCGTAACATCTTCAGGAGCAAAACAGTAAAACAATGGCGATACAAAAACACAGAGTTACACATCATTCATACAGTGACTGAAAACACACGGATACAAGATGAAGCACGATCCGTTTCATTTATCAATTTCTCCCGCCAGCTAAAACCTATTGTACAATTTTTAGCGGAAAAGACGATGCCATGGTATTTAGGCTATGGCGCTGTTTATGCATGTACAATGACTCCATAATACGGAGGCAGAGGGTCGAATTACACCGGGACAAGATTGAAAAGTCGTCAATGGAGAAGTGTGTATCGCACACAAAAGAGTGTTCTCTGACTGGTGACGGGTCGGGGTTGTGTTCTCTGACTGGTGACGGGTCGGGGTTGTGTTCTCTGACTGGTGACGGGTCGGGGTTGTGTTCTCTGACTGGTGACGGGTCGGCGTTGTGTTCCCTGACTGGTGACGGGTCGGGGTTGTGTTCCCTGACTGGTGACGGGTCGGGGTTGTGTTCTCTGACTGGTGACGGGTCGGGGTTCTCTGACTGGTGACGGGTCGGGGTTATCTGACTGGTGACGGGTCGGGGTTGTGTTCTCTGACTGGTGACGGGTCGAGGTTCTCTGACTGGTGACGGGTCGAGGTTCTCTGACTGGTGACGGGTCGAGGTTCTCTGACTGGTGACGGGTCGGGGTTGCAGAGGCCACGCTGAGTGCGGTCTGATCTCCTTAAATGCTGCACCCTACAGTGTGGAGGGTAGAGGGTACGCAGGGTAGACCCCACATACGATTCCTCACGGTCTGATCTCCCTAAATGCTGCTGTACCCTACAGTATAGACTACGCAGGGTAGACACCACGTACAATTCCTCACGCGAGGCACAACTGAAGCGATATACTACTGAGGATAAACAACATTTAGGAATACTGTCCTTATATCGGAAAAAGGAGCCTATTGTGAAATAATTCACCAAGATGATATTGGGGTCCATGTAAGGGCAAACGTTCGACAGTAATCGAATAAGGTCGGACCTTAGATTATCACTGCTGCCCGAAAAAAGGAAGAACAAAGTACTTGGGCAGCTTTGGAACTGTAGGTATGAGAGCTTTCCTGCTGAACTTGGAGTCCAGAAACTTTTTAATGCAAAAGTGTACCATGTGGGTTGGGAACGCATTGCACACGAAAAACTTTCTGAGAAATTGTAGTTCAATGTCAAAGATGCCATATGTTGAGCTTAGGTGGAACGCCCTGCCGATGGTAGAGTGGCTAATGCAGTTTTCATGGAGCGAGGGATGAGGCTCAGAAAGCTGGTTCTCAATTCCGAGAAGGTGGGCTTGCGATAAACAGAAGCAGAAAGGTGGCCATGCTCTTTGTGATTAGGACGTCCAAGAAGGGGAGAGATCCGTTGTGCTCTTCTTCTTTCGTGAATTTGATGTTCGGGTGCTGACCGCTCAGGTAATGCTGAAATTGAGCAACATGCTCCCGTTCACGAAAGAGAAGGAAGCAGTAATCGATATAGCGGTGGTAAAAGATAGGCTTTAATTCAAGAGGACATGAATCTAACCACCTCTTTCCGTGGAAGCTCATGAACATGTTCGTGGACGTGGGACCTAACGGTAAGCCCATGCCAACTGCCTCCTTCTGTTTGTACAGTTTTTGGTTGAACTTAAGGAGTTAATTCAAAACCGAAAGCTCAAGAAGAGAAGGGGAATACTTCGCCGAAATTCCCATGACATGATCAACAGTGCTAAACATAGCACGAATGCAGATGTCTATTGTTTCTTTCAAAGGAATGTTGGTAAATATACTTTCCACGTCAAAAATAGTCATGAAAATCCGATCATCAATGTCGATATGCGTAATCTCTTTGGCAAACTCAAACGAATTCTTAACAGCATACTCATTTTTGTGCAATTGGAAAGTACTGGCAGGAGGAATTTCGCCAACTTGGAAGCGGGAGTGCCGTAAGCAGAAAAAAATGGTCTTAGCGGGACAGAAGCTTTATGTGTTTTTGGCAGACCATGGTGTGTTTTCAGCCACTGTATGAATGATGTGTAACTCTGTGTTTTTATATCGCCATTGTTTTACTGTTTTGCTCCTGAAGATGTTACGCAATGTAACGAAACGTTGAGTTCGAACAATATAGTTCTAATGGAGATCTCATGATCTGTATAGCTCTATTGGCCATCAGGTTTATCCTACAACTACTACACACACACACATATATATATATATATATATATATATATATATATATATATATATATATATATATATATATATATATATATATATATATATATATATATATATATATATATAATTTCAGGTGTGTATCTGGGTTTAATAGAGACGTCTCATTTTCTATGGATGTCATCTGTCTAATTAGCATGTCACCTTATAGCAATATAGCAAAGGATAGGATATAGCACAAGGATAGGATATGCTATAGCATAGGATATAGCAAAAGCATTTCCATTTCCAGTCTATCGTATGACTCCTATGACAGGAGTCACGGTGCTGGGGCTAAGCGAGTTCCTGCAGATGCTAGGTCAATTTACTGTCCCCTGTGCTATGCATGCCACACACACATGATCACTCCCGTGTCTGTCCTACTGTGTGCAAATATATCATACGATAGCTAGAATTACAACAGTCCGACATTTTGGGGTTCCCGTCGTGATTTTAAAGAACGACGTGGTTGGGCCCTAGCATGATTTTCAGGGTCCGAGGTGCGAACTTTTGAGACCCCAGCGTGATTTTCAGGCACACCGGTTCGACTTTTGCGGGGCCACAGCGCAATTTGTAGGGTTCCCGGCCTGGTCTTTGCGCCGTTAGTATGATTTTGAGGGGTCCAGCTCGTCTATTTGGCCCCATCCTGATTTTAAAGGACACCGGCACGACTTTTTTGTGTGGCACCAGCGTGATATTCAGGGGCCCAGTTGCGAACTTTTGAGTCCTCCAGCGTGATTTGCGGGGCCCGGCCCGACGTTTGGGGGGGGTCCAACGCGATTCGATTTTCAGGGGCCCCGGTGCGACCTTTTCGGCCCCAGCGTGATCTTCAGTGACCCGGCACGTCTTTTTGGAGCCACAGCGTCATTTTCATGGGCCCCGTAATACTTCTTGGGCCACCAACGTCATTTTTGGGCCCGGCACGACTTTTCTGGGTCTTTTCGGGGGTCGAAGCAGTATTTTTAGGGGCCCGTTCCCACTTTGTGGAGTCCCCAGCGTCATTCTTAGGGGCCCGGAACGATTTATAGGGCCCCCAATGTGATTATCAGAGGCCTTGGTGCGATTGTGGGGCCCAGCGCCATCTTCAGGGGCCGTTGCGCGACTTTTTGGGGCCACAGTGCAATTTTTAGGGCCCAGTTAGATTTTAGGGAAACTGGCGCAATTTTTCTTAATCCCGGCGCGATTCTTGGGACCCAACAACCTCTCAGAGGGGGGGGACACTGCGCCCAATACCCCCTCTAGGGTACACCACTGGCTAGGATTAGCGGCCAGGCCTGCACGACCGGTCCGCTTTTAAAGTGTTATTTTTCATTTTTGAGCGCTCCAAGCCCTGCCTCCTGACGTCACAACAAGACCTGCTACGTGTGAACCTTGATCTGTAACAGGTTTCGCCCCATTATTTTCTCTGAATGACTCACATCTTGTGGCTACAGAAATTTGTGTGTTGGCCCCGCAGGGTGAACGTATGTGTCGCACAGTGCCGCCCGCATCACCTATGCTCAGTGGTGCAGCCAGGATCTTACTTGGGTGCTAAGGATTTTACTTGGGCCCTTGGCTGCCCATATGCCTATGCTGACCGTGACCGCGACACCACCGTTCCCCTCCTCACCAATGCTCGCCATGACCTCCACACCACTACTCCCCGCCTCACGAATTCTGACCGTGACCTCCACACCACCGCTCCCCGCCTCACCAATACTGAGTGTGACCGCGACACCACCGCTCCCCGCCTCACCAATACTGAGTGTGACCGCGACACCACCGCTCCCCGCCTCACTAATACTGAGTGTGACCGCGACACCACCGCTCCCCGCCTCACTAATACTGAGTGTGACCGCGACACCACCGCTCCCCGCCTCACCAATACTGAGTGTGACCGCGACACCACCGCTTCCCGCCTCACTAATACTGAGTGTGACCGCGACACCACCGCTCCCCGCCTCACCAATACTGAGTGTGACCGCGACACCACCGCTCCCCGCCTCACCAATACTAAGTGTGACCGCGACACCACCGCTCCCCGCCTCACCAATACTGAGTGTGACCGCGACACCACCGCTCTCCGCCTCACCAATACTGAGTGTGACCGCGACACCACCGCTCCCCGCCTCACCAATACTGAGTGTGACCGCGACACCACCGCTCCCCGCCTCACTAATACTGAGTGTGACCGCGACACCACCGCTCCCCGCCTCACTAATACTGAGTGTGACCGCGACACCACCGCTCCCCGCCTCATCAATACTGAGTGTGACCGCGACACCACCGCTCCCCGCCTCACTAATACTGAGTGTGACCGCGACACCACCGCTCCCCGCCTCACTAATACTGAGTGTGACCGCGACACCACCGCTCCCCGCCTCACTAATACTGAGTGTGACCGCGACACCACCGCTCCCCGCCTCACTAATACTGAGTGTGACCGCGACACCACCGCTCCCCGCCTCACTAATACTGAGTGTGACCGCGACACCACCGCTCCCCGCCTCACTAATGCTGAGTGTGACTGCGACACCACCGCTCCCCGCCTCACCAATACTGAGTGTGACCGCGACACCACCGCTCCCCACAGACAGAGGCGCGATGCCCTATCCTTTGCATGCGGCACGGGGTTCTCTCGACCCTCGCTCGTCCAGCGTCATCGATGGCACGATGATGAGTCAGGCAGATGAGGAGCCAGGCAGGTGATGAGCCAGGCAGATGAGGAGCCAGGCAGATGAGAGTCAGGCAGATGAGGATGAGTAGCCAGGCCGGAGCGAGTGTACACTTTTCATCCACGGAGCGCTTGAGCGAGCGTATCCGCTCTCATGCGTGCTCGAGTAGCCGAGCGCCCCACGGGGACGGTGTGCGCTTTTGCATGTGAACGATCCGATCCGATCCGAACCGAACCGAACCGAACCGAACCGATCAGGCCCAATCCGACCCAACCCGAACCAGAGCTGAACCAGAGCGGACCCGACCCGAACCAGAGCCGAGCCAGAGTCTAACCAGAGCAGACCCGACTCGAACCAGAGCCGAGCCATAGTCGAACCAGAGCAGACCCGACCCGAACCAGAGCCGAGCCAGAGTCGAACCAGAGCCAAACCGACCAGACCAGATACGACCCGACCTGACGCGAGTTGAAGCATGTCGTAACATGCGCGACGCAAATGCAGCACGGCATCACGTCATGGGACGATTATCTGTTCTGACTTACGTTGAGATGTTTCCAACTAGCGAAAGCTAACAAAACAAACTTTTGGGGCAGGTGGGCCTTGGGAACTCGAAGTACAAGTTCGGCAGGGTCATACGCAAAGGCCACCTCGAGTGAATCCTTACATACCAGAACGAAGGCTGCCTTCGCAGCCATTGTCCTATGCATCAGGTCTGAAACTTCACCTTAGCGCCGGTGCACATGCGTCTCCAAGAGAGAAACGCACGCGCATTTACGAGGTGTTTTGTCCAAGCTTTCTCTGGTGCAGCGGAGAGTGAAGGCTTCCTCTGATCGTCGTGATAAGCTACAGCTCGGTACCAAGAGCTCGGCGTGTACTCACCTAACCACTGCGGCTGAGCGGTGATAAAGCGTGATAAGCTACAGCTCGGTACCAAGAGCTCGGCGTGTACTCACCTAACCACTGCGGCTGAGCGGTGATAAAGCGTGATAAGCTACAGCTCGGTACCAAGAGCTCGGCGTGTACTCACCTAACCACTGCGGCTGAGCGGTGATAAAGCGTGATAAGCTACAGCTCGGTACCAAGAGCTCGGCGTGTACTCACCTAACCACTGCGGCTGAGCGGTGATAAAGCGTGATAAGCTACAGCTCGGTACCAAGAGCTCGGCGTGTACTCACCTAACTGCTGCGGCTGAGCGGTGATAAAGCGTGATAAGCTACAGCTCGGTACCAAGAGCTCGGCGTGTACTCACCTAACCACTGCGGCTGAGCGGTGATAAAGCGTGATAAGCTACAGCTCGGTACCAAGAGCTCGGCGTGTACTCACCTAACCACTGCGGCTGAGCGGTGATAAAGCGTGATAAGCTACAGCTCGGTACCAAGAGCTCGGCGTGTACTCACCTAACTGCTGCGGCTGAGCGGTGATAAAGCGTGATAAGCTACAGCTCGGTACCAAGAGCTCGGCGTGTACTCACCTAACTGCTGCGGCTGAGCGGTGATAAAGCTCCGGTTGGTCCTCACCCCGCTGCTGCGGCTGAGCGGCGATGAAGCTCGGTGTGATCCTCAGTCGTGTGTTCATTGTGGAATAAATGTATATGACCTACTAATAATTGACGGGTAAGGTGTCCAGGTGCACTCTGAACCGCTGTGAAGAGGTTTCAATGTTTTATTTGCATCTGGGTGCCAGAATTGAAAATGACGCGTCCACAACTCACAATCGACCACTGAAGATCTTAAGGTATTGAATAGCCTCTGCATTTGTTCCGTGATAATCACGGAACTCGCATGCAACAAATATGACTTTTGGACGTCTTACCCAAGAGTTCGAACCGGGAGTTCTTGATTTTCTTTTTCACTTGGAGTGACATCCAGGTGGTGGCACCCATCCTCGCTTGGAGTATCATCTAGATAGTGTAATCCAGCTCACCTGGTGTCTCGCTCATCTGACATGGAGTGCCACCCAGATGGTGTCACCCACCTAGCTTGGAGTGCCATCCAGGTGGTGTCACCTACCAAGCTTGGAGTGCCACCCAGATGGTGTCACCCACCTAGCTTGGAGTGCCACCCAGATGGTGTCACCCACCTAGCTTGGAGTGCCATACAGGTGGTGTCACCTACCAAGCTTGGAGTGCCACCCAGATGGTGTCACCCACCTAGCTTGGAGTACCATACAGGTGGAATCACCCACCTAGCCTGTCAATCACTGACACCACCCGCCAGGTGGTGTCACCCATCCTCCAAGAGCATCAAACTATCCAACTATCGAACTACGTCAGCTCTCATGCTGAGCTTTGTGTTGCCGAGCTTTGTGTTGCCGA
Source organism: Ashinkailepas kermadecensis (assembly GCA_034440615.1). Taxonomy (NCBI): domain Eukaryota; kingdom Metazoa; phylum Arthropoda; class Thecostraca; family Neolepadidae; genus Ashinkailepas; species Ashinkailepas kermadecensis. Next base: position 60,055 of record JAOTOM010004611.1, on the reverse strand, counting down.
GCTTTGTGTTGCCGAGCTTTATGGTGTGGAGATTTGTGATGCGGAGCTTTGTGGGACTATACATGTTTACGGATGATATTTGGACACAGAACAGCGAGAGATTGCTTTAATATATCAAAATGGTGTGGATGAACCGATGTATCGATTAAGCTGTGTCGAAGTCGATAACAAGCCCATTGAGTGCCCAGCAGATTGAGTGATCGCCTGCCTTACGATGGCCCGAATAGGTGTGATAATTATGCGCAGTAATCGCTCTGGCGAGATAGCACGCGAGGACAAGCGGCAGCTTCCGGGCCTTTCAGTTACGACTGGAATTCGTCCATTTAGGATGGCCTGTGTGTAGCCGTCTCCTGGACCACAACAATGCATTAGGGGATCTACGAGAGGGATACTTCATGAGCATGAGCGTCATTTGTTCCAACCTAGAATAACCAGGACAAGTGATAGCACTCTAACGATCGGGAACTGGCACGGTACAACCGGGCAAGGCAGGGTGAACAGATCTGATGGTCTCCTTTGCTATGGTCGGCTCGCTTGTATGGGCATTATCATCCTATGCTGTTTCGTTAGCCGATTTGACTTGCAGATGAACCAGGGACAGAAAACGTCTCTAATGGTACCACGCCTAGTTAGATAACTTGATACGGCGTCCGTAGCTCGTTGGTTAAGCTGAGCGGCTAGCGAGGTACGGGGTTCGATTCCCCTCTATGTCCACCTTTCCTGCCAGGATGAGAGGAGGTCGACGCCATATAATATCAGCCGCTTAGTGCGTCGAAAAGCCACGACGGACCAACTAGATTAATTGGCAATGTGCCACTCAGGTCTTCAGGAATATCGCTCACGGGGATTTTCCCCACGATTATTGAGCATTTGATGTTTGCAACTGCTGCCGCAGGCGCTAGAAGTGCGCTCGTTGCACCATCAGCTGCTAAACACCTTTTCTACGGACACTGGTGGTGGCGATTAGGCATAAGCCGGCATTGTTTCTAATGATGGCCGGCTGTTGGTCATGGCCCACTTACGTCCCTAGCAGTTCTCGCGACAGCTGGTCACATCCGGGCTACGGGGTTCATTGACAGCCCTATCAAGTCCCAAGACGAAGCGGCACTGGACTCACTGACGGGCCAATCACGTCCCACGTCCCAAGACGAAGCGGTACTGACTCACTGACGTATCACGTTCCCAGACTAGTCCACCAGCTGGACGGAGTCCGCTGCGCTGTGTCACTCAGGTGTCCTTCCAAAATGACCTGGGAAAGCAGCAGCCCCAGCCTTGATAACACTAGACTCCACCAACATACTTAATTGTGTTAATGTAGCCGCTCGCATTAAAGCTAGGATTCATCGTTTGTTTGTTTTTGACAGTACGAAACAAAACGACATTTAGGAAAATCCACCAAGTTAGCTTTATCGCAAGCGATTGGGAATTGGAATGCAGAAAAACAAATTGTCAATGAGATCCCCGCACTAAAGGATCTAGGATTTTGCCATGGGGAGGAGACACAATTATGAGGGGCACCATTTTCTCAGAGGGTCACCACTGATTAAGAAGATGTATATGGCGGGAGGGGTACACTCGAGTGCCACTGGAGGACACCTTTTCTGCTCAGGGGGCCCCATCGACTAAGCAATTCAAGAAGAAGGTGCACTCGAGAATCCTGGATGGGCGCTGTTTAGATCCTAATGAGGAGGGGTCACCCCTCCCATCCACCCTTGGATGCGTCCCTGCCCCCGCTACACTGAAGCATGGTCTGGTGCTGTCCGATATGCTAGCGCTACCGCTACGCCGGTGTTGTAGGAACATATTCTTGCACGAGCCCGATGTAAAGCAACGGCTGTAGGTGTGATTAAAGCAAGAATTGTGGACATGTCGGCGGACGATTTCGTAATATTGAGGTGCCTTATAGTTTCAGTCTCTCGGGGCGTGGAGTCTGTCTACGTGTTGGTTCAGCGTCAGGCCAGCGACCAGTGACTCTGCAGGAGGTACTGCGCCGTCTACAATGGCATATGTTTATGTTGTCTCTCAATACCAGCAGCTGTCGCTGGCTTCCATTCACTTGGAGATCCCACGTGCAGGCTAATTGTTTACTCATTGACGTCATGACTACCGGCAGCCGCTCCAATGGCAGCGACCAGCCATTGGTCACTGATCACTGGTCACTGGTCGCTTGTCACTGATCACTGGTCACTGACTCTGGTCACTGGTCAGTGGTCACTGTCCAGTGTGAGTTGCGAAACGCTTCATATGATTGCAGTGGATGGCACTACATATGTATTAGGGTGACTCGTTTTCAGCTATTCCCGAGTTCTTCTTGACTGGCCGTGCCTACCGAGACATAGCGCCCGACGTTGAGGGATTTTCTAGCCACCAGATTGTCACGATGCGTGGTGTGACGGCACAAGAGTCACGTGGCACTTGCAACATTTGCACGCCTTTTTCTACGACAATCTGCAGCACCGTTGTCTCTAGCATTTATTGGCTATTTTCGCAGCACCAACGGGTGATTTGTTGGTGAAATTGTCCTGGCTTTGTGTCATTCGTTTACTCCAGAAATTAAGTTATGTAATTCCCTGGTTGAATGATATGACTCATGAGCGGATTTAGGAGTGTTGTGGAATTCCTGCCACGTTTTCTCAGCGCCATATCGTGTATGTTGGTGCGGTACCAAGCTGTGGGAATTTGAGAAGAAGTTGACCGTTGATTCGTCAACACTTCGAGCTGGACAGGGGTGCAGCCAGGATCCTGGCGCAGCCAGGATTTTCTTAAGGGTGCTCGACCCCCCCCCCAAAAAAAAAGTCATGAAACAGAGTCCTCTTTCGGCGAGCGAAGCGCGCCGAAAATTTCTCGCTTTGCGTGGTAAAAATCTAATGTCTTGTTTGATTGAGGGCATTTTTGTTTGGTCGAATGCATTTTTGGAGCATATGTGTAAGCTTCTGAGAGAAAAAAATTGGATAGCACAATACATGAAGGCAATAGGCAGGCCCAAATGGTCTGGGGAGGGGAAGGGCATACCCCATATGGGGCCTTGATAGAAGTTTAAATTATTGTGGGATAAAGACATCATTGGGGGAAAATGCCCGCCCAAAGGCGCACAACGCTTTACCCCTGGCTAAGGGGGCGGCCCCACCCCTTGCTGCGCCTCTGGTGCTAGAACATATATTCTTTCCGGAAATTACTGGCGTGCTCAGAAACTAAATTCGTGAGCATGTTCATCAAGCTTCATGTATCGAAATAGCTATATATAGCTTCATATATCGTGGTTGCCATTAGACTCAGTGATCATTCAATCTGAAATGTAGAACTGGTGTTTCTTTCATCAATGGGCCTCTAGAAACTTATGGACACTCACGATGTTTGCTTCTGTCCTTAGATTTGGCGTGGGGTTACACCTGATGTGTAGTATCTGGAGAAGTTTCCTTGGATAAATCGAAGCTCCAATGTGTAATCATGGTCAGATATGAGTCCAGATAGGTAAATATGGAGGTGTGCCAAGCTTCGCGCAAACCACAATACGTCAATGCATCAAATCCGGAAAAGCATTGTATAATTCCCATCCAGTATTCCCCTGGATTTCTGAGCCCAACCGGCACTTCCATACGCGGTATTCGGAGCGTGCATTTTCGACATTTCATCCGGCGGCAAAACGCACCGCATATGTCCCACCGTTTACGTGCATGCGCTGAGTTTACGTGCATGCGCTCTCTCTCTCTCTCTCTCTTTCTCTCTTTCTTTCTTTCTCTCTCTCTCTCTCTCTCTCTCTCTCTCTCTCTCTCTCTCTCTCTCTCTCTCCCTCTCCTCTCTCCCTCTCCCCTCTCCCTCTCCCTCTCCCTCTCCCTCTCCCTCTCCCTCTCCTCTCCCTCTCCCTCTCCCTCTCCCTCTCCCTCTCCCTCTCCCTCTCCCTCTCCCTCTCCCTCTCCCTCCCTCTCCCTCCTCTCCCTCTCCCTCTCGCTCTCGCTCTCGCTCTCGCTCTCGCTCTCGCTCTCGCTCTGCATAAATCCATGATGCCGGAACTGGCCGGAAATCTCACCACCGGAAGCGCCGGGGACGGCGGTGTGCCAAACATCCGGCCGACGTTGGAGTGGCCACCCTCGCTATTTATACTGTGTGCATCGGACTGGCCTAGGGCCGCATCCGGGGGGCACGGTGGGACGACTGCTTTGTGCTGGCATGGCGCATCATGCCAGTCTGAGTGGCAGCACGGTGTATCACGTCGGCCTGTGTACAGCACGGTGTATCACGTCAGCCTGTGTGGCAGCACGATGAATCACGTCAGCTCGTGTGGCAGCACGGAATATCACGTCGGCCTGTGTACAGCACGGTGTATCGCGTCAGCCCGTGTGACAGCACAGTGTATCACATTAGACTATACGCCAGCACGGTACACAGTAGCACAGCCAATGAGGAAGCCGTTACACCCCACCCCCACCCCCAGTGTCTGTCTGCATGCGCATGTGGCGCCGTCTTTATCTATAGCGAGTCCTGCGCCGTCTATCCGAGGCAGTGTGGCGTCACCTGTATCAGTGTCAGCCTGTATGCATATGCAGTGCCGTATTGTATCTATACTGAGTCCTCCTGCGCCGTCTATCCGAGGCAGTGTGGCGTCACTTGTGTCAATACTGGTCAGTGTGCTCCTGTAGCGCTGTCTGTAGCTACATCGAGTCCAGCGGCAGTGGTCGGCGGGGTCACTCTCCTCACCATGTCGACAGCTCTCCTACCACGGCACGACCTCTCTCTGGCCACGTACACTCACTCAATCGACATGACCTGATGTGACCTGATGTGACTTGCTGTAAAGGGAGCTGGGTGCACACCATTGGACCTGGCCTGGCCTGACCTGACCTCTGACCGACAGCTGGACAAGATGCACGGGTCCGGCCACGGCACCAACGGCAGTACGTGTGGGCCCGAGGACGAGCGCTCCTGGGCCTAGCCTGACCTGACTTGACCTCTGACCGACAGCTGGACAAGATGCACGGGTCCGGCCACGGCACCAACGGCAGTGCGTGTGGGCCCGAGGACGAGCGCTCCTGGACTGTGGGTGTCATCAACTCACGTGCCAAGTATCTCACTGCCGAGACGTTCGGCTTCAAGATCAACGCAAATGGTAAGCCAGCACACGTGATGGTGCCCTGAACCCAGACAACAATAGTGAGCCAGCACACATGGGGTGCCCTGTACCGAGACAACGATAGTGAGCCAGCACACGTGGGGGTGCCCTGCAACCGAGACAACAGTGAGCCAGCACACGTGGGGGTGCCCTGCAACCGAGACAACAATAGTGAACCAGCACACGTGGGGTGCCCTGAACCGAGACAACGACAAGGGTCAGCCAGCACATGTCGGGTGCCCTGCATCGAGACACGTGTGACGCAGTGCAAGGTCTTGTGTTAACATGGAAGGGAAATGGAATATTGACGAAATTTGAGACTTTAATATTAAAGCAAGAAGTAGTCATTAAAAGGATACAACAGAAGTACTATACCTACCTGATCCAGGGCCCCAACCCCAACCCCAAGCCTGAATGAAGCCATGCCGAGTCTTGTTCGACCAAAAGCCGAATGTTTCAGAGGTTCGCTAATCGAGGGACAATCGCGGGCTACGGAAGACTTCATTGATAGCGGTGTGCCAGAGAAGGGGGACAATCGCGGGCTACGGAAGACTTCATTGATAGCGGTGTGATAGCGGTGTGATAGCGGTGTGATAGCGGTGTGCCAGAGAAGGGACCGAATAGGAGCTGTCCCCACCCAACTTCGGCCTTTGAATAACCACGCTGTTCGATTATCAAAATTATGGACAATGAATGGAAAAGAACGACTTTAGAATAGTTTTCACGAAATCGGACACAGTGACATGCTATCGTAGCATTCCGATATTTTACGGAGCAGTGCGGATGTTTTTTTAATCCTTTCTGACTTCGTCTAAAGATGCTTATTAATGAGCAACTGATGGTTATTGTAAATGCGTGGGTAAAGCCTCGCAGTTTCTGAGAAAACGGAGTTAGCTGGTCCATATCCCATCCCGCTGCTTATAGACTACGGGAAAATCAAATCTGTCACCCGCAGACTCAGAATTTGTTCCCCTCGATATCGTAAGCATGAATGCACCCATGACAAGGCCTATTTAGGAATTTAGAATGTACAATGAATGCCAGAAAGCAAGCTCTTTTTAATTGTATCCATTAAGCAAGACAATGACATCGGTTCAATCTGGATAAACAGGGTGAACTACATGGCTTATGAAAATAACCGTCACGCGAGGATGGGGGAATGGGTGATCCGGTCCAGAGGTGTTGTTTTTTGTTTTGTTTTTTTGTGGGTGGGGGCAAGGTCTCAATAAATGTTGGCTATGCCCCACCCCATGATTTCAACAATTAACATACGGCACTATATGGACTGTGTGCCACAGTCCTGTTGGGCCTTCGTGGATCTACTTCCCCCACCCCCACCCCCACCCCCACCAAAATTTTCAGAAATCAACGCCCGTGATCCGGTCCATCCATTCCTGTGTGATCGGCAAGGCTTCTGGGATTCTGAGAATTTGCACCATCACTGGCACAGCAAGGATTTTCTCAAGGCTCTCCTCCCGGGGCTCAACCGCCTCCCAAAATGTCATGATATCGATAACGCCTTTGGCGCAGGAAGCGGGCCGAATGATTCTGGGTGGTTGTGACGACAATCCCCAAAGTTCTTGTTGGATCCAATGTACTTTTTGTTGCTAAGGCTGCGTTTAGCTGGCTGCGCCTCCGTCTGCAATTGCGACGATGATTTCTTACATTCACAAATTACTTCCAGTATTGGAACGCAAAGCCACTGTAGGACGGGGATGACCGAGTGGTTAAGGTGTTAAGCCACTGTAGGACGGGGATGACCGAGTGGTTAAGGTGTTAAGCCACTGTAGGACGGGGATGACCGAGTGGTTAAGGTGTTAAGCCACTGTAGGACGGGGATGACCGAGTGGTTAAGGTGTTAAGCCACTGTAGGACGGGGATGACCGAGTGGTTAAGGTGTTAAGCCACTGTAGGACGGGGATGACCGAGTGGTTAAGGTGTTAAGCCACTGTAGGACGGGGATGACCGAGTGGTTAAGGTGTTAAGCCACTGTAGGACGGGGATGACCGAGTGGTTAAGGTGTTAAGCCACTGTAGGACGGGGATGACCGAGTGGTTAAGGTGTTAAGCCACTGTAGGACGGGGATGACCGAGTGGTTAAGGTGTTAAGCCACTGTAGGACGGGGATGACCGAGTGGTTAAGGTGTTAAGCCACTGTAGGACGGGGATGACCGAGTGGTTAAGGTGTTAAGCCACTGTAGGACGGGGATGACCGAGTGGTTAAGGTGTTAAGCCACTGTAGGACGGGGATGACCGAGTGGTTAAGGTGTTAAGCCACTGTAGGACGGGGATGACCGAGTGGTTAAGGTGTTAAGCCACTGTAGGACGGGGATGACCGAGTGGTTAAGGTGTTAAGCCACTGTAGGACGGGGATGACCGAGTGGTTAAGGTGTTAAGCCACTGTAGGACGGGGATGACCGAGTGGTTAAGGTGTTAAGCTCTGGATGCAAATGCCCCGGGTTCAGCACTCGCACCACTTGGGACATTTCCCAATTCCGCGGCCCACCGGCGAAACAGTGTGGGCGGCGCCATTAGCCGTGAGCATAAAGTGCGCCGTGAACCACCCAATTAAAAAAGAAAGAAAAACAAGCCATCGTGAGGTGAGAAGATAACTTTATATGTAATATTATGCACTACCGATTTTGTGTTAAATGACTAGGCTCGTACCAAAACTCCCCTCTTCAGCCCCTCCCTCTCCAAGCCCAGATGTGAAGAAAAAAAGTGTCAAACCTGTCACCTACACAATATCCGACACCGCCAGACTGTCACATGTTGGTGGCTCACAATTAGACCAATATACCAGAGTGCGAACGTGAATTATCCCCGATAGATGCTGAAATGGAACAAAGAAGAATGCTTTAGTCTATATATGATCTTCAATTTGGTCCTTCAATCCAGTGGCTTCCATCTCGCCATTCAGCAGCATGTGTAGCTGCAGGCTGAAGTGACGCACTCACTGCTCACTACACTGATACAGGCTGAACAAGACAATGATTTGGTGATCAACAGTGATCTGCTATGATCTGCTCGCTATGTTTGACTAGCGAAACATAAAAGTGGAAACGTGAGCATGAAATCTACGCTATTTATGCTATATGCTCATGGCGTACGCACTTCCGAAGGATAAGATGAACCACATGCAGGTCACAGGCGTGTAGCTTTGTATGCTTTTGAGCGGACACTAGCCACCCGCCCAATGTTGGTTCTGCACCCCCTCCCCATAATTTCAACTTTTAACATAGAACCCTATGTAGTATCCTCCCAATCCATTTGGGCCTGCCCATGCCTTCATGTATTGTGCACTCTGAATAATTTCGAAAAACCTACACTTATGGCAGGTCAACAGAAAAAAACATGTGAAATTGTAACATTGCCAATGTACTCATGAATTGCTCAACTGGTTTGTAATCGAGCGAGAAGGAAATTTGGCTAAAATTCGGGACAAAGGATTGCAATAAGTTTCCATATCATACCGTAATCAGCATACGGAACTACAGCCGTGGGCAGCGACCGCATATCGTACGTTATCCTGTCTATTCCAGCCTACCACAGCCAGTTACGGAGTAAGTGCACATACATTTGCACGTGGGCCAGTCTGACGAGGCGCGGCGCCCGACTGGGCCAGTCTGACGTGGGCCAGTCTGACGGGGCACGGCTCCCGACTGGGCCAGTCTAACGTGGGCCAGTCTGACGAGGCGCGACGCCCGACTGGGCCAGTCTGACGTGGGCCAGTCTAACGAGGCGCGGCGCCTGACTGGGCCAGTCTGACGTGGGCCAGTCTGACGTGGGCCAGTCTGACGTGGGCCAGTCTGACGAGGCACGGCGCCCGACTGGGCCAGTCTGACGTGGGTCAGTCTGACGTGGCGCGGCGCCCGACTGGCAGCGGCTACCTCTGCGCAGCCAATTCACCTCCGTGGGGGCGACAGATACATTACACAGCTGCGATCTCGCACTGATACATAGCTGCACCAATAGGCAGCGTACGCATAGGGGAAAGCTGAAGTGATTGTTATTGTCCCAACGTTATCTAAGGTCAAGTCACGAGATCAAAATCTGAGCAATTTACAAAGAGCATCTATGAGTTTATCTTGGGAACAACATGGCTTCACTTTAAAATTGATGCTCAAAAGTGCCTGAGATGTTTCCTTGGCTGTATTGATTTTCAAAGATGTTAGGTTAGGTTAGGCCTTTTTTTTATTTCAACAAATATATTTAAAAAATGAGTGAAACATTATTTTTTCTTTACAAAAAAAACCAGATCAGACTGGGTTAGGATATGTTCTATTTTTACATTTGAGTTTTTAACGAAAACATTGCAAAATTGTCCGTTAAAACACTAATTGTTTCCTTGCATGGAAAGCTACGCTAGGTTAGGATAGGATCTAATATGTTTTTTCCTTCCTTTGAACATAATTTCATGCTATATTACCCCTCTGCAAGCCCCTTTTTGGTGCTATTTTCCCTGCTACCTAAAAAGTATGCATTTGCAGAGGAAATGAGTCATCATATCATCTTAACCACATTCATTGCATTGGAAAAAGCAATTCCAGAAATTCAAAAAGTGCCTGAAACTGCAAATTTACCCACCAAAAATAAAGTCTCACATTAGTTTTCATTATATATTTCCTCATTCCAGGCCATCTTACTCGCATTATCTTGCTTTCCATCTGAAAAATGAGCATTTATGATGGAAATGAGGGTATAATTGTGTTTTAGGTGTTCACATGACATGTTTTACACATGTCTTGCCTCCATAAAGGAAACAAACGGGTTAGGTTTGTTCTGGATAGGTCAGTTTAGTTTTTTAACTTGGATTTTATAATTTAAAAAATCAAAAACTTTTACAAAAAATCGGAAATTGTTTTTCTTCAAAAGCAGGTTATGTTAAGTTATTTTAGGTTCGGTCAGGTTTTTTTTTAATTTATAATTTTTTTGAAAATATTTTCACATCTTACCCATTTTATATTTGGGATTTTTTTTTCTCCAATGGAAAGTTAAACTAGGTTAGGTTAGGTTATGTTGGATTTTTATTTGATTTTTGTAACCTAACTTTTCCTGCTGTGTTACCTAACTTCCTTCTTGGTGTGATTTTACCACAAACTGAAAAGTAAGCATTTGCGCAGAAAATGAGTGGTGTCGTCATCTTAGTCACCTTCATAAACATTATATTGGGAAGATACATTCCAAGAAATCATAAAACACCTTAAAACACAAATTTACCGAATTCATTGGTCACATCATCTTAATCATGCTGGTCAACATGGTGTTGAAACATATTGATCTCGAAATATGACGTCTTGAAAATGAAATTTACCAATACAAATTGGATTCCCTTATATTATAGCATCATATCAAAGATAGGGTGTCATAGGTCATATGTTGCAGTAGTTTCAAGGAATATAAGACTTTTGGTCAATGTAACAAGTTTTGCGCATGGTAAATACCCTGACCCAAAAAATATAACCCATTGAAGTGACTATTTGCAACTCCAATTCAGTAATTCCAACTCCAATACCTGGAATTCAGTCTTACCTGCAATGCACCATGACTGCCACCAGCCTCCTTCTCCAAAGGCGGTGTTTTGCAGCAAGATAGGTAGACCGGCATGCTTTGCCTTCATATGTATTTTCAACAATCTTGACTCACCGTTGAATTTGCAGCCAGGATACCAACAAAGCACTTTTTTCTCATGATGGCAGTGCCATAGTAGCACCCACACCTTGGGCATGTACTTCACTAAGGTTTCTTGCAAGTGTCACTTCAGTTAGGTATGGCCTGGGTTGGATTTATGTCTTAGAAGTCTGGAATTGGAGAGGAAAATTGTGGCATTACAGGTTAGTATGTATCAGAGAACTTGGATGACTTCTTTGAATCTGAATCCTGGGTTTCGAATGGAAAACTGTGTAGCATTCCAAGTAAGCGAATTATTTGATGATTTGTTTCTGTCATCAAAAACTCGTTTTGTACTGTTGACGGTCATGATCCGTGTTTCCATGTTCCCATAATGAAGACCAAATTAGCAAGGAGATGGCAGTCATTGTTCAACTCAATTCATCTTTTGAAAAAAGGCGTGGATAATTTCCTGGAAATAATTATATTCTGGGCGACCAACATCCAAGACAAGGCCATGTGTCTAATAACTGTCCTGACTCTCAGAGACGAAACACCATTTACGCAAACATACACATGTTCAGCTTCAGCAGCGCCTTGGTACTTCTTTGGTAGATACGTGCACACTAAAGCCAGCTTTGAAATCAAACTGCAAAACGGTACTGTTGCGTCGGGTTCAATCGCTGGACGGGGACATTGACCTCTATATATAACTAGACGGTCGACTCGCCGCCCGCTCACATGCATTTTGGCCATGGAATGAAATGTTGTAAAATGAAAAGTTGTGGATAGATTTTGGTAAAAAGTAGTGCAAAATGATGCTGGGTTCCTGATGAGCAGATAGAAACTGCGAAACATCTTGTAAAATATTGTAATTGTGCTTTTGAGGTCTAACTTGTATCATCGTTTTGCCAACTTTGTGCGGTATTCGGCATGTGTACCCCATGTAATTAAGACCCAGGATACCCGATTAACACCTGCGAAGTGACGCTGGGGATGTTTGTAGTTATCTAATCTAGTAATCAGGGGCGTATCCAGGAATCATCATTGGGGAGGGGTATTTGTCTGGGGCGCCATTTCTTAAGAGGTGCACCCTGCGAAAATACCTGAAGATAAGGTATTTTCGGCCTTCGGCCTTAAGGCCTTCGGCCGAAAATCCGTTTAGCGGGAGGATGGGACGTGCACTTGAGCACACTAGAGGGGTGCTTCAAGTTGGAAAAATATGAGGGGGAGCACTAGAGACATCCCGGAGGGGCGCTGGTTCCAAATTTCATGGGGACATGTCTATGAATCCGCCGACCACCCCTGAATCCGCACGACCATCCTGCAGGGCACGGGTTGACGCTCAGGCAGGGTGTTGCCTTATATACTTTCGAGGGGGAAGTGCCCCATCAATGTTGGCTTTGCTCCCCCTCCCCCTTTCCCTCCACCCCCCCCCCAATGATTTCAAGCTTTAACATGGGACCCTATGGAGTGTGATCTCCCCCCAATCAAATTGGACCTGCCCATTACCTTCATGTATTTTGCCCCCCACCCGAATAATTTTCAGAAATCAACATCCGGGCGCTCCGGACTTCCTCTTTAATTGTAGTTCTTTCTATCAGCCCGGGACCTCTTCCAAGGGCGTAGCCAAGAGGGCAGGCGCAGATCCAGGATTTGTCACCTACGCTCGTGGCCGAGTAGCAGGCTTTTTCACCTCTGTCCAAGCCCGCGACATTTCAGCAATAGGATATGCGACTAGAGGATGTCTTGATTCAGACAATTCACCCGTAGTTTTCTTCGAGCCATCACCTCATTACTTGTTGTTTATGCAAATTTGCTCGCGGTCTAAAGGGATTCCACAGGCTAAATTCAGTTGATGGGCACAAGCGAACCCAAAATTATTTCGTACAATTGCCACCTGGGAAACTTCTTAAATCGTACATCGTCACACCACGAAAAGCTCTGGCAGCGGTGGGATTCGAACCCACGCCCTTTCGGACTGGTGCCTAAAACCAGCGCCTTAGACCACTTTCCACAGGCTAAATTCAGTTGATGGGCACAAGCGAACCCAAAATTATTTCGTACAATTGCCACCTGGGAAACTTCTTAAATCGTACATCGTCACACCACGAAAAGCTCTGGCAGCGGTGGGATTCGAACCCACGCCCTTTCGGACTGGTGCCTAAAACCAGCGCCTTAGACCACTCGGCCACGCTACCACGTCGCGGCGCCGCTGAAAAAAGCCTTAGTACAAACTACAGCATCACTACTGATGAAAAACAATACCGCACATGATCCATCACCACTCAAACAAACAAATATGATATACCACTACAATTGCACCTTAGGAAACTGCGCACTCCTACCTCACAGTGGATACATCGGGAAAACAACCACTACACTCAGTCGAAAACTCACAATGCACTTACAAAACGGCGGGCCACTTTCTCATACACACGAACACCACAACACAGCGTTGACAAGGAAATTACTAGTAAAAAGCACTAAAATAGTCGCACCCACCCACAGCAAACGACGTCTTATTGACTTAGAGGCAATGTACATCAGACACATCGATGCAGCTATCAACAAACAAATCAACGCGCGTGGAACACTCAAACTCTACGAGGGGCACCCCCCCCCCACCACCACCACCACAGTGACGTGTCTTGCAGTGTAATACCGGAAATGTAAACTTCCAGTACTTCCAGCGCCCACTCACGTAACGCACGCGAATTGTTACATAAATATCAAGTGTGTATATTTCATCAAGGTGACTTTCCCAACATACCGTCTTCAAAATTTCTTAGGTTAAGACAAAACGTCGATAAAATACAGTGATGACCTATGTGTTAATTTTAATCTTGACCATCATGCACTATGGCGAAATACTACACAAACACAACGAAGGGACAATAAAAATAATACGATCAATTGAATCCACAAGCAAGAAGATCACCAACGCTGAACTCGCGGTCGTATTCAATGAAACATGCATATAAAATAATCTGCTTCCAAACTACTCACACACATACACACACACACACACACACACACACACACACATATATATATATATATATATATATATATATGAGCAGATTGGCTTTAATGCATGTTTCATTGAATAAAACAGCATACTTCGTGATAATATGCGTCATTGAGAGGCTCTCAAATCGCCTGATGATAGTCCGTTCTTGTGTAGAAGCTGCATGTAAGATTGTGACTATATTCTCGTATTCACGTAGCGTTTCGTCAGGACATCTACCATCTTCAGACATACGGGTAAGACATAGTATAAGAACATAATACATTCGCAAGCGTTTCGATCTCTATAAGATTTGCGCGTCAGCAATGAGCATTTTATCTTGCTTTGCCCTAACACACACGTACATCTCATATGCGGATATTCCTTATATAGCAATGCTTTCAGCGGTAGTAAACTAAATGGTCATGCTATACACTTTCCCAATTATATACATATATGCACGGATGAACAAATGTAGATGCACACTATCACTCGAGTTTCCAAGGCCACAGACAGTACTGGCTATGTACTGGCTATCTACTGGCTATGTACTGGCTGTGCTCTTGGAAACTCGAGTGATAGTTTGCATCTACATTTGCTCATCCGTGTTTATATGTATGTAATTGGGGAAGTGTACAGCATGACCATTTAGTATATTACTGCTGAAAGCATTGCTATCTAAGAAGTACCCGCATATGAGATCTACATGTGTGTGTTAGAGAAAAGCAAGATCAAATGTTCATTGCTGACGTGCAAATCATATAGAGATCGAAACGCTCGCGAATGTATTATGTTCTTATATTGTGTCTTATCCGTGTGTCTGAAAATGTTAAACGTTAGGCGTCATGAGCGGACATAATACCGGTGGCGCCGCTCTGGTGGTGGGTTTGTGAAGGAACACCACCAGAGTGGGCTTGCTATGATTCATGCTATATTCTAGTTCCTAATTTCCAATGGTCAAATTTGAACAACATTGAAACAAGCTCTCTTACGATGTGTGGATAGTTGTTTTATCAAATCGTTTCACCCAGTCACTTTGCCCTTATAGATAACTAGCCCTGTCATTTTTGCACTCAACTCAGAATTTGTGTCCCAAATTATCACATTGTATTCCTTTAAATTGTATATCAGATGTTCTACATTACCTAATTAATTTCCAATGGTCTGAAATAAACCGGCATAAAATCAGCTGCCTTCTGATGCCATACTCGACTACTTTTATAGATACCTAACCCTGTCATTTTTGCAGTCAGTTCCAGGATTTCTGTCTCGAATTATCACATTGTATTCCTTTTAATTGTATATCAGATGTTCTACATTAGCTAATTAAATTACAATGGTCTCAAATACACCGGCATAAAATCAGCTGCCTTCTGATGCCATACTTGACTACTTTTATATATATATATATATATATATATATATATATATATATATATATATATATATATATATATATATATATATATATATATATATATATATCTCTCTCTCTCTCTCTCTCTCTCTCTCTCTCTCTCTCTCTCTCTCTCTCTCTCTCTCTCTCTCTCTCTCTCTCTCTCTCTCTCTCTTTCTCTCTTTCTCTCTTTCTCTTCTAACCTGTCATTTTTTTTCCTTTTGACATGAAGCTTTCCGGCATTATTGAGGTTCTGGCATGGCTCGATGCACGTCAAGCGCCGACGGTTGCTGCCCAGAGGATCCGTAGGGCCGCCGAGCGATGGCACGACAAAAAAGTAAAATTCCACCCTTCAACAATACTAAGCAACATCGGCTCAGCCACGCCAAAATGGTGTATGAGAAATTCATAGTTGTAGATGCATTCTTTCCATTTAACGCCCAATAAGCGTAATGTTCCTAAACAATATCGAGAAAATTGATCGGCCTCAACTCCAATGGTGGCGGAACTCATGTCAGGCACATCGCCTATCGTTTCAAGTATGAAATTCTGCCTGTAATTTTTGCGTTGGGGGCCATTAACATAAAGGGGATGGTTCCGCGCTCCGCCATATCCGTGAATGGCGAGTGGTCGGCGGCGAGCCGCATACTGCCGGCAGCGTCGCCGGTGGCCCGCCGTCTATGGTGGAAAATAGTTTCAGACGACAATACGCAAAGTAACAATATGCGCAATATATCACTGTAAGTGGAAATGAAATTGACGTCTGAAGGCAAGCTAATTTTCATAAGTGTACTTCGCATCATATTTTATGGAGACAGAGACTCATAAATTGTAACCATATTCTTCGCGCACACACTAGTGAGCATCCGGCTTGTCGCGGGCGCATATTTCAGAGTTCTTGAATGGCATCAGGAACCTACGTGTTTTCTTTCTTTACTGGAATCCCCCGGATGTCCGCATTAACACTGCGTCTGACGCCTAACGATGTCCTAACGAAACGTTACGTGAATGCGAGAATATGGGCACAATTGTACATGCAGTTTCTACACAAGAACGGACTAGCATCAGGCGATTTGAAAGCCTCTCAAAGAGGCATCTTAGCACGAAGTATGCTGTTTTATTCAATGAAACATACATATATATATATATATCACCCTCTTCTTTCTTCAGGTTGTGGGTGGTAAGCGAGGCATGTCATATCTCCAACGTCCAATGATCCAGCTACGGCGGATCCGAGGAGACAGACTGAGGCAGTGATGCTGGCCACCTTGCAAATGTATTATCTTGTGTAATGTATGCATATGTGTGCGTGTGTGCCCTGTGTGCACCTGTCGGCTATATCAGGGTATATGTTTGCAGTACTGCGTTTCTCACCTGATATCCCTTATTCATGGTACTTTATTTGGCTTGAGTAATTCAACACCGGATGCCATATAAACCGATTTGATGTAGTTTAAATTTAAACGTTCTAGTCGTGGCAGATGGTACCTTTCCCCAGGTACCACCATTGCCCCAGGTGAAGAGGAAAAACAAGTTCTTATGACTCCAAGTGTAGATCGGCACTACACATTCATTACAGGTTCAAATGATATTACTATACTTGTAAATTAAGGTCTTCGGTTGCAAATTTTGGAGTACGACGATGACTGTAATGCATCAAACATGTAAACGTGACTTCTACACAATTGGCATTCATAAATTTTAATTTGATCGATGTCAGTATAAATATCAGCGAATGTTAATACGCTTCTCATCAACACGCTTTATTCGTGCAGAGCACCAAACTATGTGTATAACGAAGTAAATCTGTTCACTTTAAAAAGACATTCTGGAGACCTACCCCAATCCACGTTTTTAGCATTAACTATCATTACTATATGTATTTGTTTTTGCTTCGTTGCGTATTACCATTACCGTTACTATTGTTTGATTTCTTAGTTGTATTCACGGTAGTAATAGTAGCAGTAGTGGTAGTAGCAGTAGTAGTAGAAGCGGTAGGGGTAGCAGCACCACTGAGGTAATGCCTCCTGCTGCTCTCGGCAGGCACGTCGCTGAAGAAGAAGCAGCTCTGGACACTGCAGCCGGCGGGCCAGCGCGACTACGTCAGCCTCCGCTCACACCTGGGCAAGTACCTGGCCGTAGACAACTTCGGCAACGTCACCTGCGAGTCGGACGAGCTGGAGGCGGGCGCCATGTTCGAGATCGCCGTGGCCGACGACGGCAGCGGCCGCTGGGCGCTGCGTAACGTGGAGCGCAAGTACTTCCTGGGCGCCGCCGTCGACAGGCTCATCTGCAACGCCAAGTCGCCCTCCGACGGCGAGCTGTGGTACGTCCGCCGCCACCGCCGCTGTGTCTGGTGGGCAGGTCTGGTCTGGTGGACGGGTCTGGTCTGGTGGGCAGGTCTGGTCTGGTGGGCAGGTCTGGTCTGGTGGACGGGTCTGGTCTGGTGGGCAGGTCTGGTCTGGTGGACGGGTCTGGTCTGGTGGGCATGTCTGGTCTGGTGGGCAGGTCTGGTCTGGTGGACGGGTCTGGTCTGGTGGGCAGGTCTGGTCTGGTGTACGGGTCTGGTCTGGTGGGCATATCTGGTCTGGTGGGCGGGTCTGGTCTGGTGGACGGGTCTGGTCTGGCGGGCATGTCTGGTCTGGTGGACATCTCTGGTCTGGTGGACATCTCTGGTCTGGGGGGCAGGTCTGGTCTGGTGGCAGGTATGTCTGGTGGACAGGTCTGGTCTGGTGGGCAGGTCTGGTCTGGTGGGCAGGTCTGGTCTGGTGGGCAGGTCTGGTCTGGTGGGCAGGTCTGGTCTGGTGGGCATGTCTGGTCTGGTGGGCAGGTCTGGTCTGGTTGGCAGGTCTGGTCTGGTGGCAGGTATGTCTGGTGGACAGGTCTGGTCTGGTGGGCAGGTCTGGCATGATCTGGTCCATGATGTTGTCTTGTCGGTTGGTCCGGTCGTCAGGTCTGGCATGATCTGGTCCATGATGTTGTCTTGTCGGTTGGTCCGGTCGGCAGGTCTGGCATGGTCTGGTCCATGATGTCGTCTTGTCGGTTGGTCCGGTCTGGCATGATCTGGTCCATGATGTTGTCTTGTCGGTTGGTCCGGTCGTCAAGTCTGGCATGATCTGGTCCATGATGTTGTCTTGTCGGTTGGTCCGGTCTGGCATAATCTGGTCCATGATGTTGTCTTCTCGGTTGGTCCGGTCGGCAGGTCTGGCATGATCTGGTCCATGATGTTGTCTTGTCGGTTGGTCCGGTCGGCAGGTCTGGCATGATCTGGTCCATGATGTTGTCTTGCCGGTTGGTCCGGTCGGCAGGTCTGGCATGATCTGGTCCATGATGTCGTTTTGTCGGTTGGTCCGGTCGGCACCAGTCGGAATGGTCGCAACTCTGAAGCTTTTTGTCATAGATGCTTAACAGGGGGAGGGGGGAGTGATGATGCTGATCTCGATGTGCTCGAGCGCCCTGGTATCAGGCCTGGTCGGGGGTGGTGGATGCTGATCGCGATGTGTTCGGGCGCCCTGGTATCAGGCCTGGTCGGGGGTGGTGGATGGTGATTGTCACGTGCCCGGGTGGATGCGAATTGAGCTTTATTTCTAAAGCGGAATGCCAATGGCCCGGGAATGGGTTGAGAAACGTTATAATAGCACGCCGGCGATCTGGATCACCATGTGACCGCCCCGCAGGTACATCCACCTGGCGGCACGACCTCAGGTCAACCTATACAGCGTGGGACGCAAGCGGTTCGCACATCTTTCCGATTCTGGCGATGAGATCCACGTGGACGCCAACGTGCCCTGGGGCGAGGACACACTGTTCACGCTCGAGTTCCGAGACAGCCGTTACGCGGTGCACACGTGCAACAACTTGTACCTGTCACGTGACGGCCGACTGCAGTCCTCCTGCTCGGACGACTGCCTCTTCGCCATCGAGTACCACAACGGCAGTCTGGCGCTGCGAGACCGCTTCGGGCGATACCTCTCGCCCATCGGCTCCAAGGTCAGCTGCGCCTGTCACATGGCGTGCCCTCTAGCATGGTTCTCCTCTCCGTCCAGTCAGACATCAGCAGCGCCTGTCACGTGGCGTGCCCTCTAGTATGGTTCTCCTCTCCGTCCAGTCAGACATCACCTGCGCCTGTCACGTGGCATGCCCTGTGCATGACGTGCATGGTCTTCCTCTCCGTCCGGTACAAGCTCAGCTGCCATTCCCTGGTGTACAGTGGTATCCCTATCTAGTATCCCTGTGCTTCGAGATCAGCTACCACTTCCCATATGTGCAACGTTGCCTTTCTGCTACCGTGCGACCTGATAACTGAGCTGCCAATCTGTTTATTGGGAGCGAAGGCGAAGCCCGGGTGAGTCTACACCCGTGTATATGATAGAGAAGTTGATTTAAACGCTACCGCCCAGCTCGGCCCAACAGTTCGCTTCTGAAACCGTAATGCCTTTTTGCCTACATCGTTTCGCGATCTAATTTCTTCACTCAATGTCAGATGTGCTCTTTCACCCTCACATTACAAAGGGGAGGGATGGGAACAACCCCCGAAACCTGTATTTTTAGGATTTCAAAAGCGGATGGAACGACTTCGCTGAAAATTTTGGTAACTAAGTTTACATGGAATCCATGCATCATAGAGATTTCAGGTGTCAAGCTTCTCAGGCCATCCAGAAGTGACATTGTTTTGAAAGGGTTGCACCCCAGATTTGGTCACGCTTTATGGTACTCCGCATAGCGCTTGTCTTACGCCTTGGAATAATTGCACCCAAGATTGATCACGCTTTGTGATATTATGGATAACGATCACGTCTTACGCCTTCGAAGGGCTGTACGACCGTGGACGATCCAACATTGGATTCCCAAATACCGTGGCTTAAGTTTCACACCAAGTTGGCATGACCTCAATCATCAATATGGCCTTAGCCTTGAATTGTGCTCGTTTGTCAGTTGTTATTGAACATTGCTCCAATGGTTTCGGGACGTACCTACTTCATGGGCGGTATGCATATGGTGGCGTTTATAAAACGCGTAAAATAAACACTGTATATCCATTACATAATAGTTGACTTCACCTAACCTGAAAACTGAAAAACAAACGTCTACAGGGTCTACACGAACTCACACCTACGCGATGAACCACTTTTTCCATTGTTCTGCATGTGCTCCAATAAAGAAATTAGCATACTCGAATGCATTACCGAGATGCCGCGTCCACATCGCGAGTTTGACTCAGGATATCACCTGTCTTATAAATGGCGAGAACCTCCGAAACACATGTACATGCTGGGGCTCGAGCCCATAACCTTTCCTTTGAAGCAAGCAACCTAGCTTGCTTACCACCTGTCGGCAAGATGCATGCGTGTGTGTTTTTTTTTGGTATATTGGCACATCTCCAAAAGTGTTTAGTTAGTCTATATTCCTATACTATTCAAAAGTAAACGGCGTACCAATCGGCTGAACATCGGAAAAAAGGTGCATATGACCTGACACGGTGGGTCGTCAATGTGGCCTACCGTTTCCGTAAAGCGTTTTTTTCAGCCGCAAATTGAACAGGCTTTATAATGTCATTTGAAAGTTCTTTCTACGAGCTTAGCTCCGAATATCAGGGGTTAGATGGTTTCGAACCGAACCCCTCCCCATCCCTTGAACCTGCCTCAAGAACTGACGTAATGCAAGGGTTTTGACAAAACCACTTTTTGTTCCAATAGTTTCCATTAAGCACTCCGATATTTATTCGAAGAAAGAGGCTTGCGGCAGCATTTTTGCTCGCGTACAACCTTCAACAGAGTTTCATATTGTAATATACCATTTAAATTTATAGCTTTCTTATTCGGAGCCAGATCAGCTTTTTTAATTTGGAAATTTACCAGGTCGCATCACACTATTCCCCTCAAGTGGTCTCAATCTGTGTTCAAAGAGAATGGTGGCAGTGGCGGCACTGCCGTCGCGGGAGGCTCATAATGCACATCATACCGCAGACAGCGGCCGCCGTCCGCCCCATCCCCATCCCCAGCCACGG
The DNA here is from genome assembly GCA_034440615.1 of Ashinkailepas kermadecensis. Classification (NCBI taxonomy): domain Eukaryota; kingdom Metazoa; phylum Arthropoda; class Thecostraca; family Neolepadidae; genus Ashinkailepas; species Ashinkailepas kermadecensis. Next base: position 38,926 of record JAOTOM010004611.1, on the reverse strand, counting down.
CAGGCTGACTCTCGTGACGTCATGCCACCACGTTACTTGCGTCGGTGTTCGTCCCTCCGTCGTGCTGAAGGTCTGTGTGCGGCGAAAACTGAGCGGGACGGTTGTGAGACGTAAACACCGCCGAACACAACGTAAGAACCGCAACACAGCGTGGCACCTGTGCTAATCCGACCAGTTGGCATGGTGTGCTAACCCGACATTGGCCGGGCTCGTCAGCCGCACACCACTGATGGGTGGGAGAGCAAATATTGCTCCTGTTTATCTCAAGAACGGCTGAGCCAATGAACGGCATTAACCCTCCCCATCATTCCGGTCATATCCTCACACCCCTCTCGGGGTGGGTGGGGGTGATACAACCCCATCTAATCTCCAAGCTAAGCGTCGTACGAAAACGAAAGAGGTATCATCGGAAAGAGCTCGACGAGTAGGGCCAGACGCCACCCCCAAAATTGTATCTCCCAAAACGTGACGTCACTAGGGGGCTTAGGTTTTCACGACTTACATCATGTTTTGGCTCTGGGGAGTTCATTTTGGGGGAGATTTGGAAACGAAACAAAAATTATTTTGAATAAAAAAAGGAAGGCGAAATCGAACATGGCCATAAAAGTATTATTTATTGCCCACCCAAAAATCAAAATATAATTTGTTTTTTAAATTTCACAATTTTGAGTTCAATTTTCTTTCATTTTAATTTTTCTAATGTGTAGAGCGGACCGAAAAACGTTATTCGAAGTCAACTTGCACTAATAAAAAATGCTTACTTTAGCCAGAATCTTCGATTTTAGCTCTAATGGGCAAGTATGCAAAACCGATAAGTAATAAAAAACGGGGAAAATGGAAAATTTATCTGGTGCGTTTTGTTCCGTCGCTAAAGATAAGCAAACGCTGAAAGTTTCATTAAAATATCTTTATCCGTTAAAGCAGGACGACTGGTTGAACTTTTCTGGAGGTGACCTCACTTGACCTTGACTAGCTCGTTGGCCCTAGATGACCTGACCTCAATATTTTGACACAACTTGCCAAATTGATGTGGGAAAAGGTATGCCAAATTTCGCCGTGCTGCCGCGCGCCGTTCTTTCACTTTCGGTGGAAAACCTTAGGGTAGCGCATATCACCCCCCCCCCCCCCGAGACGGCGCGGGTTAAAAACGGCAATTCTTAACAATCATTAAAACGGCAATCGAAGCACCGGGACGTGCGGTCTCAGGGAGCATAAGGAATTAGTTGTGTGTTAAGTGAGTATTAAGGCCGTCCCGAGGTTGCCGATCCGCCGACCGGCCGGCCGGTCGGTCGGTCGGTCGGTCGGTCGGTCGGTCGGTCGGTCGGTCGGTCGGCCGGTCGGCCGGTCGGTCGGCTTCACGCCACGCCGGAGTCGTATGCACCGCGGTACATTTAAAACAATTTTCAGTCATTTTGAGAGATTATTGCTTAGCATTTGGTAGGGACATTCTGTATAGCCATTTCTAGGACAGTTGGTCTTTTCTCGACATTTTGGGCAAGGGCAACTTGGGTAACTTTGATAATTCTTTATTAACAATACTTTTGACTTTGACATGCCGATATTCCAAAGTCAAATATGAAAACAAAACAATGACATATCAGGTTAATGATCATCTAATTGTCTCTGGGTGCGTGTTTATAGACATAAAATGTCTTCATTGGCATGGTTTCTATGCCAATTTGTGTGTACCGATACGTTTTTGTTAAATGTCGGCAAACCTGACGCCAATCTGACGTCAGTCCCGCCTGACCTATCATGACCTGATAGTTGTGTATGTGGCAAGAGGTGTAGAATTGATCCAGTGGAAGCTATTGAAAATTGAATGGAGATATCCCGACGCGTGTTCAGGTTGTCGCGAATATTCGATAGGGTGAGGGGAGGGGCAGACTTCCTTCTCACACCCGGTCCATGCGGGGTTAAGTTTGAGACATATGCAATATTAAGCAGATGAGACCGATATCGACAATACAATGTAGCCAATTTCACTGATTCGGATTGATTTGAATGCACGTTGTGAAATTGGCTGCACTGTTTCTGGAATTTAGTTCCTCTGCTGAATGTGGAGCAGGTGTCCCAGGCTTCAATGTGGAGCAGATATACCAGGCTTCAATGTGGAGCAGGTATTCCAGGCTTCAATGTGGAGCAGGTGTTCCAGGCTTCAATGTGGAGGTGTCCCAGGCTTCAATGTGGAGCAAGTGTCCCAGGCTTCAATGTGGAGCAGGTGTCCCAGGCTTCAATGCACTGCGTCGAATGACTACAATAGGATGTTGCGGGTCAGAAATTCGCATACTTCTGCAAGACTTGGACGGAATTATATTTGTATCATGACGGGCTGTCAACAGAACGCAGTTGCCGCTGGTCAAAAGTTCGTTTTGGCGTTTTGATGCCCGATCCTTTACGTACCGCAGGGCGGTCGCACAGCCCGCCGGTCTATTACTCTCGCTCGTACAGTCGCCACAATGGCACCATATATGTACTGGTATAATGCTATCTTGAGCCGTGTAAATAATTCTACATTCTTAGGTACTCTCCAGTGACCTATGTGTTAACTCCAGTGGTCATGTGATGCGAATATGGCAATCCTTGCATATTTAATCGCGAGCAGTTCATTGCCAGGGTGTGGTTCCCTGGTGCTCGACTTCCTCCCATTGAAGTGCAGGGCTATCTGCCTCCCAGCTTAATTTAATATATGCTTAGCTAAGTGTTCCCATCGCCCAATCCGTTTTAAGACAGGATACGCTTCCGCGAACCTACCTGTGATCACCAAAATATTTTTATCGCACACTTAGTCTTCGACTTTCCGGAATGCAACTTATATTTGAATGCAATCAATGAATGAACCGTCAGAATCCCAGGCTTGGGGAATTCTGCCTCAGGGTTTTCGCAATCGATGCGTCGCTCACCGCGGCATCGCGCCAAAAATAACAAGCACACGGACCAAATTAAGCAAAGCTACTAAATCAAAGTAGGAAAACCAACGAAGCAAGCAAAGTCACTAGATAGAGACTGCACTGCCCATCTCCCATCTGCACCAACACCTGGATACGCTTCCCATCAACCACACGACCAGGTCACCCTTCATGTGTGCCAGCCAGCCGTAAGGAGAGCAGACACCCGCGGAGTTTGACCTGAGCAGAGAGCATGGCCACCGACCTGCCTCTCTGTGGGCCGGGTGACGGAGGCCGGTGGGGCCAGGGCCGGCACGGTCCTCTCTGTGGGCCGGGTGACGGAGGCCGGTGGGGCCAGGGCCGGCACGGTCCTCTCTGTGGGCCGGGTGACGGAGGCCGGTGGGGCAGGGCCGGCACGGTCCGCACTGACTGCTGCTGCTTCCACAGGCCCTGATGAAGACCCGTGGACAGGCGGTGACCAAGGACGAGCTGTTCTCGCTAGAGAACTCACTGCCACAGGCCTGTTTCGGTGCGGCCCTCAACGACAAATACGTCAGCGTCAAACAAGGTCGGTCACCAGTGGACCAGTCCAGTTCATGTTGGTGGGGGAAAATGGCGCGCTTGATACCGTTCTTGCCAGCCAATGCCTGAGGGGCCCATGTTGAATCTCAGCAACATTGGCGTTGCATGGTCCACATCTGTCCCGTGACCGCGGCGAAACCTACTGTGACATGCTTTGAACAGGTATAGCTGGAGCAAGTTATGAACGTTTGTGATTACAATCAAGATGCCGATGCGTTGTTGCCGGCTTCCACAGGCATAGGAAAAGCAGCAATGCTCCGATTTAACACCATAAAATTGCACACTTTAAGAAAAATACTCTCATTTGTTACTGTATGCAACAATCTAGCATCAATTCGTCAGCAATGTCTAATAAAGTAGCAATGCATCTGAAAAAGCCCAGCCGTACTTAGAATACCCGCCAATGTGTGGATGTAGTTTACGGCTATCAATTCGTATTCAATTAACTATCGCGGAAGTGTCGTAGTTAGCTATTGCACGATGTTTCTTCTATGCGTCATCCTGGCGTTGGTGTGACGTCACGCAGGCGTGGACGTGACGGCCAATCAGGAGGAGGTTGGAGAGTTCGAGCGGTTCTTGCTCGAGTTTGACGTGCACACACACCGTTGGTACATCCGTACAATGCAAGACCGCTACTGGACCTTGCAGACCTCCGGAGGTATTCACGCCTACTCAGGCAAAAAGTATGTACTGCAACAATCTGCAAACTTCTGGGAACGGAGATGTTCGTACCGGACTCAACCGTCAGGTGAAGAAAATTGCGAGGGACCTGATTGGTATAATTGTGCGTTTTGTACTTCCGGCACTTCTGTCCATGTTTGAAACCGTGATCATGCAAACAGGAAATAACCAGCGAACAATTGCTCTCGAGTCTCACCCCCCAAAAAATATTTTCAATGCGAGCCAGACTGCCTGAATTATGCTCTGTGAATGACAATCGCTCTAAGTCTAAACTGGCTCCACGCCCTCCGAGAAGTGATGAATTATCCACCTTCCTCCCCTCCCCTTCACTCCCGGTTCGTTTGGAATCACTGGTGAACCGAAGGGCATAGCGAGTTGGAATTCGATATTCCCTTCTGTCCATCAATCATTTATGACAATTTGAGGTTCTGCGTCATGCCATAGCATTGACCTAGGTTAGGTCGGAGAGTTCAATCTCATAACATGCTTGAGCGTTCATAGCATTACTAAATGTTAATGGAGGCCTTGTAACTTGCAGGATGTACAACATGTTGCAAACCAAATAACTTGTAAATTTTAACTTTGTCAAACAATTTTACCTGGCCTAACTTACGTCAGGTATGTATTACTACCGAGATTTTACACCAATTGGAGCAGATTCCTTGGCGTTTGTTTTTAGTGTGAAGCACCATATCTTTCTCCCATGTCATGCAATTCCATGGTCTGATGAAACACACCTCATGTACAATCAGGTCATGACCTCAGGTCATGGGCAGCTTCTGAAAATTATGGGGGTGGGGCACAATACATAAAGGCAATGGACGGGCCTAAATGGATTGGGGAAGGCATTCCACATAGGGTCCAATGTTAAAAGGTGAAATTATTAGGGATGAGGAGCAAAGCCAAAATAGGGGCGGAGGGTCAAGGGCACCCCAAAAGCACACAAAGCTACACCCCTGCCTCAGGCTACTGGTGAGACTAAATATTTTCCTGAAATTATAACTACGTTCATCCAAGAACAAGTAATTTGTACTTATATGGGTACACAAAACGCCACCAAGCTCGAATTCAGTGCCACAATATAACTTAGAGGTCTCACAACTTCCCAAATATTTTCCAAGGTCACATAAGGTCACTGACCTCTGAGCAATATATTTGCGATGCCGAATCCATTAAATGACATCATATTTGCACGACCGAATCCATTCAATGACTCATACCATATTATTCCATAGCCTAACGAAAGTACACGTTACTTATAGCCGGATCATGGCCCCAGGCTATGGGCAAGGTTCGACCATTTTCTGCCGGCTGGTCTCCCGGTCGTCCGGCCGCCGACCGTTCAAGGTTTCGTCGGTGCTGTGGCGCAGCAATTCGGTGTGGCCTCATTTGTGGATCTCGACCTCATTTGAATCAACAGGCATCAACCGATGGTAATAAAATTTATACTGAAGCGAGTTTACTATAGTAAACTCGCTTACTATTTTGTAATCGTAATCTACCCTCTACCCCGTAGCCGTAATCTACCTTCCATATTTTGTGCTTCTAGCTTCAGTAGTTTCCGATATTTTAATGGGGGGGGGGGGTCCCCACTTCGGTGCTCGTTATGTGAGCGGACCTCCAGCGCGCGTGTGAGGCGATCGCTGAGGGTTTCATTTGATGTCAGAATGGATTTCATTCGGCTGTGCAAGCGCGCGCTTGGTAGCAACACATGCCAGGAGCGTTAGTATAGCAACCGTCCATGGTGTCAATGGTGCGGGAAACGTGCAGTTGGTGCGCTCGCCTGAGTATGCGATCCTGTCGGTCAGCGTTCCAAAAGATGTTCAGAGCGGCGCATTGTCTGACGCAGATCGAACCCAACAAACCTGCATGTTGAGAAGCCATTCCATGCTTAGTCTGCCACTGAAGTTCTCACTGTTCGTCGTGCTGTCGAATAGGCATCCTCTCGGGGAAGTTTACCCCCAGTACCTTAAACCTTACACCGAACCCAATAACCTTTCTTGCTCATATCTTATCGTTTGGTTCTAAGATACAACCGGCTCACGGTTGCACAGAGGATTTTCTCAGGGGAGGAGGCAAGGCTTGTCGTTTTTCTCTTGCTTTCTATTGTTCTTGATAAAGAAGTATGATTTGGCCTTTTTACAATTTGTTTTCTTTTCAGGAGATATATTTATTGAGCGAGAGTGGATAGGGTACAACTGGTATTATGTTTAGGCTTTTAGGCCCCCAAAACAATTTCGAATCTTAAGAACCCCTCGGTCCCCTTGGGTGCGTCTGTGAACCGGTTTATAACGCAGTCGGTATCTTTAACTGGCTGGTGTTGTTTGCGACCTATTGTGAACTCGTGTAACCCCGCAGATCATCCAACGCCCTATTTGATCTGGTGTGGCGTCGAGATGGTACAGTCTGCTTCCGTGCCAACAATGGCAAGTTTCTGGCGGCCAAGAAGTCAGGCCACCTTTACGCCAACTCGGAGGAGGACGAACTTGCCGCACAGTTTTATTTCTACTTCATTAACAGGTTTGTACTCCCGAGTGGATACCAAAATAACTTGATGGAAAAGAAAAGGCATCCAAGAGCTTCTTTTTGAAGGATAGATGGTCGACGATTTTGCATGGAAAGAAACTGCAGACAATTGCGGGCTATTTATTTGTCTACCTACAACTGCGTCCACATTGCTAGTGGCTATTGTCGTGCAGGACAGAAGTGAAACAATGAGCTGGCCGAGCAAATGAGGAATCTGAAGCTGCAGTGGGTTGGTACTTGGGATTCCAGTAGACAACTGGCCGCCCGTCTCTGAGCCAGGTCGTCGGTTCGCCGCCCCTGACGCCGACGTCTTGTCGATACGTGACCATGTTGGTGTGTTGCGGACTCGTCACGCTGTATGGTACACCGGCTCAGTGATTCCAGTAGACAACTGGCCCGTCTCTGAGCCAGGTCGTCGGTTCGCCGCCCCTGACGCCGACGTCTTGTCGATACGTGACCATGTTGGTGTGTTGCGGACTCGTCACGCTGTATGGTACACCGGCTGAGTGTACCATATAGTGTTCGCCGCCCCTGACGCCGACGTCTGGTCGATACGTGACCATGTTGGTGTGTTGCGGACTCGTCACGCTGTATGGTACACCGGCTGAGTGTACCATATAGTGTTCGCCGCCCCTGACGCCGACGTCTGGTCGATACGTGACCATGTTGGTGTGTTGCGGACTCGTCATGCTACATGGTACACCGACTGAGTGCATTCGTGATGAATACCGATTAGCTTGGTGATGGAGAACAACCGGTTAATGGTAAAATATAGAGACCTGTCTGCTCACCATCTCACCTCCGTCGCTTGACACGTTGTTTGTTCGAACCCAGGCCAATCCTGGTACTCAAGTCCGAGCAAGGATTCGTGGGCTACAAGAACTCCAGTTCCACCAAGCTGGAGTGCAACAAGGCGACATACGAGACCATTCTGGTGGAGAGAGGGGAGCGGGGGCAGGTGTTTTTGAAGGGTGAGTGCTGTTTCTACATTCAAATTACACGTGCATTCAGGGACATAGCCAAGGGGGTGCGGCGGGGCGGTAGCCCCCTCTCTGAGCTCACACAGGTTGCGCCAGGGGCCCGTACGTAATCCTCTACGAGATCGTCATGGTGGAGGAAAAAAGCACTCTTACGGCAGTTATCTGGCCCTTAAGAACGTCTACGATCTCTTACGGACGTTTACGGACCGTAATGAACATCTATGGACCCTTGCAAAAGTTCACTGACCCTTGCAAACGTCTGCGGTTCCTTTACGAAGCTGACGGGCCTTTACGGAAGTGTACGAACCATTACATATACCCATGTGCTCTTACGAACGTCCGTGGATCCTTTACGAAGTTGATGGCCTTTACGGGAGTGTACAAACCATCGCAGACGCCTACATGCTCTAATGAACGTCGCAGGTCCTTTACGAAGGTGACGGGACATTACAGGAGTATACAAACCGTTACAGACGTCTACGTGCTCTAACGAATGTCCGCAAGTCCTTACAAACGTCGAAGGCCCTTTCCGACACCTATAGGCTCTTACGAAAGTATACGGGGTCCTAGGAACGCCAACTGAACACTATGAACATCTACGGGCCCTAACGAATGCATGTGGACTCTTACGATGCGTCTACGACGCTTACTAGTTACAAGCCCTTACGGAATGCTGATTTTCCAATGAGGTTTTGGCATTCTGCATCTAGATCCATGTGTAGGCGGTCTACATTCAAGGTGTGCCATGCTTACTCACAATTCGATGAGGGAGGAGATCCGACGTTCTGAGTCTCCAATTATGATTTATTAAACGGAACAAAGCTCTATTTTTCTTAGACAAAAACTGGCCCTATTTAACTAAAGTGGTCGACGTCCGGGAACTTCAAATCATTTTGGAGTAGTCCGAGCATCATTCGTAAAATCCGCTCTCTCCTCGGACAATTATTGGCTACGGATACCCTGCGTGCATTCCAAGGTCGATTACCCGACTGTCTGTGTTTCCGTCGGGTGGAACTAATGTTTGCCGACCTGCCCGCCCAGATAGTTGACAGGGAAGACACGAGCCGCCAGTCGCCGGTGGTCCGACTGCGTTGTCCTCCCCTGCCCTCCAAAATTGAAGGGTTCAAGTCTCATTTGGTTGCTGGATTCAAATCTCATTTGACATTATCATCCGTTTCTAGACTATCAGGTAAATGATACGGATGAAATAGTACAGAGTGGAATATGACTAGAACAAGATGTGGGACAGGCTGCGACATGCTCGGAGGAACGACAGCGACCGGGGAGAGGAGGAGGGGGGGGGGTCATTGGTCCATGCTCCTCCCCACGTTTCGTAGTCTTAGCCTTTAGCCGTGTGGGACATAATGGCGCTGGCTGCTTCGCATGCCACCCGCTCACGAGTGTCACTACGTCCTTGGGACAGAACGAATGGCTGACAAAGGCTCACATGACGAGTGTGTGCTACGGTCGGCAGGTCAGAACGGCCTGTACTGGTGCCTCAACGACGGTGTTTCGGCCTCGAGCCGCGAGCCGTACCCCTTCTACATGGAGCTGCGCGAGCCCACCCGGCTGTGCATCAAGGACGAGCACGGCGCTTACTTATGCGCCCAGAAAAACGGCTCGTTCCGTCTCGACTCGACTGACGTCTCGCTCGCCACCTACTGGGAGTTCTAGGCACTTGTGGTGCGCTATGTGGCCGCGACGCGACGCTGCGAGCGGATTCGGTGCCAACTGTCGAAGCTGAGGACGGTGTGGAGAGGATGGGATGTGTGGAGACCAGATAAGCAGTGGGACGAAGAGGCCAGAAGAGACCTGGGGTGTATCTGGTGTGACTACTGAGGTGCATCTGGTGACCACTGAGGTGCATCTGGTGACCACTGAGATGTGTCTGGTGACCACTGAGGTGCATCTGGTGTCTACTGAGGTGCATCTGGTGACTACTAAGGTGCATCTGGTGACTACTAAGGTGCATCTGGTGACTACTAAGGTGCATCTGGTGACTACTGAGGTGCATCTGGTGACTACTGAGGTGCATCTGGTGACCACTGAGGTGCATCTGGTGACCACTGAGGTGCATCTGGTGACCACTGAGGTGCATCTGGTGACCTCAACGGCTGCATGACGCGGTGAGAGCTCCTGTGAGAGCTCCTCCTAGTCCCACCTGTTCCCCACATTTAATGAACAAATTTGCCATGTTGGAAAGCGATCGCTGAACGGTCGTGACGATGACAACAAACAACAGAATGGTGCTACTGCTTTTGTGCACTCTACTGTGTGAATATACATGTGTGCGAGTATGTGTAGATACGAATATTTCCACGCAGGTTTGGTCATATTAGATTGCGGACGAGATTGGTCGCCGCTTTGATACTTGTCTATTTGATATTGATAAATTTTTACTGCTGCACTTTTGCTAGCCGTTTTATATTATTTTGTATGCATACTGCGAATGTGATCTCTAGCTAGTAGCTAATAGCTATGTCTAACTCGCCAAAACCAAAGTTTGCTGAAGAATGTGTTGCTTGTCGATCGGAATCTTGGTGGCTGGTTGTTCTAAAGTCATACACAATCAAGCCAACCTTCACGTCTGGAAAGGGTTGCTAGTGTAGTAAAATCGCCAACGAATTGGACGTGATGAGGTACCAGACAGAACAACCTCATTGCATGTTTTTTTGTAAAGTATTTATGCTTGTGTCGCTGCCGATCTGCCGGTCGCAGAACTTCTGTTTGCTATTATTCGGCAATAAATCGGACTGCGGATACTTGTTGACAGTTTAGAGATTGTAAGGACATCTTGGGAAGCATCAACCTCACACGGCAGAGAAAGAGCATCATGAGCATGAGCCAAGCCAAGGAGTACCCACACGTTACAGTGCCGTCACATCTGTTGTATCTGTCGCAACAGTCGCCGGGAAGTCGCCGCAGCTCGCAACAGTCGCCGGGAAGTCGCCGCAGCTCGGAACAGTCGCCGGGAAGTCGCCGCAGCTCGCAACAGTCGACGGGAAGTCGCCGCAGCTCGGAACGGTCGACGGGAAGTCGCCGCAGCTCGGAACAGTCGCCGGGAAGTCGCCGCAGCTCGGAACAGTCGCCGGGAAGTCGCCGCAGCTCGCAACAGTCGCCGGGAAGTCGCCGCAGCTCGCAACAGTCGACGGGAAGTCGCCGCAGCTCGCAACAGTCGACGGGAAGTCGCCGCAGCTCGGAACGGTCGACGGGAAGTCGCCGCAGCTCGGAACAGTCGACGGGAAGTCGCCGCAGCTCGGAATGCCAACCACTCGTAAAACTCAACAGATTCTCAGTAATTTTGTACGAGAATGTTCATGAAAACCTGCCGCTATTTTTTTTAATAGCTTTGTGTGCATCAATCCAAGTTAAACCAGAATATTTGGGGCTTGCAGACAAATAACTTGACTAAACTAAGACAATGTTATGTCACTATATTCCGTGTTATTTTGAATACGAGAATGCTGTGTCTCGACCCATTGTGAAATTGAAAAGCTGTCGCCTGCTGGGGCACACCTGCTGGGGTACACCTGCTGGGGTACGCCTGCTGGGGTACGCCTTCTTGGGTACACCTGCTGGGGTACGCCTGGGGTACGCCTGCTGTGGTACGCCTGCTGGGATATCCTACGGTGAGGCGCTGTAGCCGTCTGTGCTGTAGCCGTTTGCACCTGTAGCCGTCACCTCACGGCCATAATCACTGGTGTACCTCTTGTCTGGATTGACCAGCCGGATGGATGACCGTGGTCAGCCCACGGCTGTTCTCAAGAGTGTTGCTGTTATTCCACTCACCATGCGTGACGGTTCGCCATCCAAACTGTACTCGCCTCAATCAAACCGACGGAGGTGTTTGTCAAAAGCATGTATTTTCCAGTTTCACTGTCCCATGAACAACATCACACAAACACTGTTTTTTCCACAAACAATGGCTGTTACACAAGCAACAATATCATACGATATCAGCACAATAGTCTGGGTGGACAAACAAAATCCTGAGGCTAGCCATCCGCATCAACAAGCTATCAAAAGTTCTATGGACATGTATATTTATGTACTGCAGATTCATGTCGTAATGCCAGGTTCAACGTTACATTAACCTATAGCTTTTTGTTTGCAACTGGAGGTAAAAATTGGTTGTTAAGGGATACCCAGAGATCAAAGTTGCCAAGAATTCAAAATGAAACCGGGTGAGTCGCTAAGATCTGTCATGTCAACAGATTTCTAAAGACATCAGGGCACGCTGATGGTCGTGACACCGACTACCTTCCAGAAATTGACAATATTATCAGGGGGAAGTAGCGCATTTTAGACCGTTCGCAGCAATTACGTCGCTGCTGATCTTCTCCAGCTCGCAGAGCCTCTGTGTGCTAAGATTCGACAATGAATCAGACTGCTGATACTGGTTGTTGAAGGACATGCTTGATGTTAGGATTTTTGCTACATATAAACTGGGCACTAATCTGAGGGACATTTGCACACGCACATTGCACACACACACACATACACACACAAGCTAATTAATGGTGGACGACCGCGAGCAGGGCATGGTGGGAATTAGAGCAAACACGGGTTGGATGTCCGTACGGATATCAGTTTGGTACGTACACCGGAGTGGATGGAATAGAGGTTGGCAAATATAAATGGATGTGGATTTGATGACGGATTGGCTCTTCAAATTTCTGGCGCAAAGAAAATTGCACAAAATAATGCTATTTCCTTCTGTTTCCCCACCGAAGTCATACATCATAAAATGTTGGGATTAACTAATGCTGAGCTCTTTTATTTGTCCGAGAAGTATATAATGCCACTAATCAGCAACTATACTGTCATATATATTTTCGCAGGTACCCTTAATGTCAAACATGCAAATGCAGCTGGATTCATTACATTGTTCCATCAATTTCGAGTCGTCATCAAACTTTTATCCAATCCAGATCATTGCGGTCCAGACACTGTTAGCAATGTTATCTCCTGGGCATGTTACCAGTGTTCACATTCAGCAGCCCATCCATCCATATGTAGGTATATAGGTAGGTAGGTATATATATATTTATATATATATACATATATGTATATAGCTGCTACTGCTCTCTGTATAAATAAATATATATATGCAGGGAGCAGGAACCTGACCTCGAAATAGTGGATTTGTGTGCATTGCAGAATAAAACCTATGAGTCTCGTTTTAAAGCACTCTTCTCATAGATCTTGGTAGTCACAAATGTAAGTGGGTCAGAGGTCACAGAGGTGTCACGCATAAGTCAGTGCCAGACTTCGAAATGAGGGCTGTGTGTGCATTATGGAAGGTATTTGGTATAGGTTTAACCGAAAACAGCTTGTTCAGAGAGCACGACAGTGTCAAACATGCTATCTGAGGCATTAGAGGTCACATTGGCATGCACGCTGATCTAACCTTCAAATGAAGATCTATGTCCAATGTTAAATCTCGTTAGCCTTCTAAGAATATATTGAAGTGGAAAACTTCCATTTCTTAGTGAATTACTTGATATCACACAATGCATTTTAGCTACAAGCACATTTAGCTGAAAGCAAATAATGAATATAGCAGGTTCATATGTACATAATGTCCATGATCATCCAAGGTTCAACACAGCACTATTCGAGGTCAGGTCACGCATGTCAGTTACGGACGCGGCCTGCACAGTCGTCGAGATATCGGCAGATATATCATTATATTATTATCTCTACTAGCATGTTTCATTGCCATCTCACGGCACAAAGCGCCGGCGTCACTTTATGCTCTTCAAGAGAAGCGATTCAGGTAACCGAGACGCAGGTTTATCGGTCACACTACACATTTCTGACGCTGAGACAGCGAAAACTTCATCTTAATGCTAAGGCGCGACTCACAGTTTGCCAGGCATCTTGAAGGGTTATGATTCACCCATCTCAGGCCGTTGGAGGCTGACACGATATACCGAACATTTAGCGGACTCGCCAATGCCATGTATTTTTCCTTGCGCGGTTGCGGAAACAAAATGAACTCACATCTGATACTCCAATCGTCCTGGTTGCCAAACAAATTTACAAGGTTATGGTTCTTTTTCTGTTTTCTAGCACAAGCATCGGAGAAGAAGTGGACTTTCTCCAGTTCTTAATGTATCTGCCAAATGTAAAGAATTAACACAGACTTGAACGCTGCCATTGCAGCCGTGTTTTGTGTTGGGGAGTTACACCATGCAAAGGCTTCTGTATGAATAACTGATGCATAGCGCTAACGGATGGAGAATGCACCAGACGTTATCCCAATGAAAACTTTGAGCTCCAGCCTGGATGACAAATTAAAATTTCGAAAAAAAAGCGCCGACCACGACCACCTCACTGTCAAAGATTCAAAGATAGTCACGCAGCTGCATAACCAAATTCCTGTTTGGCTTTTCTGAAGCTAAATCTGTTCAGGGGCGGCGATCCGGCCTCCATGAGATCTTGGAAACTACACATCCTAGAGTCTCGGGAGTGGGTTCAAACGATTCGTATTGGCCTAAACTACATGATGAACACTAGAAACATCGAAAAATGTCAATGGCACCATCAGGTGGGCAAACATGGGGGTAATGTCAGCTATATCGTGTTTAATAGACCGGTCTTTTTATGTTCGTAATTTCCTGCCGGAATGCTTTCATGCTGGCTTAAGTTACTAATCAATAATCACCAACGAACCGTTTTAAACGGCAAAGTCATCAAGGAATGGCAATGGCGTTATCGGGTGCAACAAGTTGGGGATGACAGATTTATTAGTTTGACAACACTCAATTGAGGACGGGAAATAGAAAGCTGGTGTCCGTGGACGCTGACAGTATACAGTTATCTGAAAAAAATATAAGTGTCAACCAAAAATATTCTTACACTGGCGTAACAGGAACTGAGTTGAGCATGGGAGGTAACTCACCTTATATAGATGAGCGTTACTTTATGGATTGGTGCAGCATTTCGATAGGTAAAATAGTTGGTGCGCCCGGGAACTCCTAAGACCATTCAAAGGCATCACAGGAAGTGCATCCTCAAAATATCAACATCACGGACGGTTCCAGGTAGTGAAGGGAGGATGTAGAACTTAGAGCGATAGATCGGATATTTTGTACGCAGAAGTATAAATGAGTGCACTTCTTCCAATGCATGGTGTTGCAAATGGACCCAAATAATCTGGAAATCGAAGAAAGAAAAGTCAGACAGTTTCATTATTCTGCCTCTAGCGATATGGAACAATGGCATGGACTTTACATGCCTCCAAAATCCGCCCCTGGAGGCGCGCATGGACGACCCCTGGAACCACCCTTGCCACCAAAAAAAAAAATTATTCGTAGATAATGCTGAATGAGCATATTCATTTCAAAATATCGCTATGAGGCATGGAGCACATATCAATATGGAGTCATGACAGGAACTACACATGCCACCGGAAATCGCCCGGGAGTTGCTCCTGGGCAAGCCAAAATGTGTTTGGAAAATAATCATAAACTTCCTTTCCATACATACAATTGAAAACATGCCTCCAAAAATCCTTGCCTGTGGCTGTTCCTGGGCATCCCAAAATTGTGGACGAAATGACAAAATGTGCGCGATGAGTACTTAGGAAAAGTCACAATTTCAAGAATCCATATGTATTGGTCAGAGGAGGGCATCAGAGAAACGACAGGGAGCCGATTTGCCCTCCCCTCGTTTCCCCGAGGGGATAACCGATTTCCCCGATTTGCCCTTAAAATGCTACGATTGCGCCTGGGAGATGAAGTGGTGACGCGTCACATTTAATGCTCCATCACTAAGCGTACAAACATGCTCGTCGGCTTGAAGCACATCAATCAACGTGCAGGGATCAACAGACCACATATAAACGTTACGAGTACCTCGCCGTCGGCCATCACGCAATATTGAGGCCTGAGACTCGCAATGATTGAAAACCGGATGGCAGGGCTGTCATTTCCGCCCTAAAAAGCAGTGCACAATTCGCGAATATTGCACAAAGGTAGTTTTGAGTAGTTATAAGCTTTTGTACTGCACATTCGTGACCTATGTCTCTCGAACGGTTTTAGCATCCCCTGCCAGGGGGATCCATCAGTCTACTGATGTCGTCGGACTCGTAAGATTAAACCACGTTCCTGTTCAATTTCTGTTCGGGGACACGCGTGCTCCACGAACACCTCCAAAAACGTCACACAATGGTGACGCCAGACGGACGATAATTTGTGGTCCACGTGTCAATAGGCAGAGCGACTCCAGAACACCAGACCGTGACCAAATGGTGACGACAGACGGACGATAATTTGTGGTCCACGTGTCAATAGGCCGAGCGACACGAGAACACCAGACCGTGATCAAATCCTACAAGGCACCGTAAACCGTGATATCGCTAAAAACAAAGTATCCAAATGTGACTACATGACGCGCTTGTACCCTTGTCTTCTACGAACAAAGTGCTCCCAACCGCTCACATATCGAATACCTACTATAATGCACGCCTCAAGTTTCAACCTAAGGGCAGGCTGCTTACTCATATGTGACCATCGTGACCTCTCTTGCAGTTGAACCTCATATGATCATGATCTTCCAGCAAAGGGTTTTAAAACGAGACACATATTGCCCACTTTTACAGCACACAAAATCCACTATATTGAGGTTAGGTCACCGACCCAGATGTTACTTTTTTGAAGGCTGACGTGCTTGACAATATTACCATCATTTTCTATGGCCGAGTAGTATTCAAATGCCATCCATATTGGCTATGCTCCTAGTCACCTAAAATGTCATTATTTG